>BLKR01001178.1:0-327296 GCA_011170035.1 Teleogryllus occipitalis | reverse complement strand
CCCTCACTCCCTCGCCCTCACTCCCTCGCCTTCACTCCCTCGCCCTCACTCCCTCACCCTCACTCACCCTCTCACTCTCCCCTCACTCACCCTCTCACCCTCGCTCACGACTCATCACCGCACCCCGTCCCCGCTCTTTCTCTCGTTCCCGCTCTCTCCCTCTCGCCATCACCCATCACTTCGTGGGAGGGCATGTGTTCCTGCCCTCCAACACTCCCCTGACCCTCGTTCCCGCTCTCACCCCCGCTACACCCCTGCCAGAAAGTTTGCCTCGCCCCTACCGCTACCCTAATGCCCGCCATCATCCCCACTCTGGCCGCACCCAGCCCTTGCCACCCCTTCTCTCTCACCCACCCCACCATATCCGCCAGCCAGCCGCGTGAGCAGAGGCGGGAATTAAAATGATTAGGGGTAATGCACTGCGGCCGTGTATGGTAACATTTCGTAATTCCTTTTACATTACCATGAGAACTTGATCCCTTTCCCAAATGTTGCTGCGTTATGGGCGCCCGAAAATGCCTTTTATTCTATTGGTGGGTGACTCGACCCAAAGTATGTTCGCACCTCAGGGTAACAAAAAAATTGTTATTTTCTCCAAATGCCGCCGAAACAGAATCCTGAGATTATTACTCTGCAACAAAGTGAGCAGCAGTTCTTGAAAAAAAATCAAGGCGTCTTGAAATATAAAATTTAATACATTTGATGTGAAGAGCTTGAATCCAGAGAGCCCTATGCCTCATTGAGTTTATTCTGAAAGATAATATAAAAGGGTCGATCCGTCATTCCTTGTCACAAAGTAAAGCAAGAGAAATGCGTGGCTCATCGTCATTTGCTACGCCAACACCAAAATACTGCCCAAATACAGCACCAAAATTCTGCCATTTTGCAGCCTGAAGCCGATAAGACGAATGGAGCAATCCTACAAGCAAAATAAAATCACTATGACATGCATAATTTTTAGATAGTCATCATATATATCATTTTATTTTTATTCAAGTTTACAAATCACTCAATGATGTATTAAGGCTGATGTACCCAGACAATGATGTACCCAGACATACTAGGTCTAAGTGATGTTGATTAAGGTCAGTAGGGACATATGCATTTAGACGAATGTATTTAGTTTTCTTTATTGCATTCATAGATTTATATGAACACATGAACATCGCCTCACTTTTAGAACTAGTGCTAAAATTAGCTCTAGCATACTACGTATGACCTGTCACCTAAACTCTTTTAATAATGGCGTTCTAAAATATTGATATGGCGAGTATATCAAGGATTGTCTTATTTCTGTCGAAAATGTGATGTAGAACGATCTACAGCTGAGTCCTTCTGATATTTAATTCCATAATAAGTAATCAGAGTTCATTAATTGTATAAAATATACTTACAATTACATTATCACAACCTCAGGAAAAATTGATTATGTGAGAATGCAGGTGTTAATTGTAACAGACTAGTAAATTCTTACGTACTATGTGATCAAGTAATTTCACATTTTTTGTTTCGACGTTTCAAGAGAATATTATTTATCCGATGCTACGGCTACCTTGAAAGCTTCCTGACGCTAGAATTTTGGGTTCCAAACCCTTGTAAAGCAAGAATATTTCAACTTTTAATTGTGTTGTGGTAAGAAAAACATACCACCGCGAATGATCGAATTAAGTCTTTTTCCACAGTTTCATAAGTGCCCAGTCACTAGTGTTTTCCTTGTTGGTCACCGTATTCCATCTAAAACGAAATAGGTAGTGGAAGAAAAAGAGAAAGAGATAACATTTTATGTTTGACATCAAGAAATTTTCTTAAACGGAATAGCAAATCATATTAATCGTTCAGAACAAAAACTACTTTTCTTTATATGAATATTTTTTCGAAAACCAATAAAGTAAACATATACTTTTGGTAATTTTTTTCTCATGGAAATGATCTCAACTACTGAATAAAAAGGCAAAACGACACGGTCGATTTTCGTTAGCCTAATGTATTGAAATTATGTTCGAGTCACTTGGGCTAGGTTAAAATCTAGTCATGATATTTCCTTACCTTTTAACACAACGATTCTATTACATTTATTCTAATATTTGCGGAGGTACTTTCCATATCATTCATCAGCGCCGACAGTAATTCTTATAGTAGAATAAACGACAAAATAAATTTAATGAGCTCCCGAACGTATATAAAAATTCTTCACGTCAATTCTTCTAACGGTAACTGCTAAGGAAAATAGTATGTCTTGTAACTTGATTACACGTGTTCTACTACATTGAAAACTGCACTAACAGAAACCTGTAGTGGCTAATATTATAATTATTGCGGCATCAAAATCATACAGATAAATATAGTATATTTGAGATGCAGTTTGAAACGTTTGTATGTAAATAATATTTAACTGACACATGTGAAAAGTACAGCGCCGGTCGAGAATATTGACTTTTATGAAGGAGAGAACTCATATGTTCGAAGTGGCTTCATGAATAAACAAGAAATGACAACGATAATTCACAAGCACGTTGTTCATACGCGCCGGTCATTTCGTGTATATAGTGAAACAAAATTACGTTTTTTCTATAAAAAGTAAAATTATCAGATATGTACTACTACCATTATTTTACACCAGAGCTCCTCAATTATTCCGCAGAGTACTCAAATTTTCCTGTTATCAAAGAAACGTGCCGTAATGTTAATATTTTCATTCCTTACCTTTAGCATTACAAACATGTACCAAATGGTCTTATTGATGATTAGGGAGCGGATTTTAATGAAAGGTCATTTTTCTCCTTTTTACTTTAGAATAATGCCATTTAGCATAGAAATTCATTGTATGTTATGACGAAAGTAATTGACCCACGTTTATAGGTCATTATTTCGCATTTTTTGTCGATTACGACTAATAAGTCATTTTTTACTATTTTACGTCATTTTTAATGCATTTTTTGCTGATTTAATCGATTTTAACGTCATTTTTAATGATACTTGCGTCAAATAATATTTACGAGAGGCAACAAACGTTCTTCACAGAATTACTCAGTGCCTCTTTGATTTGTTTGCTCAGAAATTGTTTTGAGAGCCGTTGTGATGTAATTCTTGTAACATTTCAGCACCATTACCGGTCCGGCCGATTTCGTGATAACTAGACATCGAATGTTTAGGGAAATGCTTATTTTTTTCTAGAGAACTTATTTAAAGGCTGATAATGTATGTCCACGAACCATGACAAATGATGACATATGACGAAGTTTTATAATGCTTATTTTTGCTTATTTTAGAATAAATGCCTATTTTTTGCATAAATACCTTTTTAGGACTTTTTTGCCTTTTATTTATTATATCTATATACAATGCTAAGATATCGGATAATCGGCGATGGTCCAACGTGACCATTCATTACAAAACCTTCAATTCACGTCTTGAAATTTACAATTACGAGAGAATTCCTGAAAGTATACCAACTGATTTTTCTCCATTTCCGTACCTCATAAATACCAGCCATGATCTGAGAACATGGACGATTGACAAAACACCGTGGGAACCGAAATTTTAAGTGGAAATAAATATAAATTCCCAGAAGGTTTCAGTGTTGCTAGTGTTGGACTGCTAAAATATATGCCAGTCACATCGTTCAGATATCCTTCTCGGCATTCAAACTGATTTTGTCTCCCAGTCGTCGCAAATTTGAAATTGTGATCCTTGAAAAGTTACTGGTAATATGTAAATATTACTGGTTAATGGAAACTATTAAGAATAAAATGTAGAAGAGTTGTAAATATGTAAATCTAGTTTTACATTAAAATATACGAACTGTTTTTGTGCATTTAAGTTTACAAAATGATATAGACAAATATTACAATTTTTCCATTTTATTGTATATGTAACTTATGGCAGTGCCTTTTTTCTCCTTATTCTTGACTTTTTCAGTGCCCTTTTAGGTGCCTAAAAGACGATTTTTTAGGGTCTAAACATCCGATGTCTAGTGATAACTCTAATGACAGAGATTTTCTGGTAAAGAACATTCCAAATCAAAATTTTTCAAGTGGAGTTCAATGGAACGAATGGAAGAAGCCTCAATTACATCAGTAACGTATCCATAGCTTGAGTTGTTCATCCGAACTGGTTGTTTTTAGGTCATTTTTCTTTGGTTTTAGTGCATTTTTAAAGCATTTTAAAAGCATTTTATTGATCATGTTTTGGCGATGTCATCAAAATCCGACCCATATTGATGATCATTCAACTCTTATGTACTTTAAATAACAATATTTTCTAACTAATAGTAATTTATATTCATTAAATTCAAAACGATTTTTATCTTCATTAGTATATCAATAAAATATAAAATAGTATTGGCATGAAACGAAAACGCGACGTTCATTGTGAAGACTCTTGGAAATTTTCCAAAATCACCAAATGCGGCAATAAAAAGGGGATGAGCGCGAAGGGGACAATGCAAACATGGTCATTGGTAAAAGGGACAGAGGGGTCGGAAAATTCTTTTGAACTACATTATTGATGTATTTGTAAAAATATTTGTGAAAAAATTTTCGTGTAATCGTTTTCTGTTTCAGTCATTACATACAATGTTCTTGAGAATCATAATACGAAAAACGAAACAAAAAGAATTCAAAAATAAAAACAGAAAATTTTAATTTAATGAAATAAAATGATAATCATATTTAGTATTTTATTTATATAGCTAATGAGGTAAGTCAGACCATCATTAGTGACTCTAATATTCATAGACTGATAGTAATTAATACTTGCAGATTGCGTACCACCGAAACATTACAAACTTCTTCAAAATTCCCGATTCTTCATATATTATCCAGCATTCTGCAAAGCGATTGTGTGCTGTGAACGCCGAAATGTGATTTGATGATCGAGAATGTCTCATCCTCCCAATCTCCCGGCTTGTAACGGAGAAATATGAGCGACGTATGTAAAAGCAATAGCACTCTGGGTGATCGTGTGTTTCCTTGTTCGACCGATAGTTTATGAATGCGTCGGGATAAGTGTAAATGCTCGTGTGATTACAGGCTGTATATAATTCATCTCCGAAGTCCCTCATTATTCACCCTACACGTACACCTGCAATCAATCTCACTAAACATTTATCGCATGCATGTAGACATGACACTCCCTAATTGCAGGGAGCATGGAGACTCGAGCAGACGCACGGAGCTCGTACGGTGGTTTATTTTCATGACTGACGCCATTTGCGTGGATGGACATTTCGAACGGCGTGTCCAAAAGGCCGTGCACAAATTTACACGACTCAATCACACCTAAGCACTCCGATACAACTCGCTTGGCTATGATTCACTAGTACGGATACGAGGTGGCAAATGTTCTGCGTGTTATCTTTCGCTGGGTTTTCTTTCAGCAATTCGATTATGATACTTTTTTGTCATTAATTGGCTTAGTCGATGAATATTTGACCAAAACCTATGCACAAATTTACACGCCTCAATCACACCTCCTGTAGGAATAATCTGCAACGATTAATTCGTGTCGATTATTCACAACGTATATTTCACTGCTATTTCTTGTAAATTGAATACTAATTTTGTTCTTAATTTACCCACGGTGCGAGTAAAATTGTGACAAAAATATATTCATTAGTTGAGAATTCAGTACAATAATTCAGTCAATGTTGTCCTTAATATTCTCATGATAATTTTAAAATCTTGAACTTTTAATTCTGTGACATGCAGCTTAAAATGTAAACTTTCAGTAAAAATACATTTAGTATAATTATTGTTTGAAAATCAGTAAAAATATACACTATTTATAAAAAAAAAGATTTTTTATTACTAAGTTTTAGAAATTTTCTTCCATCCACACCTTACACTTTTCTGCTCTCCTTACTATTCTCTTAACTAATTACGATTTAAATACAGTCAATTTGTGTTAATATTCACATAGAGTTCTTCTTCATTTGCACACGCAACCCGTGCTCATAATAGGCAATGGGCACTTTTCCAACTCTAATGAGCATTGGCATTTGCTGTAACTGCTAATTCACATTCTAGTAAATGAAAGAAACCGAGCAGTTTGTGCACTCAAGATTTCAGAGTTCAGTTTTAAGTGGTTTTATTCTATTAGTATTTTCTATTTGCATAATTAACGCTAATTTGACTTGTAGGTATGCCAATTCTCTTCCCACGTTGCATTTTCCTTAATAAGTAGACGGGGGTGTAGATGAGTCCTAGGAGAAATTGTATCCTGGGAATTCATGAACTAGTCTCAATTTCTTTCATATTTCCAATCATTTAAGCCCCTAAATAAAAAATAAATGAGTTTGATCACATTTCTAAAAATCGTTGGGCATTACACCATAAGATACGAATATTTACAATTTTGGAAAGACAGCAAAACTTTAAAAACAATTGCAATTTTTTATATATGATAGAGACTTGTTAACCGAGACGACTTAGTTATGCTCGTATTCTCACATTTGTGCACTTATTCAGAGATTAATAGATATTTTAAAAATGTAAATGAAGTATATTATGTGTTATTCATGATACGTAACTTAGCCTTGACAAAACTAACACTTTTTAAATTTTTTATTAAGATATCAAATCAAATAATGAAACAGTAAACATTTTAAAACCATCTTTTACGGAAGCCGAATTTCGACACCAACCAAGTAACTCTCTCAGGTGTCTACGCTGGGTGCATATAATTTTTTTAGACCGGCTGTTGTTACCTTTCGTTTCCGTGTTTTCTCTGATCGCCGGGAAAGGATGTTAAACAGAGAGCAAAGAATGCTTATAAAAATGGTGCAGAACTCATTTTCGTTTACAAACACTGAAAATTCGTAATTGGCAAAAGTTGAAAATTTTTTCATAATATTCCTAGAACCACTACAATAATGGAGATAGAGATTTTTCTTCTCAATGAAGTATATTCTTCAAAAACATTTCTTTAAATAATGTCATGTAAAGGTTTTTAAAATAAGTGTAGTTTTCGTGAAATTTTAGTGATCACTACTAATAATCCGAGAAACTACGTGCTGTTGTTGCACCGCTAGCTTCCCTTTCAGTCCCTATTCCCGTCCAGGGCTGTAGATAATCTGCCATTCCTGTATGGCCCAAATAATGCAGAAAAACTTCGTTAGAACAGCGAGTACGAGGATTTGACTGGAATTGAGCCGCAACGCCAAACGGATGAAGTCGAGCGTTTAACCTTCGGAACCTAGGACAGATTTATTTCTCAATTGACCATGCCGGAGGCCGTGCAGTGATCCCACGCGACGCCTCCAAAATTCGATCCACATTTTAAAAACGCAGACTAGCATACTAGATGTGCCGTAGTGAAAAATGAGCGTCTAGGACGCGTGTCGTACCGTCACAATTTCTTCGTGTAGTGTTGTCTCCAGTCTAGTGTAGATAGCGTAGCACCACAATTCCGGATTTGCGGATTCGGTGGTATAACGGTCAGCGTAGCGGACTGTTGTACCCGAGTTTGCGGGTTCAAAACCCGATCGAAGCCGTGGATTTTTAAGGGCGTACTTCGTACGCCTTCCTTCGGAGGGGAAGTAAAGCCGGCTGTCCCATGTCAGTATATTTACTGCATGTAAAAGATCCTCAAGCCTAAAAGAAGTCTCTGAGCAAAATTGAGATTCGCCTGTTTCGTCGCCCAAGATAATACCTCCTTTCTCCGCTAGGTGGTGAAAGGAGCGTAACGAAATTTGCGTGGTTAGACGGAAGAGCGGGCCTGATGGCCCGAGTCTCGCCACGTAAAATAAGGCATTAACTAACTAACTAACAATTCCTCCGTACTGTCCCAATTCCTCATAGCAGTGTTTACTCCAAGTGCTCTACAACTCACTGAACTCATCTTAGCTCATCGTCTCTCGGGCATGAGGTTTGTTTGGACAATTAATAATTCCAACTAGTGTCCGCCAGCAGCAAAAATTCTGCTGAACAAAAGAAACACAGTTGTCAAAATAGTCGCACAAACACTGCCCAAGAACAAAACATTTTAATTAATTGCATCAATGCAATTAATTAAATAAAATTGAATATTTTAACAGAAAGTCTTCAAGAATGCTGCAATTACTGTACACACTCGCACTATAGCATATAAGTACAAAGTTCTGTACATGCCAAAAATGTGAAAAAATTTGTTGTTCTGTACCGCAACCCGGGAAAGGCAAATATTTAATGGTAGGCGGCCTCTTCCTTAAAGTCTTAGTATCGTATGAGGTCGTCTGTGTCGTAAGCAGTTACGTACTGAGTACGATAATTCTGTCAGTTCGCTTTCTATGAGAAAAGGCGGAATATCACAATCACATATTTGTGCTTTTCACTCAAAATCGAAGCGGTTTCATTGGTTTTGGACTGCGAACGGTGGCTCAGGGCATTAACTGATGTCACTGCAGTGCATCTGACCGGGAGGCCCTAGGTTTGATTTCCGATGGTAGGATTTTCGATACTAGCTTTTCAGGTAGGTCGAATTCAGTCGCTCTCTGGAGGAGAATTCTAGCGGTCGGCTGCTCTCCGTGGTTTCTCCGATCAACACCAGGCGAATGTATCAGTATCCTAACAAACGGATCGCGCGCGATCCTTCCTTCCTCTTCCTTGTCCTATCCTCACCCCTTACACACACACACATACTTACACCAACATGCAGTACACTACGACACATGCTGGGAGACCGGTCGGGGATTTAGAACTGGTCCCGACTGGGGCGGTGCCCCACTGGTGGGAGATTCTGGTTGGGAAAATCCCGCTAGTCAACGATAGGTCGGCGCCGGATATCGCCATTCAGTGGGAGATCACCGCCACCTCCCGATGCAAGAAAATCATGCACTACACTTACGGGATTAATTACCTCCGTAGTTGACGTGCCCAGAATCATTAATAATCAATCAATGATTCAATCATTGGTTTTGTTTTAAATTGTAATTAAGATTTTGTTTTTACAATATTTTATAGTTGATATATTCATGATTGTAAAATGAAGTCAATTCAATTGAAGAAACCCTCCCAACTTACCTACATCGTAGAATTTCTTTGCCATGATTTAATGAGGGAAATTAAACAGATACTTTCTGAATCTGAGTTGGAAAGAGCATGCAGCGAGCAAGCTGATGACATCTACATAATTTTCTCCTTGTTTCGGCCAGTGTTATTAAAGTCAAATTTGGAGGCGAAGTTGGTTAGCAAATACGACCATAAAGGTGAGGATCAAGTAAGACAAGGCTTGCCAACCGTCTTTCATTTAGGAGAACAGTCCTACATTGACGTCAATTTCTTTGTAGTTTACGTGTCCTCCTTTTAGTAAATTTTTGTTGTCATAAACATTTGTTGTCATTTATGTTACCACATGACTAACATCTGCCACATTGTATTGTTCATTGTTTAATTTAGAATAGAAAGCATGAATATACTTTTTCTGAACGCTGGCACACGCACATATGATAGTGACTCTTTCTAGCCACTCAAATAAAAGAGACGCTGAGACCATCTACTTCAACATTTTGTGAACGAATCTTTTACAATGAATTGCAAATGGAGAGAATAAATAAATAGAGCTGATGTTAGTCTAAATTAAATATGTATAAAATTAAATGCGTTTCTTTTTACTTATCGAGTGCCCTGTCTTTCACATGAACTCTGTTGGCGACCTTAAGTAAGACCCAGCGACAATGACGCGACCCGGAGACGAGATGTCTGAGATGAGAGGCGGCGGCAAGGTTGTCTCCGAGACTCCGCGGCTTCCTTTTTCCTTCACTCTAAACGCGGCAAAAAGTCCTCCCTATTAAGTCTTATAACAACAAACATACGTGCAAGAAGAAGGCGTAATTGCGGGTCATAAACTGCTTGTAGCCGAGGTGGGACAGCGGCCGCCGCGACCCGCGGGGCCCCTTGTCGACAGCGCGGGATTGTCTACGCGTCCTCATTCAGACGCTTCGCGCCTCACCGGTCAAAGGTTCGACCCCGAGTACTAGTAGTTTTGGAAAATGAAAATAAGTTCTATTGATTCATTAGTGATTCCGGGCGCATTAACGGTTAAGGTTGCCGTAAGTGTAGTGTGTGCATTCTCGCAAGTGATCTTCCCCCACTGGATGGCGAGATCCGACGCCGACCTACCCGTCGTCTTGCGGGGTTTCCCCCAACCAGGACTCTCCCACCAACGGGACAAGCTCTAAGCTCCCGACCGGTCTCCCGGAATATGTGGTAGTGTAGTACACGTTAGTGTAAGTGTGGGGGTAAGAGGTGAGGATAGGACAAGGAAGAGGAAGGAAACATCGCGCACGGCCCGTGGCCTGTTTGTTAGGGTACTGCTCTGGCATTCGCCCAGTGTTATCGTAGAAATTGTGGAAAAACTTTCGATCAGAGCAGTAGGCGCTAGAATTCTCCTCCTGACAGCGACTGAAATCGGTCTAGCTATCTAGCTAGTGTCGAACATGCTGTCCCCGTCGGGACTTGAATACTAGGACGTCGCGGTCAGAGGCTCTGCAGTGACATCACTTGATGCCCTGAGCCACCTACGCCGGTGAATAAGTTTGAACATATAAATACATATGATTAACTAATGAGGAATTAAACGAACGTCAGCGTGGAGTTGTTTTTCGAGTCGATTGATTGATTCTTTCATATTTCCGGTCACGTGACTGCTATCCTCATTATTCCGGTAAGTATAGTGCATGATCTATCCCGGGGGAGGGGTGTTCTTCCCAAGCTGGAACGTGAAAACCGGCGCCGACCGACATGCTCCCGACATGTGTGTTAAGTTAGCAGAAATTTGGTTCTACTTATTTTTAAGTTGCTATTAAATCCATGTTAGTATTATTTCATGTTAGTATTTATGTTATTATTAGCGTTTGTGATTTTGATGATGACTTTCCAGTTCAAGACTGTAAATCATTAAGAGATATCTGCCCTAACCGTTATTTCTTTTTCTAATTTAGATACCCGAGTTGTTCTAAATAGATATTTGACGAGATTCTCCTTCAGATTTATGTCTAGGCATATGTTGTTGTAGATACGTTCAATCAATTTCGGCAGTTTCATTATCAGCTTGAAACATCCGGCCCTAGAGGATTGTAGTAAATGCACTTCAAATTCTTATGCTTCAAGTCCCTCTTCTATTTTTAATGCACAAAAGTTCTTTGTTCCTTTCAAGTGAGACAATGGAGACATTTCTACTTCATGAACACACTACAAGAAATATAAATGTTCCTGAATGCTAAAAAATTGAACTATTTTATTGCATTTCTGCAATAATTATGTTTTTCTAACGAATTTATATCTAAAATATAAAACGTGTCCCTCCTTATTCAATTTCTATTTAATATTGTCAAATAAAATCCAAGAAGGAATGACAGAACACAAAATACAAAAAGTCGACAACGACTCTGCATATTCATCAAGAACAATTAACGATCGTGCAACTATTCATTATTTCATTGCACAGCTACGACAACAGTCCAAGAATTCAAGCGCTGGTCTGTTAGCTCCACCTTTTATTGCTCAAGTAGCAAAGCTTTCTTATAATTGCCTTTTCATTACATAGATATGAAGTCCTCTGCAATGAATATTATATTCAACTTTATATTCACGGATACGAACGGATTGCAGTAATTTTTCATTCCACATTTTAAATTTGCTTAATGCAACCAAGAAAATGTCAATTATTTCATTGAAAGTTTCATTTTATCAAAGGAAATCGTCAATATATTCAGTTATATTAATAATACTCACTTTAATGAAATGCACCAGAATTATATTATTTGGTTATCAATATGGCCAAGTATTACTAGATTTTCGATTTCAACGTGAGAAAACGATTTGACATGTCGCTTTGTTCTTGTAACTTTTTCAACTCAAACATGTATATCAAACATGTTTCTTTTAGCAGGAAATGACAGCAAAAGCGCTAATGTTCCACGTTAAAAAATCTCCCTCAAAATGATAGACATAGATCTTTCATTATAAACATACATTATGAGCAATATTTTAAATTTACTCAGTGCATTCCCTTATTGAGGAAAGATCCGTCTCAAAGAACAAATAACTTCAACAAGAAAATAAAAAAATTGAGTATCGGAAGCTGATAGCCGGTTACGAAGTTTTCAGAAGTCTAAAATTTGCTGTACTCAATGGACGTATCTTCCTCAAAAATGACATATTTTAAGTCATGTCCAAAGCTTTGCCTCTACTTTTCCACTACTATATAAAATGTATTTGGGTTTTTGTCGATTCATCGTAACATTCTTATCTTCACCGTTTCAGAAATCATCGATACAACTGTAGCTTTGAGATTAAACTAGAAATCCAATTCCCCACTAACCTGAAACTTAGTATTTCCCAGTTCACCACTCGTCTTGCAATATGCTCATATTCATACCCTTGAGAAACACAAGCTCACATGGCCTCGCGGACGCTGTACAGTCTCTTCAAGGCCACCTGTTTTCTTCCGCTGCCCGCGTCTTGCGCTTTGCGCCTCCGCGTGGTACAGCTGTCTGCGTCGCCCTGTGCGAGCCTCCTGACACGGCGCCTGCGGGGTCGAAGCAAGCAGCGGCGGCAGCGGCGGGAAGAGGACCTCGTTACATGGGCTTCGCGTCATGGACTTGGCGCTACGTATCTCAGCTGTCCCCAACGTCACCGCCGACGCCGTCGACTTACGGAGGCCTAAGGATGCGATATTTGATGATGATGTTTTCCAAACATCGGGTTTTATAAAATGATCGAAGTAAGAAACATCGATTTTTTTCAAACCGATGTTTTTATCATCCCTGTTTTGTGTTCAATGTGTTGAATCATAACGGCAGCGGCGGCGGCGGCGATGGCAAAGGGGCCTCGCTACAAGGGCTTCACGTCATGGTCTCAGCACTACGTACTTCGGTTGTCCCCAACGTCACCGCCGACGCCATCGCTTTACGGAGGCTTAAGGATGCGACGTCGATGACGATGTTTTCAAAACATCTGTTTTTATCAAATCATCGAAGTATTGAACATCGATTTTTTTCAAGCCAATGTTTTTTATCAACGTTTTGTGTTCAATCATAATAATATCGTATTATAATTTTACAGATATCCATAAATTGAATACGCTTCAGGCCAGTATGACCAAAGACGAAAAATAAATAAAATCGAGTTTTCATCAATAAAGAGGCCTATATTATTTTTGAATTATCGAATCAGATAATTCAAGTTTCGTTTACTGATTGATGATTTTTTGACATTTTTAAATTAAAATTATTAACTATCTCACTTTCAAATTAAATCACCCTCCTTGAACTTCAGTGGTTACTAATCCAATTTTAGAAAGATGGATGGTTTGGGCTCGATGTTTTATTAATATGGATATTTTAATTTTGAGAATCGATATTTAGAAACATCGAGGTTTTTTGAAATATCACAGTGGCCTCGGGTTCAAAGCTAGACAGCGGTGACAGCGCTGTCACCGAAGCCTCGGACCAGATATACACGCTTCTTTTTGATGAACGATTCGGTAGTTAAGCAAACGCGCGCAATTGTAGAGGCTCGGAAGTCATTCAAAGCATTTTTGCGTTCGTGAAGCATCGAATTCGTTCGTCAAAAGGAGTGTGTACATCGGGTCTTCCAGAGGCCATCAGATCAGGCGCTCGCAGATTGGACGTCGGACGTCACCGGACAACCCTAGGCGACACCGAACGACGCCGGACGACACCAGATGACACACGACACCGGTTGACTCTGGACGACGCCGGACGACGCCGAACTATGCCGCACGATGCCGGACGACACCAGATGACACACGACACCAGTTGACTCTGGACGACGCCGAACTATGCCGGACGACACAGAACGTCGCAGGACGTCGCAGGACGACGCCGGATGAAATGGGACGGCACCGGACGACACCAGATGACACTCAACGACACCAGATGACACTCAACGACACCAGATGACACTCAACGACACCAGATGACACTCAACGACACCAGATGACACTCAACGACACCAGAAGATTCTGGACGATACTGAACGACTCCGGACGACATCATATGACAAGGGATGACACCGGATGGCACGGGATGACACCGGACGATGGCGTCGCGACGGCCACTTCAGAGAATTCAACTTCGTCGATCGTGTTTCCATTCAGTTTCTCAACGCTTCTGAGAGATAATCCTCAGAAGGTCCTTTGTTTATGGCTCGACAGAAAGAATTAATTTAGACCCGATTTGCATGTTTCCTCTCCATGAAGGATTCTGAAGTTTTAGGGACTCGCGCATGCTCGCTGTCGCTTCCGAAACTCCAGAAGGTACTTTGCGCATGCGTGTGTTGGCTAAAACTACGGAATCGTTCGTTAGAAAGAAGCGTACAAATCGGATCTTACTCCCACTCCCCAATGTCACGAGCAGTGTAAATTGTTTTTCTGACAAAGTAAATATTTTGACAAATAAATAGTTTCACAAATACAGTCAGTTGTTCTCTTGCACATTTGCAGCATATCTAATTAAAAAACTCTAAAGGCAGGTCCACACATTTGGCGTTCGCTGAGCAACGAGCTACTGCTCGCACAGTCCCGAACAGCTGACATATTGGGCGAATGTTTGCTTCCTTTGATGTGTCCTAAAAGCCGACAGGCAGTGGGTAGCGCGAGCACAGAATGTTCGTCACTCAGCAAATAGCATGCCTCCCATCCACACTACGTACTTGGAATTCCCCAAGAGATTGGTCTCCGAATCACGAATGTGTGGAGCCACCTTTAGTTATAAATAACGCCCCTAAAACCCATCGCTCTAATATTATGTTCACTTCCATGTAGCATTGTGACGATAGACCTCCCCTATCAAATCTCACTAGCACTATCAAATTCATGGCTGGAATGTGAATCCTTAGATCGTCTGCGGCGCACGGATTCGGCAGTAACAACATTGCACAACAAAAACAACAATAAATTATTATTTTCATATTTTATTATTATTATTATTATTATTATTATTATTATTATTATTATTAAGCCGATCTCGATGGCCGAGGAGGCTAAGAGAGGGTACCGACTTAAATCTTCGGTCCGAAGGCTCGTGGGTTCGAGTCCCGCCTTGCGCACGGTTGTTTGCCCCTTGTCTCTCATGTACGTGTTGTCGCGGATGGCCTCGCGTTCTGCTGATCCCACATCAGAGGAGCCCGCAACCATCTTGATGTGAAAGGTAAGCGTCTGTCATCTAAATAAAAGCCCTAGAAAAAAATTGTTAACAGAGAGCAGACACACACAACTTTTGCACGTGCGAACGGACTCCAGCGTACCTTCATGGGTACAGAGGACAGAGAGAGTACGCGTTCTGTAATCGCGCTACCGCCCGTCTGGTTAAACCTAATGTCTCCGGTCGATATGGAGTTACTCTAAGAAGGGACCTCTTTGACAGGTCAGGATACAAATGTACGTCATGCAGGGTGATGCCATTGCAAGAGATAGTGATGAAGCCATTTACAAATGTGCTAACTGTAAACGAACGCGCTCACAAAATGAGTGCATGGGAGTAACTTGCAGTGATATTGCCAGAAGTGCAGTAGCTGTCAAAGCGGTCCCTTCTTATAGTAATCCCTCTACACAGGGAGCGGATTGGTGCTTCTTTCTTTCAACTAGCCTCCCTGGAGTCTGCTGAGCACTGGACCGCGCTCTAAAGGGTTGATTTTTGTCATTCTTCTGAGATTCAGTGCCGGCATTGTCTTCAGTCTCTAGATACAGACAGTAGCACATTTCTTTGCTCCACAGATTCCGTCATTTTATATTCAGATAGGTGATTTTGAACTGTGCGGTATTGTGTTTTGAGGAAACCTTTAATCTCTCCTAAACTAATATTAATATTCTTGAAAATCTCAAATGTCTTCCATAGTTATTGTTTCTCTTCAACTCCTCAATGTTGCCTATTGGGCTATCAGGTGAAAGGCTATTAAATGACGGCGGTTACTCTAATCTCTCGTGTCTAGGGAATCTCATATTTTCGGAAGGCAGACGCCCTTCCATGTTGACCGTGTATAATTTGCGAAATTTTTCTTTTAACTTAAATATTAAAAATACAACATTTGAACGTTAAATTTGTATGGTTTCATTGACAAATGCTATCCACAAATGTATGCTCTCACTAAAATTTCTCTCTACTGATACCTTACTCATCGCCAACGACTTTCTATTCTTAGAAAGGACATTGGTAACATGCATCATTATCATTTCTCTAATGCCCAACTAAAGATGTTATGAGTCGGTTGAATATAAAATCTACTTCGTATTGCAAGCAGCCTCCTAAGGAGCAGATCTAGAGACTTTCAATGCCCCTACAATACTTTGCGCAAAATGTGAGCTGTACCAAATAAAGCGATTTCTTACACTTCCAGTCTTTTGAATGACCTGGGAGTTTAGGTAAGGTATTACACAAAATTTGCTGAACAAATTCCAGAGCTCCGATAACTATCGGAACTATCTTTGCTTTTACGGTTCACATTCGGCTGGTCTAAATTTCTAAACTCTTGTTTTTAAGAAGTTTCTCTGCCTCCCTGGTTGCGACGTTTTGATCGCACGGCACAGCAACATCTACAAGTACTCACGATTTTTCCTCCAAATCCCTGATAACAATATCCAGTGTTTTTTGGCGCTATCGAGTGATCAGTTTGAATTTGTTGGTCGTACAATATTGTACACAGCTCAACAGATGTCACCGCCGTACTACTTCGAGCATGTGTTTAGAACTTTGAGGACATTACAGATCTAGCAGTGGAGGTAACTACATATCCTATCGTGTCTTTTCAAGTATTTGGGCTTTGCTATAATTGGACAAGCTGATACGATGTAATCAATGATTTCTACTTATTCCTGGTAAATGCGGCATTTATCATCTTGGGGAATTTTGAGAACCGCTTTATCATAATGTGTACTCAATGCCTGATCTTGGGCAGTTATTAGAACTGCTTCATTCTTCCCCTTTGAAGACGCACAAATGGTTGTTCTTTATTGATCTGCATCTTGTATATTCTTTCCAGATTTTGTAATGGAGCGGTTTGCCCTCAATTTTTTTAACATTCCTTCTTTTTTTGTCGCGAATTGGCCATTTCGGGACCACGCAAACGTGCGACCACCGAGGCTGTCATATTTATCGAGGGTAGTTGCACGTGACTTTTATGGTGGGATCAGCATTTTCATATTGAATCCGTTTTTACATCCAGGGTTTAGGCCATGGGAGATGAGGTGAAGTGATAATAATGATGAAGGATAAAACAAACAATCACATATTCAGACACATACACAAACACAACCATGGCCGAAATGGGACTCGAACCCGCAATCCTTCGGTCCAAGACCGCCACGGCACTACTGACGTAGCGATCTCGGCTAACTGGATCGGTTCGTAAACACATTATTATTATTATTATTATTATTATTATTATTATTATTATTATTATTATTATTATTATTATTATTATTATTATTATGAAATGATGATGAATTCGAGTCCTGACGGCGGCAGGATTTTTGACACTAGCTTTTCAGCTAGGTCGAATTCCGTCGCTGTCTGGAGGAGAATTCTAGCGTCCGGCTGCTCTGATCGGTAGTTTTCCGTGGTTTCTCCGATCAACACCAGACGAATGCCGGAGCAGTACCCTACCAAACGGGCCACGGACATCGCGCCATCTGTCCTTCCTCTTCCTTGCCCTATCCTCTCCTCTTACACACACACTTACACTAACATGCACTACACTATCACATATTCTGGGAGACCGGTCGGGAACTTAGAGCTTGTCCCGACTGGGGCGGTGCCCTGCTGGTGGGAGAGACCTGGTTCGAGGGAAACCCCGCTAGCCGACGGTAGGTCGGCGCCGGATCTCGCCATCCAGGGGGGGAAGATCACCGCCATCTCTCGAGAAAAGAACATGCACTGCACTAACGGGACTAATGACCAAAGCAGTTGACGCGCCCGGAAACACGAAAAAATCAAACAATCAATCAATCGATGATGAGGAGAAGGAGGAGGGGGAGGAGGCATGCTTGGCCTGGTTGCAAAGCTGTTACTGTCGCCTTATGGGAGCCTCCCGCTCCGGCGGCCGCAGGTTTGACGCTGGACGGCGTCGCCGCGTCGCGTCGCGTCGCGTCGCGACGCTTGGGGCGGCCCCCAGGGACCTGTCGGCGGGCGGGCAGGCGCCTCGTGTTACGGTCGTTAGAGGCAAGCGAGCGAGCTTTCTTTCTAGGAACTGCCCGTGCTAGGCTTCCCGGAAGCGGGCGGTCGACACGGCGGCGGCTGCGGTGTCTCCTTGCTGCAGGTGAAAGAAGCATGCAGTGGACCGTCTGTAATAGCGAGAGACGCGCAACCTTGGGTTAAGAGATGGCTTGAAGGTGCGCGTGACATCTGGAATATGATGAAATGTCTTACAAGTGTCTTCAGGGAGCGGGGTGTCTTGAAGAAATAATACGACATATTGTTGTTTCGTAATATAAGCTATCATTCTCGTGTACTACAATAATTCATGACAATTTGTAATCGTTAGAATAATTATAGTGTGGTTGAAGCTTTGAAATTTTATGTGGTAATGTAGACTTCGTGGTGATAGTTTTTTACTCTGAGAATTCATTAAATAGTTTACTTCAAGGAAAATATATTTACTGATACAATTATTCATATTCAAAGCGCATTCTAATGTAATATTATGAAATACCATTCAAGTTTTAAATATCCAGTGCATCATTAAATAAGGCCCAATGAAGTTTAATTAAGACTGTTGAGGATGTATATATTTTAATTGACAGACGTTACAGAAACATCTTGATATAAAATTGTGTCATTAATTTGAAACTCTGATTCACTGAAATTCTGTGTCAAATATAACAACTGAAAACTATCATTAGGCTTCAGAGTCTTCTCAAACACTAAGAAGAAACGGACGAATGAATTTCAAACAAGAGACGTCACTTCAAAAGCCATCGTATTCGTAGTCGTATGAATCTTGGTTAGCTGGACGAAAGGGAATTTGGAAAAAGTGGAGCTATATATTGCACATTTCTGAACTTATTTGTAAAGCTTGAATGAATTGTAAATCGACAATAAATTACTGGATCAATTTACCCGCGGAAGTATTCGGTCGCTAAAAAGTAGTAAATACATTTAAAAATCTAGTTGTGTACAGTGTTACAGATTGCTGCAGATTAGCTAGACTGTAGTGTTACAGATGGGCACAACCTTTCTCAGCACTAGTTTCTTTTTCTTATCTCTTTGGTTCAGGTGACATTTTCGGTATTGTCCCACCTTCTTCCCTACTGTTACTTATTAGCACCTCAAAACATTTAGTTGAAAAATTTGCAACCGTGCTGTAGAAAATGTCGTTTCTGAAAATGCGCAAATCTGAGAATATCTTTTAGGGAAAGCTTTTGGATTTTCTAGAAACTTTAAAAAAATTAATTTGAACTACTTGAATACACAAATTCAATAATGTAAGAGTATAATGATTCTCTTAATAAAAATATTAACGACGTGAGATATATTTTTAAAAAAATACCAAGAGAGACACTTACAAAATTACATTTGTACAATTTTAAAAAAATCAAAACGAAATAGGAAAACGACGTTGGTGTCATATTATTCAGAACTATCATATTATTTAGCTTTATGCTTACAAAAAGTACACAAAACATTTGGAGCCGTTTTTGAGATAAAATTAAAAATGTCCTTGAGTCTTCATGTAAAGTTCCCCCCAAAATGTAGTATGCGCTTCAGATTCAAGGGGCCAAGACATGAGTCATATAGTTAGTAATAACAATTTAGGTGAAAATCCTACTTAGGCGCTAGCGTTGATCACAGATGGACGGATGGACTGACTGACTGACTGACTGACAAGCTGGCTGACTGACTGGCTGACTGACAGACGTTTTTCCATAAACAATTTTTCCATTATCATGGACCCACAAAATGCAGATTCTAACTACTCAGCGTGTTACAGAAAGTAATTCACTGCATATAGGAAAAAGAATTATCCACTTTTTCGGTATATGAGAGTAATACGAGTGTAAAAATCGGCGTATGAGTGTAAAAATAGTGATGTAAAATGTAGAGGTGATATTACATTTTCAGGTATGATAGGTTCTTGTCGAGTGTTTTTGTTTGTTTGTTTGCTTTTTGTTTCAAACTGGCATGAATGTGAGTATCGGTAAAAAAGTAATTATTGAATTATTGTACGACATGTGGCGAGGGTGTGTGCGTGGATCCATATGTAATCGTTTGTTTGCGGGAGCGGAGACGGTGTCAAGCGAAATATCACTGCAACATCACTGAAGACCATGGCTCTGGGAGCTATTTGTGGAGATATGATGTGTGAGAATTTGTGGGTGTATATGTGTGGGAGATCGTGCATGTGTAAATGGGGAGTGGGCGGGATATAGACACACACGAATAATGAGTTCGTTCATTCTAAGTATTAACATTTAACAATTAATGAAAATATATTTGTACTGTCCACTTTGCATAGCATTGTTTTTTTTTATTTTATCAAATTATTTAATTCTATATTTTCTTTTATTACATAAATCTACCACCAGGTGTAATGTGTAATGTAAATCACCCCCAAGTAGATCGAATTTATAAATGGAAACATTTATCTTATGTTAGGGAGACACTCTATTAGCCTACTAATAACTATATTATCAATAAATTTTCCAATATTTGTAGGTTCTTAATTGGATGAAATGATACATATCATGTCCATAAGTACTCGAAACTCCGCGATTCATGGTAGTACAAGAAAAGTCGCAACAACTGTTCTTGGAAGTCTCAAGAAACACATTTTTCTGAACGTTTGTTCTAAGTGCCTGACACCTCTTCTACTTATGCACTGAAAGTCACACACTATGGGCCTACACATCGCACGTCAACATTGGAAGTATCTATGTTATCATAAAAGGCTACCGAACGATTCTTGCCATATCTGTAAGGACTTAGCGAACAAACAATAGTACATTTCAATTGTTTTCACTAAAATAGTCGACCTTGTCATCTTGATGGACAAGTCATTACCACTCTTTCTGATGAGTTACGACAGACTGTGATAATAATGGTGAATGAGAGTGACGTTTGTATGAATGTGTAACATAGGCTGAAACCCTGTCTGAATGCAATGTTTGTTAGAATACTCAACTTTAAAAATTGCGAGGTATATCTATATATTTAAATATAATTTAAATATACGCTGATTTCCTGTATTCACGTATTAATTGTGAATAAAATTATAAATAACTTGATACAATAGTACTACAATTTACGTCTAATTGTGAAGATGTGAAAGATCCAAACAACCAGCATCATCTCGTCGTCCAAAATTTGCTTCTCAGAAACTCCAACATATGTTCTGCGCAACTTCATTACTGCGTTTTTACTTTTTCGCTGTTCACTCCAACCCTAAAACACATACTGACTAACTACGGGAATCCGCAGCGTTAACTTGGCCTGATGTATCTAAAAAATGAGAGCATGCTCTAACCCCTCACTTATGCATCCCCACCAATGAAGAACGGACATTTCGTGCATGTATGCATATGTCATGTTTGGTGAATTGAAACATCTCTCTTAACAATTTTCTAGTGCCGCCTTTCCGTCGGAGGCCTACCTAAGTAGTGAATGGATAACAACTAATTTCTATGTTGGAATCGGAGTAGTAGTAGTAGTAGTGAGGCCAAGTGAGCTTCCCCTAATGAGGAAGTACAGGTTTCCCTTTGATACCTTTTCCTCGCGTTTAGTGTGCCGCCCCGCCCTGCACAGGCCCTGTCGCATTTTCACTCGCCAAAGACCGCGCCGCCGCCAGACGCGGAGCGGACGGACGGGAACAAACGGCAGATACGATATCGGAACGTTCCTGAAAGCAACGTGCCATGACATTGAAATATTAAAAAACGCACGTCGGGCGCATACATTAGCGATAAATACGCGCCGGTGCGATAACGCGCCGCGGTATGGACACAGCCGCGCGCCAGACACGCGGGGGTGTATTAGGCTGGCACCGCGGGACGCGTCGCCACACCGCGCCCGCGCCCGCGCCCGCGTCCGCCTCAACTAGCGGCAACGCGCGCCGCGCGCCGCTGACACGACGGGAGGGGTCGGGAGGACCCCACCACAGCACAGTGGCGGGCCAGACAGTGGTCAAAACAGGCGGTGGCGAATACTACTGTTCGTCATCTATGAGATACGTAACTTAGAAAAAGTCCATCCGGTCACATCGTAGCCCCTAAGATACTATTATTATTATTATTATTATTATTATTATTATTATTATTATTATTATTATTATTATTATTATTATTATTTGAGTAAAAAAGCGTGAAAGTAAAGGACACTCATTAAAATATAAACAATATTTTATATTCTGAATTTCGTGCAAATTTGTTTGAAAATGTTATATTTTTATAAGTTTATCTTAATTCTTTTAACAATGAAACTTTTATCAGTTTTTAAAATTTAATTTTTTTCACATTACTAAAGAGTTTAAATTCCAACAGTTTATCGATTTACATTATACGATTAAATCTTGTGACTTATGTAATAAGTAAACTTCTATGTAACGAGTTATACAGGATTGTTTTCGTTGATTACTGATATACACTTACTTCTTATGTTTTTGATCTATATACATAACAATCATATAAAGTAATTAACAATAACAATTAACAATAACAATTATATAACAATTATATAAAGTATCTAAAACCAAATCACTATTATCAACTTTTGATTTTTAAACAATGTGTTTTCTTTAATTTGATGAATATGTGCTTTTAAATATCTTCTAAAACTTTCTTTACCTGGAGAAATGAACTGACAAATGAAATATTTTTGCTAGAATGCAGTAATATTGGATAAATATGAGATACATAACACAAGAAAAAACAAAGAAACTTTAAAATAACGCAAAACTGCTATTTTTACCGAATTTCAATTCGAAGGTGGAATTTCAATTCCTAGAGTTCAATAGTTAGCGCGATAATCGCTAAGCTACGGTTGTCTCCGATTAACTGTGAGTTTATTATACCGATATTCTGGTCAAATGATACCTTTCATCAACCAAACTCTTAGCATATTTCGTATAAATCGTCAGTTGTCATCGTCTGCCCCGAGATTCGTCTTTCCTGTCACCTGTTTCCCGACTTACCTCATCATAATCTAAATATTCTATATTCGACTGATCAGCGCGTACACTCTTACGTTACATTACATTTGCTGACGCATTTTAATTCTTTTTCGTAATACTCTACTGAGATATCGACTTAACCCACTAACTGCCATGATCTTCATTTGGGGATCTCATATCTCTTTCATTGTGGCTTGGAATTCTATAATATAATTTACAAATTTTATTTCTTCAATAGATGTAAACACCTTAAACAAAAAATATGAGGAATATTTTTTTCATTCCTGATTGCCAGATGTCGATTTAGCCGTGATCGCTAAGGCATTGTATACCTCTGGCCAGTGTGCACATATGACTTGGATCGGTTCGCATCCTCATCTGAAACCGTGCTTAGCTCTTATACGCGTGTGGTTAAGTCAAAGGGAGAGGCCGGTGTAAAACAAACGGTTAACTGCAATATCTTAGTAGAGTATTACGAAAAATAATTAAATTGCTTCGTGCAATCAAACAGAAAAACGAAAATCCATTTTTAACAAACGGCATCCGTTAAGGATTTATCCAAATAAATGAGGTGTCTCGTCTGCCAGCTAAGATGTGATTTTTATTTACCCTTTAATAAACAAGAAGTCGGCTTTTGAAACAGAACTCTCACTTTTATTTTCCAAAACTGCCATGCGCCCTCTCATTACTTGTGTGGCCTATTTGGGGAGGACCTGCTCCTTCGGTGCGAAAAACGCTCCAAACGTTTCAAAATAAAATCCTCGCACTGCCGTGAGAGCGCCGTCGTACCTGTCGAACAAAGAATTGCACAGAGAGTTTGATCTTCCCACAACTGAACATGATATAAAACATCTGTGAAATAAATTCTTTAATTTCCTTTCGCCCTCCCCAGCAACTATAACATTCAAATTACGAAAAACTTATTAGCAGCACAGAAGAATCCAATCTAGATTCCCCAAAGATAAATTTAAACCTCCATAAATTAAAAAGCTATCTATAATCTTTTTATATCTACTTTTTTAACAGTTAATACTTGAAAAATAATTTATTCTCCTATTTTCCCGTTCTTCTTTCATTGAAATAACTAGTGATTATTTGAGGTCTCCAGTGTGAATGTCCTCGCTATTTTGAAACACTGGTGCTATGCGTGCTAGGTTACATCTCTTTCCTAACTTGTAAAGCGCTTACCTGTATGTTAATGTAGAATGCAAAATAACGTGTATTTATAAACAATATAAAAGAAAATATCAAATTTTATAAAATGTTTTTCTTGTAAAAAGGCGGTTATACGAAAAGTATTGAACGACACATGGTCGATATCACAAATAATGTTATTGATTTGTTTTAAATCTTGACTAACACCTCAGTTTATAAACTTCAACCGTGTAAACTGCTCTGTATCAGCCTATTGACGTTAAGAATTATTTCGAAGGGTGAACACACTCCAACATTACTCCGGGCGGCACAAATTCTACCAAGGTCTCCGGGGCAGCTTGCCCAACGCCATGCGTACCTTCTAGAAGCGTCGCGTGTCCTGATATCCCACGCAGGTTGAGAACGCCACAACCATTTTCATTGAGTCTGTTATTCAGGCAAGTAACATTCATCTCGGGATGCAATCGTTTCAAGTCAACGGCGTCGGCTGCGAAATACCATCTTTGTATGCTGATATTGCGAACAGAAGTGTCCTAGTATTTGAGCACATTCTTGCCGGTTTAACCGCTATCTGACGAGTTCGTCTGCAACCAGAGAAAGCATGTTGGTATTAAAAATCCCGGTAGAGTGCTCTGATTACAATAGACACGACTTTGTTCATTTAATGTAATGATAGAAGGGGATTTTCATATCTTTAGATGGACCAATGTCAACCGATTTGTACAAAAGGATTACACCTTTTTATAAAAATGCTACTGTGCAATAGGATAAAATTTAGGATTACGATTAGGATTTAATTTATAATTAAATATTTAGGATGTCAGGTAGCTTACACACCTTGTGAAGATTGATGCTGACTAACATTGTAGAAAATAACAAAAAGAATCTGTTTTGTAAGCATGAAAAAAAGTTCTACGATTTTAAATGATAATTATTTTGCATTTAATGCTTGCGGTAATTTAACAGTTCTTAATTTGGACAAGTTTTACAAACAACTAAATGCAAGATATGTAAATTTCAAATGCTTGATAATATTCAAGGCGCAATTATGATAAATTATCAAAAAAAATAAGGTGTACAAATGTGAGGTAAATGTATTTACATTGCGTAGCTGTTATTCATCTTGGTCAAAGAAATCAGTACAAACTCAAATGTAAGTGTAGATTTTAATTCTCATCTATTGTAATTAATCCAATTTGAAATTTTGCCGCACCACAGTAAGAATTAACGAGGTTTGTAATATACAATAAATATTAATAAAAATATGAAAACCTCAATATAAAAAAACAAGAGATAGACTTAAAAATATTATTACAAAAGAGTAGCCGAGAACTAAATCTTTTTTTTTATCTAGGGCTTTTATCCAGCCGACAGCCGGTTACCCTTTACGCCTCGATGGGACGCATATTCGACCATACACTAGACACCAACACACTTGCGGGCTCCTCTGATCTGGGGTCAGCAGAACGTGAGGCCCTCCGCGACAACACATACATAGAAAGTCAAGGGACAAACAGCCATGCCCAAGGCGGGACTCGAACCCGGGACCCTTCGGGCCAAAGCGCCGAGTCGGTACTCGCTCTTAGCCACCTCGGCCATCCAGGTCGGCGAGAACTAAATCTTACACCACTTTAATTGAAAACAAAATGTTTTGGTTGGGACATTTCTGTAATAGGACTGGATAGCGGTAGGGAAGTTTAACAAGTTCATGAGATTAGACCTGATGGAGCAAAAAGATTGGAGTGTCCATGATTTTATGGTCTACACTAAAAACTAAAAAAGAAGTTAAATGAACCACGGCGAAAAGCAAAATATAGAAGAGAGTGTAGAATGAAGCTAGAGGATCTGCTGTTGTAAGGCAAACGGGACGACACAATTAAGGAAGCCTTTTATTGAATGCGTCTCTTTTATGTAGAGATTATTTAGTTTCAAATAGTACTTTTTTTATATTTGACTGTGAATTATATTTCCCTCAAAGGGATTAGGGCAAAATTTGTGCTTAATCTTATTTCGAAAGGTCTCATCTTCAAAAATTTGTCTTGACACATTTTCAAACAGCAATGTATAGACAATTAAGCCATATAATATTCGCTAGGGGATAAGTTTTTATAGAAAATAGTGATATTAAACGTATTTATGAGTTCCTGTTGAGATAAATTAAATGTTATACTCTTTTACAAACAAATTCTTTGTTTTTTACCTGACTTTGATACTTAATTATTCGTAAATACAAAATCTAAAACAATTATTTTCGTCTTGCTTAAAGATTCCTTTCTATCTCAAATTTTAGTCCCTTCAGTACAGTTCTGCATTATTCAATATTTTTTTTAAATTTGAATTGAATAATAATTATTTAATTATTAATCCTGCTTGTGTTGTATAAAAATAATTAACAAAGAGGTATATTTTGTTTGTTATGGTACCTCTGTATCGCGGGGTTTGCATGCATCTTGCGTGAAGGGAATTTTGCTTCTCAAGCATTGGCACACCGAAGACGAGGATTCATGGGGCTTTACCCGTCTCTCAAAAGCCGACGACACACATTTAAAAATAGTTTTTAATAATTTCCTATAGTCTGTAGTGTGACTCAGTGTCATTCAAGATCTGCATTGAACTCGATATAAAAACTACAAATCAACAAACAAAATTTAGTTTTAAATTCAGCGCAATAAAAACTTCTTTATAGGGAAACATTAAGCCCCGAGGACACTACTTCTATCCCCCCGCTAGAAAAACTCCTGATGAACTAGAGTTCTCATAACATATCTACAAAACTCTTTGAAGAATCTTACTATATCAGTCACGTTTACGCAAAATTGAAACTGATTTTAAAGGAAACAAGTGGTAAATCGGAAGGAGGAAGAGGAGAACAAAAAAAAAGAAAATGTGATGGATGAAAAGGAAAAGGTAAGGAGGAGATGGAGAAAAATAAGAAGAAGAAGAAGAAAGAGGAGGAGGAGGAGAAGAGGAGGAGAAGGAGAAGGAAGAGGAGGAGGAGAAGGAAGAGGAGAAGGATAAGAAGGGAAGGACAAGAAGAAGAAACGCAGTAAAAAATATTTATAGTATATAAATGACACTAGGCAACATATCGCTGTGAAAGTTCCAGATACAACTTCAACCCCTCCCTCCGCTGTCCTCATGTCCTCGGACAATTTCCGCGAAAAAGCCCCGCGCAAACTCGATAGCGTGTGGACGACACTTTTTATCGGCGCTAATTGCCAGTTGTTAATACATTTTGGATATTTTCTGCCTGTCTGCTCGTGGGCCGCGCCTCCGGCCTTGGGAAGCGCCGACCACGACCTGCTGCAGGTGAGGCTGAGCCCCGATGCAGACGAACACCTGTTCCAAGTAAAAAGCGGGAACAACAAACTGTTGATCTGTTCTGAGGAACGGACCCTTCTCGAAGCCTTTGGGAAGTTTCCAATCTTGGAAGCAGTATGTTACAAGTAGAGCTCGAAATATAAAAGTAATTACTTCGTTATATCAGCTTATACAAGTATTTCCTCCATTCGTTCAAATCAAAGCTGAAATCTTGGGATAATTAATAATAATAATAATAATGATAATAATAATAATAATGATAATAATGATAATAATGATAATAATAATAATAACAATGATAATAATGATGATAATAATAATAATAATAATAATAATAATAATAATAATAATAATAATAATAATAATAATAATAAGTAACGCCAATCTGGGTAGCCAAGATCACTAAAGCAGTAGTGCCATAGCGGTTTTGGAGCGAAGGATCGTGGGCTCGTATCCCACCTCCGGCATGGTTGTGTGGGTTTATGTCTGTATGTTTGTAATTGCCCATTTCCCCTTCATCATCATCATCATCTTCCTCGTCATCTCATACTTCATGCCCCAGGGCTAACAATCCTGTGGTGTAAAAATGGATTCGGCTTATAAGTGCTGATCTCCCCCACCCCCGAAAAGGTCACGTGTGCCCGGGAGAATATGACTGGGGTCAGTGGGTGCAAGTGGTGCGTTTGCGTAGTCCTAGGATGGTCGATTTGCGCCCCCCCCCAAAAAAAGTAACTTATTTATAATGAAATGAGCAAAAGTAAAGGCTATTTCAATATAATTAAAGCTTAATTTTGACGCAGAAAACATACAGATTTAATGAGGCGACTACTTTTATATCTAGATCAGTGTAGAGATCATCTTCTGGGTCTACTTGCAAAGACCGAATCGGACTATTTCCAAAGAGAAAATATGAGAAATGTACTTTTTAATTGTTCGAGGTAAAAAAATTGTACGGCCATTTATAGAATAGGGGAGGCCTTAAAATTTAAAATGTATCGTCAAGAAATTACTGTGAAGTTAATTTTACTATCAATCAAATTTTGCAACTTAAAGATACGATGACGACACATTAAATTAAACGGTGACGCCGATAGGACAATTCAATTGTTTACAAAAATGTTTAATTTCGAAAATTTCTTTCCCAAAAAACGTTTCATCCGCGTGTAGGTTACAAGTGTATACCTTGTTTTATTGACATAACGCAGCATAATTACAAGACAAAAATAAGTTATTAACACTCATGCACAGCCAGTTAAGCCCACACATAAATTTCAAGAATTTCTTCTTCAACAGATATATTTTTAAGACACATGCCAGAAAAAAAAGATCGAAACTTTTTTTAGCGTTATATACTCCACTCAATACACACTTTCTTTTATTAGCTTGCTAACATAACTATATCAGAAGACAAAAGCAAGCTATGGCAGTCATTTCCAATGAACTCAGTCCCCTCGATAAATATCTTCAAAAGTTTTCTTTTCCCTTCATCATGTATTTTTAAGAGGAGTGCCGGAAGAAAAAATGCCGATTGGAACCGGTAATCTGCCTACACACACACTTCGTTCCTCCCGGTGCCGCAAGACGAATGAGTGTTAATGACACGTAGCGGCGAGCAGGGCGCTGGCCGTCGATACAGCCCGCCCACGCAAATGTCATTAGACGCTGCCTGCTGGCGGGCAAGGAGTGTCCACTGAGTTCTACGGTGCGCAGGGACAGCATTTGTGTATGCAGATTGATGGGTCGCCGCTTGACGGCAGGTCATGTTCGGAGGGGACGCATATGTGGGAATAAAAACGTTGCGCCGGCTTGGATTGCCGAAGTCGCTAAGGCTGAATGGCCGTAGCTATCTCGGCTCGAAGGGTCTCGGATTCGAATCCCGCCTCGGGCGTAGATGTTTGTGTGTGCTTGAGTTGTCCTTACGTGTCGTGTTCCTCCTACAGTAATCCTAACGTAAAACAATCAAAGTGATCGCTGCATACCCTAGTTTTTAAAAAGCGACCTTAAAAAAAGTTACATGAAGTTCCAATGAGGATTACTGATGGCTTCCTTTTCTTCGATGACGTAAGGAGTAATAATAATGCATGTTAATAATAAACTCGCGAAATCATTTGAAAATGGAATGTTTCATTTTTTGTTGAGGGAAACACAAACCATCTATATTGCTATTCAAATGTATCTTTAAAAAAATGCATGAGCTATTTAATATTCCTATTTTTCTCTTATTTTTAAGAATAGCCCATGACCCAATAACGTTATTTTAAAATTTACATTTATTTCCTTCCACGATTTTGAAGTTTACGTTTAAAAAGGTAAAATAAGCAATTTATGTTTTGTTCTCGCGTGGACGGTTACATTCTGTATGATTTGCCTTTACACACAAGTGTTCCGGGAGCCAACGTTGATCTAAAACCCTCAGTTTGTCTAAGGTTTCGACGAGTTCAGGTAGTGAGTAAAACATCGTATAATTTTGCACAATATCCCATGACTTTAGCTTCTTAGAATCAAAATGAACAAAATGTGATCCAATCAATAGTGCTAATCCGTGTTTACTTTGCTTCATGACATCACACAAGTAACCACTTTAGTTAATACTATATATCTGCTTACTATTGTGTTCCAACTGAGAGATGATGTTGAGAACAAAGAAGTCACTATTATTAAACATTATGTATGTACTCTTTTGTTAATGTTATTTTGCTTCTACACTATAATATTCAGTAGTATGTTTTAAGTACACTAGTTGGAACCATGCAAACATTCCGCTCTTCGTACATAAATAATAAGTACACTAGTACATAAATAATAAGTACACTAGTTGGAACCATGCAAACATTCCGCTCTTCGTACATAAATAATAAGGTTGGTTCCTGTTAAATTATTTACGAATAATCTTCAGCTTTCTATGTATATTATATACATGTTATGTACTTGTTGTATCACTAACTTGAAGATAGGATTACAATAAACGTCTATACATAAAATGTCAGCAAATTTAAATGAGTTAAAGTTTTGAACTGAGACAAATCCCGTGATCCGGAACATGCTTTGTAAATAATCATTTTAAAAGTGAAAATAGTTAAACACTTTAATCGAGATTGAAACGTCGAAATGTTGAAATGTCCTGTTTAAGGACTCTGAACTAGGCATTGCGTGATGGGTTCTGTAAGTGAATGAACATTCCAATATGAAACTACATATATGACTTTACATATTTGTAAGCATATATAGACTTCTTAATGCACATTACAATACAATGTACAACACAATTAAGTGTTTTAACCGTCACTTCTTTCTGTACTTTTGCTATCTAATCAATTTTTTACGAAATCTGTTCATGCTTTTTTCAGTATGTCACTCTTTCTGGTATCTTGCAAGTATTTTACCATACTCGGCCCATATGCGTTTTGCACGCAAAGCTTTGTGACTTATCTCTCCATTTGTGGCGGTAAAAGCCGTAGACTACTTTCAAGTACCAACAGAATGACAGGTCTTACATTCAAGAAAAATCTTGTCTGATTCCTATTTAAGGGAGTGTACTTGTATGAACTATAAATATGAAGAAAAACGTTGATATATTGATAGTTCTATTATCGTTTATACGATCGATTTTATTTTTATACTTAAACAACTTTAGTTGTACATGTATAATACGAGTATTTTCCTGCAATAAAACGATAACGAGGCAAAGAACTATACTAGACAAAACTTTCGCTGAAGATCAAAGTGAAAGATCCAAATAAATTGTTCGTTAAGCAGTTGTAATGATTATAAAAATAACTTTTTATTTGCTACTGTAAATCAATCTAAATTTATGAACAATATGAATTAGACCATGTGGGATATAAATGTTTTCAACAACCAGTATCTTTAAGTAGAAAACGTGTTTATTTTTCTGATATATGACCTTATTGAATTTTTGAGATTTTGATTTTCAATATAATTTTTTACAAAAAATGACAGATGCTACTCGACTTAACATAAATAATTTTAATTATATATATATATATATATATATATATATATATATATATATGTGTGTGTGTGTGTGTGTGTGTGTAGAGTAAATATGTGCGAAGATATTTTGTGCAGTTTTATAGATGTTTGAATGAAAAAACTTAATTCTAGAGAAATAAAATTGATACGGTAATTTTCTCAGGTCAAAAATGTCCCAAAATATGTTTAAGAATCGTAAATGAACGTTTCTGGAGTTGTTTATATGTAAAAAGGTAATGCTTCATAGGTTTTAACTCAAACACTGCTTAAATAATCGACATATCAAAAAATTAACCGATAATACTTTCAAAAATATCGTACAAACTCATCCATCCCGTCCCTCTCCTGAGAAGTTCATGCGTGAAGAAATCATATAGTAACTGCTATGGAGAACACAGTTAAAGGATTCTAATCGGAAGCTTCCTCACATAACGCGAACTAGGTGGCAAAGATTTACCACCAGCATCTCCGTGCTTTGCGAAGCTAAATTTATTGCGGCCGACAGAGCTTTTAGTTCGTCGTTAACGACTTCTCCCGGCGAGAACTTCGCCGTCGTGTCTCTTTTCCCGTAACGCGGCGTGCCGGAGTCTGCGTTTTTTGCCGTAATGAAAGTGCAATTCCGTGAAGCTAAACCTGTGACGACTACGGCGCCTAGCGCAAGAGCCGAACGACCCCCGGGCAAGTCTACGTTCCAGGACCTCACGTGCCTTTGCGAAAGCTGCAACTCCCTGCCATTCGCGTAATCAACCATCGATTTCGGGGTAAACACCGCTCAAAGGTACACCGGTAATAGCACTTCGGGGCAGCACGATGTCTTCTCCGACTAGGAAAAACTAACATCCTTCCTCATTGAAGCCTCTCGATAGCCCGTGGTCGTTAAAGGTACTGTAAAGTCTAGCGACGTGAAGTTATCAACGTCGACAATTAACGACTAAACTTTAAGGCGAAGTAGTTTCTTAGACGTTCATGTGGCAACGAATGTGGACATTACGCAGCATGCCACTTGATTATTACGATCTCTCTCTTAACCACTTTGCTTTAAGTCACTTTTATTGGCACGCCAGACACCGTCACGAAGGCTATAAAGTTTTCTTTAAATCGTTATTAGTAAAACATATCGTTAAAATACAACTCACATAATTAACCCAGCAAATCTTTTATTTATTTTTATTTTCCTAATACATATTCACCTATCAAACGCACTTCTGGATTTACAAAGATGTCAACTGCGATTAATATGCAAATAGATCGGTTTTACTTTACTACCCCTTTTACCAGTTCATTAAAATTCAGTTTCGAACTGCGGCTTTCTCTGCCATGTAGACGCAGGTGCTTTTTTCGGCGGGTTCGCACTAAAAGAGCAATTAAATTCCTCCTCCTATCAGGACCAGACCAGAGGGTTGGGGTCGCACTCTCCGTGGCCGTTGAGAAACTTAGGAGACAGCGGTCGTAGACATATGATAAACGCACGTCGAAGTTAATTGACGGGTCGCCGATAAAGCAAGGCCAAGGATAGGACATGCAAATGGGGATGTCTAACAAATGCAGCGTATTTAGTGCCAGGAATTTAAAGATCTCGGAACGAAATCATTAAGTTAAAAGGGACAAAGAAAGAAATGTAACCCAGGTAGAAGACCAATGAAGCAAATGGTTTTATAAGATTTGAAAACGATCGCTGTTTATCGACGTTGGTGAGGCGTTGATGGCAACGGCGTGTAACCATTCGCATTGCTTATGTTGTTTTTCTGGGGGTAAAAAAAGATGCTTCCTTGAACAGAATTTTTATTTGGATGAGACGAACTCCACAAACTTTTCTTTCACTGCCTTCCAAGTTACGCCTCAGTGACAAATGTTTCTTATTGATAGATAGAAAGAATATTCTGTGATTTTTCCGAACTAAAGAATGATTCTGTCCAGCACACAGCAGCAGATCAGTGTAATCGCAAACGGTTTCTTACGTAACATCATCCAATAACTCCAGAAATCATTAAAAATTACACGAGTATGTATATTATCAACCATTATACAGAATATCTTTATTAGAAAAATAATAGTGACATTAAGAAGAACTTCTTGAATAACTTGCGCTATCCGCACCAAACAACTCTTAAATGTACTCATGTATGTAGTATGTATGTATACATGATAACGATAGTAGTAATGTCAACTATCTACACCTTTTCCTCAAGTATATGGAAACAGAACCCATAAAATGTGTAAGAGTTTACACTTTAATAAGTTTATTTCCCAAATGATTTTATTCTCTCTCATCCTCGATTTAATGACCAGAAATCGGTAATTTGGCTATTTTCATAACATTATCGTAATGGCTTATTTAAATGAAGATATTTCCTTAATATATTCCTTCTAAAAGTCTTTCCACGAGACAAACTCTCCAAAATAATGTTACAAAGTGTGATACCTAATTGCGGCTATTAGAACTTGTAAACGCGGTCCCCTAGTTAGTCGAACAGTAATTGCATTTTGATGGAAGAAAACAGAAGTCAGAGAGAAATTACGGCGAAATTCCTTAATTTTCACTTAATATCATCGCTTCTAATTAACGCTCGGTAATGTTCAATTACTATTTTGCGCAGTCCGGCACGGCACGCCGTCTCGTGGAGTTGGAGACCCCGCCACCAAACACGCGACCGGGCGCTAGTCACGCAGAGGGTTTCAGACCGGGAAACGCGGCATTGGAACGGGCGAAATCTCGAGTTTGTTTGAAAAAGACATGATTTGGCGATATTAGGAAGTAATTCGGTATTTATAATGCTTTATGTTGAAGATGATTAGACGAAAATGTAATTTCATCGTTTGTTTTTATTGGAATCGCATAAAACGTTTTAGATCACTTTGCGGTCATTCGATGTCTGAGTGTGGTGACTGGGCGCCAGACGAACAATCTTCCCGCATTCCATGATGTTTAATGTTTCTACTGAGATGACATACTGGTGTTACCCTCATTTCAATTGAGTAACAATCTATATTACAGAATTAGTTATATATATATATATATATATATATATATATATATATATATATATATATTCTTAAAACTATGTTCACACATGCATAAGATTTAAAAGATTACAGAGTCCCGTTGCTGTGGTATAATAATATAAATATACATTTTGATAAATAATTTTAATTATTTAAAATAGAATTTAAATAGAAATGATCTGACATGAATAGAAATTATCTGATATCTTGTTGATGCCACAAAAAGTATTTGTGAAGACATCGTTTCACCGGTCTCATGACTGTTTTCCGAGATATTAAGCTCCAAAACTTCACATGAAATGTCAGACGAAATTTAAGAACTTAATTATTTTTATAACCTAAACTTATTTTAATCACGGAGGCTCCAACCTTTAGTATGAAAATAACATAAAATGTGAAAAATCTTAAATACTAAATTTATGAAATTCTAATTGTTAATTTCAATTCAGAACATTGAGTAAGTCTATAAATATTGTATATCAACTGATAAGGTGCCATTGTTAACACGTCAGTTTAGTAAAACGTCCAAATTACACAAATTGAAAATAACATTTCACCCCTAGAATTGTTTCACTCTAAATGGTACGCTCTCCTCTCACATCCAAACTACATCACAATAAAATACTCTCTCCTTTCTGCGAACGAATTAGGGCAATGACACTAAAAGTGACCTTAATAGTGGAATGTAGGAACTACTTCAAGCACAAAATTTGAAAGAAAATAATTATGGGATTTCCCCTTGCTGTAAACTTGCAGAAAGTGAAGGTTTTGCATTTTAGAGGCGAGGTTTCCCCTTCTTTTATTTTTAAAGAAGCTGAAACAACTTACTTTAGATATTTCAGATGTATAACATAAATCGGTACTTTTTAGATCTTAAAGAATTTCAAGATCGTTCAAGCAGTAGAATAGTGATGGGCGTTACTTGGTCAAGTGTTTGACTATTCCTAAAATTTTGCAATTTTCAAGTGTCCACTACTGACACAAATCGCGATTAGAACATAAATTAATAAAAATTACAACAAATTGCCGTGATACAAAATCTATTCAGTAAGAAGTATCCCAATCACCCATTGAATTTCACAAAACGAATTAAGCACTGTAGCGCAAAGATTTTCAAAAAATGTAAAATAACGAAAATGTTCTAAAATACACAGAGAGCAATGTTTAGTTCATACAATTAATCACCTAGTAGATTGAACTAAACGGTATAGTAAATTTTTGGAAGAACGAAGTGCTTAATCACGTTCACGAAACGGCTGTTTTGTTGTTAAAAATTCTAATGCATATATAGTAATGTTCACTAAACATAAATACATGTAAATTACACATAAATTATACATAAATAAATTTAATAAACACATTCCAGTGAAAATTACTAAACAGAGAGTTGCGGTTCATAAATTTCAGGGGTTGACAAGGTTTTCTTTACAATTAGTGTATCTACTGAATTTTGTCATACCATATTCAGCTATGAAGTCAGAATTTTCCCATCAGACTCAGTTTTTTTGAGACAGATACTTTTCTAAATCCGATTTCAGTATTCTCTTTGACCTGTCACAGGACCCTTTACCTTACATGTAGCGATTTTTTCACGCTGTATTTAAAGTTATTAAATGTAATATCATGTTGAAGCATCAACAGGCAACACTGTGCAGGTTCAGTCAAGTTTTGACATGCTCAGAACTTTATCAGAAGCAATGAAATTGTGTAAAAGTGATGGATTCTTGTACTTGAAATCGAAATTTCCCAAAAGTTAGTGATGCTAAATTGAAAGAAGGGATTTTTGTTGGATCACAAATAGGGTCATTAATGGATGATGATCATTTTGAAGGACAGCTAAATCCACTTGAAAAGCAGTCTGACAGCCTTTCAAAAATGTATGTTATTTGGAAACCATAAAGAAAATAGTTTATTTTTGTAAATCAGTGATAATAAATACTGTTGAGTAAGCTCTATTAAGGAGAAAAATGAAAGGGAACATTTTCTTTCTATCCCTTTAGCCAGGTAGTTGAAGTAGCAACCGGTCACCCATCCTTCGGCCTCGTGTACTTGTACCTCCTTAACCTCAGTAACCTGATAAGGATGGCCTTCTCCAGAAGGAGAAAGCCAAGCACAAAGGTTTCAACACTAGCTGCGGATATTTGGCTACTCTCGGTGTTTCTACCATTAGTTTAGAACACAACATTTAATATTTAAAATCAATAATATACTAAACACAGCGTTTTACAGTGTATAATACTACGTACAGAGTTGAATTCTCATGGCTTCTATAAGCAATTCTCAATTCACTTGGGCTCTATTAGCATTCGAATTGGTCAGATTTCTAGAACGCGCGCTTACTAAGCGGAGTTTAGTAAGTGTGACGACATGAAAAGTAGATCTTACCGAATGGTTTTATCTACGAAACAAACACTCTGACAATTCTCTTTGTTCATTCACATACCATTTTCAATTGATGATTTACATACGAAACAAAATTATGTTTTGTGAATCATACCAAATGCTGGATTGTTGGCGATTCCGGGCGCCTAAAACTACTATGGTCATTAGTCCCGTACGTGTAGTGTGTTTTTTTGCTCGGGAGGTGGCGGTGGTCTTCCCCCCGCTGAATGGCCAGATCCGGCGCCGACCTCCCAACGACTAGCGGGATTTTCCCTGACCAGATATCTCACACCAGCGGAGCACCGTCCCAGCCGGGACAAGCTCTAAGCTCCCGACCGGTCTCCCGGCATGTGTGGTAGGAGAGAATAGGACAAGGAAGAGGAAGGAAAGATCGCGCGCGGTCCGTGGTCCGTTTGGTAGGGTACTGCTCTGGCATTCGCTTGGTGTTGATCGGAGAAACCACGGAAAACTACCGATCAGATCAGCCTGCCGCTAGAATTCTTCTCCAGACAATAACTGAATTCGACCTAGCTGAAACGCTAGTGTTTATAGAACACGAATAATTGGATTTACTTTCTGATCACTTACTAAAGATTGCTCTACCCAATTTCTCTCAGTGTTGGCTACCACAGGTGCTTTTACCTTACAGCGCAGGGGACCCCCCCCCCCACAGCCAGGTGGGCGGGGCTGCCACTGTGTACGTCGCGTCGCCGCCTGCCTTCAAAATCCGCCTTTACGTGCCCTGCGCGGGGCACTGTTTTTTTTATATAAATATTTATTTTCCATTCGGATGTACATAGGTCAGTAACATTTTACTTTTTCATATGTATTGCTAGCTTACAGCTATTCTTATTTCCTAAACTTAAAAACTAACTAACTACTGGAAGGGATAGGAAGCTACACTCTGCACCTACAGTTTACAATTGTTGGAAAATAAGTTTAGGAAAGCGTTAAAAGAGTAACGGTTTTTTATGCGTGTTGGAGTATGGTCTGTTGAGGCCAGGTTGAAGTGGATGGCGTGTGGTATTGAGTTGATATTGGAATAGAATGTATTGGATAGATGGGCTATGTGTTTGGAGACGGAAGTTATATTCAATTCTTTATGTATTTGTTCGTTGGATATAAACCATGGAGCGTGGGTTGCTATTCGGAGAAAACTATTTTGTATTATTTGTAGTTTATTTATGGTAGTAGCAGATGCGTAAGTCCAGACAGGGTATGCGTATAACATTAAGGGTCTGATTATGGATTTCTATAAAGTGATGGTTATATAAAGTGATGGGGGGCACTGGGTGCGCGCCGCTCGCCGGAAACGCTCTCCGCGGCGCGGGGCAGCGGGCGGCGCGGGGCAGCGGGCGGCGCGGCGCGGCGCGGCGCGACGCGGCGTGGCGCGGCGGTAGCGGCCACCGTAAAGAGGCCCCCGGACTCTCCGGGTGCGCGCCCGCCGCTCGCCGACGCAGTGGGCTCGGGAGGATTCGCATTGCGTGTCCACGGAGGAGCGCGATCCGAATCGCATTTTTGGTGGCGTTTCTCAAGGGCTTCAGCTACCAAAAATATTTACGTTAAAAAGACCTAAATTACCCGACCCCCTAAGAAAGGAAATCAAAAAACTTTTATGCTTGCGCAGACTGGGGACGTGCAGCAAATAGTATGCATAAAATACGCACATTGCAAAATAAATTTTTAAAATGTGTTATAAAAACCTTTTGCTACCTATCAAATAAAAAAATTACAAATGAACTGTAAAAAGAAATTTTAAATAACGGTGTCAGAAAAATATGGGAGTCGCTCTAGATGGCCGAGGTCGCTAAAGCTGTAGGGCCTTAGTTGCCTGCGCACCAAGAATCGCAGGTTCGAATCCCATCTCGGCCACAGATGCTTGTGTGTACTTGTGTTGTCCTTAGTGTCGTGTTCCCCTTCAGTTACTCCAACGTAAACAATGAAAGTGGTCGCTACATGACCTAGTAATTAAAAATAGACTGTAAAGAAAATTTTATGAAGGAAAAATTGTAAATTGCAGCAAATTTTTATACTAGGTTTCACTGCAAAATAAAATGAATTCCAGATATCGAAAAATTCAATATTACTCCAAATTATGATACATTTGTTGTAGTATACAAATAAAATTCAATATTCTCTCTCATTAAAATTAACTGTGCATAAACACAGAAATATAATTACATAGTAATTAAACAAGACGAACACACTGGAATGAAGAGAGCACTTCGCATTTGTAAATAATCTCCCCGCCTGCCTATGCTCTAACTTCACTTCATTATGTACTAATCATATACGTAGTACTCTGTGAAATAATTATGGTGAATCAGAAAGTAAATAAATATGTTAGAAAAATATTATGTTGGGGCTATTTGATTGTTCAAAGCTGTTTTGCGACAAAGTCGGATCGAAGGACTTTTGACTTGTCACGGCACATTTTTTTGACGGGGGAGAAAATGTTTACTTTTTAAATGCTGTCAAATACGCTCGTACCTTTATTCATAATTCCTCTATGTAAAATTCCACTAGTGAAAGAGGCGTAGTGATTCTGGGGCACAAAAAAATGCATACATTATACTTCTTCCCTATACGCCACACACCGTTTTTAAAGATTATGAAATATATATATATATATATATATATATATATATATATATATATATATATATATAAAGCCATATATATAGATGTATGGCTTTTTATCCAGCCAACAACCGGTTACCCTTTACGTCCCGATGGGACGCATATTCGACCATACACTAGACCAACACACTTGCGGGCTCCTCTGATTTGGGGTCAGCAGAACGCGAGGCCCTCCGCGACAACACATACAAAGTCAAGGGACAAACAAACATGCCCAAGGCGGGACTCGAACCCGCGACCCTTCGGACCGAAGCGCTGTCGGTACGCGCTCTTAGCCACCTCGGCCATCCAGGTCGGCAAAACATATATATAATTTTAGTTAAATTTAATTCGCCTTAAAACTAATTTCGGCTCATGTCGGTCCAGTGTACGCTGCCACCGCAGGGAGAGGTTTGCGATCGATATTTGGAAGTTGCCGGGGGGGGGGGGAGGGGGCGAAGGCAGGCGACACGAACAGTTGCCTCCTCGTGCACGCTCGAGCCGCAGACGGCGGTTGCGCTGTGAGGCCCCTGGAGAGCACAACAGACGCTAGAGTTGCACACAATCTCACCCATTTTAATTCTGATGGTTAGAAAGAACAGATTTTTTAGGGCTATTATCTAGCCGACAGTCGGTTACCCTTTACGTCCCGATGGGGCGCAACTTCGACACTATATTAGAAACCAGCACACTTGTGTGCTCCTCTGATCTGAGGTAAGCAGAACGCGAGGCCCTCCACTACAACACATTCATGAGAGATAAGGGACAAAAAGGTATACCCTAGGCGGGACTCAAACCCGCAAACGTTCGGACCGGAGCGCTGAGTCGTAACAAAATAACAAATTTTGCATACACTGATTTTTTCTGATCTGATTTAAGGGTTGATGCACTTGATTAATTTTCACATACAACTGTTTTATGTCTAAGAGGAAATGGCTTCCAAAAATTAACTAATTAGCAAAATAATTAATTTTTAGGCTATACATCAATTCAAGAAAGTAATAAAATTATGTATCCTCGAATGTACTTTTAATAGACATTTCTCATAGACACAACGGAATGTGTAAATTAATAACATTAATAATCATGCCAATTGCACTATTAAACAATAATAATGAAAATTGAATATAACCAAGCTTTGAAGTGTGCTTTATTATGCTGAGATATACAATTTCCGTGCTTATTCGTTGTTGACTTACATATTTCCAACAAGTTCTCGTCATACTAAAGAAATTCTCACGAATAAGGCTTATGATCTCCCATGATTAATATTTGGATCAATAGACAATAGCTGAATGCTATATTTCAATGTAATAAGAAATTTTGCCTTAAAACTAATGTAAATTTAAGGTTGATGGCAGATGAACATTTTTAAAACCAGTTTTAGTACAAGAATTTTCAAAACACAGATTATATTTCAAATTAGGAATGCGGGTTGTTTCACCAGTTTAAAAACATAAAATGTAAATTAAATAACTTAGATTACGAATATATTAATCAAATTCTAGTAACAAGCCTTTAAATGCTGGGAGTATGATTACGGTTATTATACTTGAACTCGAAGTAGTAATAAAAATGTGAATTTGTTAGTGAATTAACTCAAAACAGTATTCATACAAGATGATAATTATAAGTAAATGAAAAGCTTCATCAATCTTCCTTCATATCACTCATTATTTCATCATTATCATATTGCTTCTCTTCATTTATTTTTCTACAGTCATTGTTACTAATCAATTGATTGTGAGAAAAACTATTCACAGATATGACTTATCTTGACACGTAAGGATATTCAACAGCGTACGTACGTCAGTAATGCCAATTAAAGTGTGGTAATACTCCATTGTGCTCAGAAGTAGATAGGACGTTTTCTCGATACAGAATTTTGTTTGGACAAGCACTCCATATACATTTAGATGAAAAATATTTCGTTTTCTTCTTTACGTCAAAATTTATGTAATTTTGCCACATGTTTGTTTCACAAACAAATTGCAAAATAAAGTATAATTTAAAAAATTCGTATCGAACAATTGAAATGGAATTTTGATTGGGCAAATTGATATTAAATTTAATTTTGAGGGTTGAATTTCTGAGTCTTTTTGGGCACATTTGTTCTCAATGCAGTAGTATTTATTTAGCCACAGTAAATGGAATTTGATGAAAATTTAACAAGAAATGCAACTTGCACCATTTCTTCTGTTCGAAAATGACGTTAAAATATTAACATTCTCTAAACTCTATTTAGACAATTTTTTCAAAGAATTTGTTGAACATTTTCGATATTACTTATAGACTAGCTTTTGTGTTCAATAAAGAGTATTATAGGTTCATATCACATGGTTCACGTTTTCAAAACATATGAATGATTCTCAGAACCACCGATTTGTTTTACAACGTATGCACGATTTCGTGAATGGCAGCCCATTACTTCAAAAGGTTTTTACGACATACATGGAAATATGAAAGAGTAAAAACGTCTGACGTGAGAATTTTTGTACATTTTATTGCAATTCATCAGAAACACCAGCTGTTAGAAAAAAGTCCATTTCCAATGTCAATGAAATTAAAGTCTTTTTTATTGTTTTTCCACCTATAAGGACTCGTACGTTATTACAAAGCTTTACAAAATGTGTCATTATTTTATTTTTGACATACGATTTTGAAAATTCGTTTGTTATTATTATTATTATTATTATTATTATTATTATTATTATTATTATTATTAATACTATGTTAAGGATGGCAAAACTGAATTATGGATTTAAAAAAGTTGTATATTGAATAACATTAATGGTTTTATTTCCTAAAATTTGGGAAGATTACGGCGGTGAAAGGGAATCAAGTATCGATTTGTCGTGAGTTTCTCGAAGTTTTACCAAGGTTGATTTGTAAAAAGCAAGCTATACATGAAATTGAGGAACAAAACCGGTTTAATAATGTTGGAATGAAGAAGTCAAGTGGATTTACATTGAGCTTTTTAAATATTTGAAAGTTTGGCATGAACCTTCGTGGTTCGATAATGTTTCGTAAGATTTTATCTTGGATAGTATGTAAAGGTTTAAAATTACATGGAGCAACGTTTTTTCATATTGGAAATGCAGAGGTTGTAGTTGGCGTAATAATTGATTTGAATATAAGTATTTTTTAGATTTTTAATTGTTCTGACGTTAAGAATTGGTTGCAAATTTGAATTTTTGTATGTATCCATATTTTGTCGTTGCTCTAATATGGGACTTTTGTGATAATTTACATTCATTAACATACCTAAGTATTTAGTTGTCATCCAAGGAATATTATCATTAACTATTGTGGGTAGAGGTGAGTAGGGTGTCATAGTGTACACATTCTATAAGAAAATGACTTTATATGTTTAAGAGATATTTAATTTTTTTAACTTTAAATTCGTGTACACAAGGAAAGAGCTGTAAAGTCTCATCTGGGCTGTATTTTTTGGAGAAGAATCATGATTAAAAGGAGCAGCAGTAATGGACGAAATGATCCGAATTGTTCCAAAATATAGTCACTCATTACAAGAGCTCAACCAAAACAGAACATCTGGGGGGGGGGACCAGGACCCTCCGGTGTCTTATCACCCGCATCATCGCTCGCGCCTTACCCATTACAACCTGACAACGGAACGCCAGCGTCACAATCATACCTGGACAGACCTGAGGCGAAGTCTGTCGCGAGGCCCAATCGATGTCGAAAAGAAGTCGAATTTGTTGACATCTAACCAAGGAATTCTCCACATTGGCAAAGATAGCAGTAGACACGCACGTTCAGGTTACATTCATCGAAATCAAAAGTTTATAAATTATATGAGAAAAATAAAGGAAAATAACGCTTGCATAGTGAACATAGTATTATACTTTTCTTATTACAAACGAGGTTAGTAAGTTTCTTTCTCCCTATGATTGCTAGCTTGTATTTCTCTACGCCTCTCTTATGTTGTGAGAAAATTACTCATGCATAATACTATCATACATAAAAAAATAATACTGTATTTCGAAAATTGGTAAATTAAATCAGTGATCTGAATATCCCTACAGTAATTCAAGTAGAAGTTAAAGATTTCATCAGAGCATCCTCTGAACCCATTGACGAACACGCCTCACGGAATAACTTGTAGTGAAAAAAGGCATCGGAGGTGGTGGCGTTGGGAAGATGGGGGAGGGGGGAGCGTCCACGTCACGGAAGGCGTTCGCAGGTAGCGGGGCACTCCGCGTGGAGCCGGCGCGGCGCGGCGCGGCGCGGCGCGGCGCGGTGCGGTGCGGCGGGGCCTCCGACAGGTAGCAGCCAGCCTCCGTCGCCGCCGCCGCCGCCGCCGCGACGGCGCGGCGTGTCAGCGGCAGCTTCCGTGCGCAGCTACCGGGCGCCGCCTCCACCTCCGCCTCCCTCGTCGCCGGGGCTCTCCCGGCCCCATTCAGTGGCGCCGGCGCCCAGCCGCTGGCGCCCCACAGTGAGCCCAAATTGCAATCAAAGCGCGAGGAGAACATTGCTCGTTCATTGGAGTCGTAGGCTTCCGTGACCACTCGTGCGTGTGCTCTTGGCATAGACTACACATGTAACAGCCTTCACAATGCAAACATGAGCATAAGCATGGCGTTAACATAAAAGTTAGGACTACGTCTACAAGTGGACTCATTCACAATGCGTTCGCATAAGCATAACACGTAAGACGTTCACTTAAGAGCTTGCAAGCTTCAAGCTTCTGTGCTATGCTTATGTCAGACAAGGAATGAGCCAATCACAGTTCGTTAACTCAAAATCGAGTATCGAAGTCGATAGGCGAACTATTCGTGTCGATTCGTGTGCTGCGTCTCATAGCCAATAGAAACTCTTAAGGCCCATTCACAATGCAAACATAAGCATAAGCATGGCGTTAACATAAAAGTTAGGACTACGTCTACAAGTGGACTCATTCACAATGCGTTCGAGCATAACACGTAAGACGCAAGCTTCAAGCTTCTGTGCTTATGCTTATGTCAGACAAGGAATGAGCCAATCACAGTTCGTTAACTCAAAATCGAGTATCGAAGTCGATAGGCGAACTATTCGTGTCGATTCGTGTGCTGCGTCTCATAGCCAATAGAAACTCATATTTTGCCTGTGTTTATGTTCGACATTGTGAATACGCCAACTCTTCGCTTGTGTTAATGTCTATGTCTATGTGTTATGCTTATGTTTGTGATTGCATTGTGAATGGGCCTTAAAACTCCTAACTCCATGTTCTTGGCTGTCCGGGTGACGCCGCGTTGAAGTCGCCGCGTTGACATCACAGCCTTTGATGCGGCGTCACCCGGGCAGCCATGAGCATTCGCATTTCTCTTGATTCCAATCAAGATCGTTCATCGCAATTTCATTACTATTTAATCAACTCTTTTATATTCAGGCCAGAAAAAGTGTAAACTTCTTAAAAAAAATCTGGGAGAACTTAAAAGAAAATAGGTTCCTTTCTTTTCAAGGAGTTCTCTTTGTTATCACTAAATCTTTTGTAGAGAGAAATGTTAGAAGATTCCTTGTAGCACTTAACGGCGGAAACAGAGCATATTTAAAGAAGGCGGGGAACTTTTTTAAATTGAAAAAAATATTTTTTTAATTGGAATTATTTACGACAATAACTTCATTACCTTAAATATATTTTAATTCACAAACAATTTTAAAATAAAAAAAACTAAAACTATTTTAATTAATATTTCCACAAATTCCACTTCGTTTTATTGAAACAGTATAGGTTTCCACTCAGATTCAATACTCTCGGTCAATTCAATTCCAAATAACCTTAAAATAATCATAAGCTTTAAAATCATATATTAATTTTAATATAATTAAAATAAATTAATAAAAATATATTAATTTGAACATTATTGAAACTTTTTAAACGTTTTTTAAATTCTGTACATTTCAAAGGAAAGGTATGGGTTTCCCTTGGAGCCGTCCTTTGTAGCACTACAGTTGGTACAACACAACTAATGTGTAGTTAGGTTGCAACTATCGTCATTTCCTTCAAGTAGTTGCAGCTTTGCACATCCTATTTACGGGTTTATCAATGAAGGGTTACTAGTAAAAGCAGCGAAAATATCACTTTTTTGTCATCTCAAATTCATAGCTTGAACTCGTAGGGCAATCATTATTCCAACCTGAGACAGCATTGCCGTTGACTTTGCAGCATCGCAGAGCGCGAGGTCTTAGAGTTCGAGTCCCGACGGAGGCGGATTTTCGACACATACCTAGGTCGAATTCCATCCCTGTCTGGAGAAGAATTACAGTTTCAAACATTAGTTTTCCGCGATGTGTCTTCGACCAATATCAGATGAATGCCGAAGCATTATCGTAACAAACGAGTCACGGGTCGTAGGCTATCTTTTCTTCCTCATTTTTGTTCTCTCATCTCCCCTTATTTAGCGTCATTTCTACTACCACACACCATATTTCCACTACCACACACGTCGGAGGCTGCGAGCTTATTGCGGTTAAGGCGGTGCTACATTGGAGGAAGTTGGCTAAAGGTAAAAAAAGAAAGAATCAAACGCAAGTCGATGTGAAGGGCTCTACAGCACCTCACACTAACGGGAGAGAAACAGGCCACCATCCGGTATATACCAAGCAGTACACTTATTGGACTAACGATCACAGTAGTTGCCGCACCCGAAATCACTAAATAATCAATCACTGTTTTCTGGGCATTTCTCTTTTATCACTTCTGTGTATGTTGATTAATTTACTTATTCACTAAATTATTGATTTTCGCGCGCTTTTTGTCCCGTTCTGGCCCAGTGTGCAGGGCTGCTGCCTGTGGCGCCGCTATGGAGAAGCTATTCGTGTCGCCTGCGGAAAACGACTTCCCGCCAGACAACAAAGGACTCGGGGAAGATTGCGGGCCCGAAAGCGGGATTCCGATGAGGGCGGGTCGGGAGAGATAACGCCTACTTCACACTCCGAGATGGGTTTGCTTTTTAGAGTGAAGGGGAATCTACCTACCCATTTTTGTTTGGTAACGTTTTAATGTGGTGCGTAAGAATTTCTGTCGGCCGTTTGGTGCTTTTAAATTAGGAATAAAATTGTCTGCAGGATCGTGGAAAGTTCGGTTCTTCACATCTCACAAACTATGATTCGGACACTTTTCAGTTTCAGTACAGGCGGAAGTTAATGATAAACAAAGAAAGGACGAGAAGCACATTTTAATCTTTTCAGGTTTCTTTCATTCATCTCAACTGTTGCAGCTCAAACGTAACATATTTCATTCAATCACTTTATCACCTTATCATCGCATTAAGAGGAAAGAGACGAAATATGCAACAAAAAATCTCGTTATTCGCTATCCACGCCAGCTAGCTGCTTGGAAAATCACTGTTGCCCCTCTTAGGATTTCGGAAGAAAAGTCTTCGTTCTATTTTTTAAATCTAAATTTTGTGATAAATACAATAATTATTGAAGATACCGAAATACGTCGAATTCACTAATTAGGATGATAAAATGTTTCGATGTTTACTCTCTTAATGAGAGACAAACAAATATTGTTATCGTTATTATTTCCAACTCATTTATTTTCCAATAATCTCTCGGTTTGGTAGCATTATTCGCATAACGAGCTGTTTATAATGAGGTGCAACTGTGATTAAAGATTTAAAAACCTTCGAAAGTATAGCCTTTTGAAAGCCGCCAGTTCGTCGAATTTCCACGTTTTAAATACGTACTTCTCTACTCTAAAGGACACAACCTTTTCATCATTTTTCTGGGTAAATTTGAAGCAGAGAATTTTAATTTTGTGGGTGTGATAATTCAAAAATTAAACATTCTCAGAAACCTATGTGTAGAAGTTTGAGGCACCACCCACCTTGCAACCTGCCGTCGCCAGCTGTTCACTCCAGAAGGTTTCTCCATCAAAACCACAGTAATGCAACCGTATGTCACGATAAGGGAAAAGCCGCTGACGGGGGAAAACCAGTCGACAGTAAAAAAATGCTCATCTATTCCTTAATTTTTCATTACCAAAGCATCAATTACAAACTTATCTGAAAACTTCTATTTGGTGGATTATTTCCCGCGAAACTCCAAATTTAGCAGACTGCCATTTACGTCGTGTCGTCCAAAAAAATACTATCCTCTTTTCTATTCATTGATTTGAACCCAGTGATCCTCCTTTCTACTCATTGATTTGATATTTTCTACCTAAAAGATTTGAAAATATTAGAGTTTAGCGTATTCGCGTTATGTGTGTAATGTTAGTCCAATTCTTTCGGGTTCTGTTTACATCGACAGGGGCCCTCACGTGAAGCTTTTAGTTCATCGACGAATCGAATCTGAATTTATTAAAATTTGTTATGCCTTTGCTTATTTTCTCATTATTGAGTGAACAGTCAATTCATTGTTTTCATAAACAGCATTATTTCCAAAAGTTACTACACATTTTGTTATATGTTCCTCTATAATATTTATTTTTTAATTATTTGTCCTATAATCTATAATTTTTGCAATTTGTGTTTAAGAATTATCTTGAAAATGTCTGATTAAATTTTCAACCTCTGTTGTTACAATTTTACTATTAGTTATTTGAGGTTTGAAAAGACTCGCGTTGTTAATGTATGTATCACAAACACATTCGTTACCTAAGGGTTAATATGAACAGATGTGAACGTTGCGTATAGCAGAGAACTTTCCACCCCGCTTGTTCCCAGACGAGTCCGCCCAGCAACTGCTTCATTCAGTGCTCTTGCCGCGCGGGCGACACCTCTCCAGATTTTTGTCCCGCCTCCGCTTTTTGTGCGGGTAATTGGCGCCCAGCGTGGGGCGACGACGACGAACGCGCTGCCCTGCGGAGGCGGAGGGACGCGGCCTCGACCTCCTTTGCGCGCCGCGCCGCACACCGGCTGCTCGCACTGCCCGCCCCGGTCGCGGCTCTTGTCGCCCGCGCCCTACGCAACCCGGCTCTCGCGCCATTCACGCCAACCATGCGCCCTACTCCACGCGTGTTTCACACCCGGTGCGGATCCAGAAACTACCTAAAGGGAGGGCGCGCGTAGGACTTCGGATAGTTGTTGGAAAAGCTTTGTGATCTTTGTAAAATTATTTTTTGCATACAAATATTATAGAATGTCAAGTCATAAAATAAACAAATTATTTGTTAGTTAATTAGTTAATTAATGCGCGTCGGCTGGTAAATATCGATTATATTAATAATAAATGGTATGCTGTGCTTCAGTGCGTTAAATTGGATATGTAAAACGTTTTTTCTTACTTAAAAATGTCGTTTACTATTCAAAAAGTACTGTAAATCACACTTCCCAAAATGCAACATGCAAAATTAATGTGTACTAAAATTATTCTGCGCAAGAAAGGACGCACGTGTCATACAGGTCTACTACTTAGATTGACACGGAGACAAATCCAAATGAATTATTTCTCTGCACTTCGCCATCACTAAAGCTGCTGTCTAATATTCATTCCGCAATTCCGCACTGTGTCACATTTCTAAAGTTCTCTTATTTTCTCTGCGGTTGAAACTTGATAAATTTAAATGAATACAACGCGAAAATTGCCGGCGAATCTACAGATCTAAATATGCCTTGAATATGCCTTGTAATTTCATATATTGGATTGTTTGCATTAACACTAGCCGAATAACAACAACAACAACAACAATAATAATAATAATAATAATAATAATAATAATAATAATAATAATAATAAATCTTGTTGTAAGTTTCGCGCTTATAGAGCATCTTTCAATTACTAACCATAAATTGACGGGATTATTCATATTTGACTCGATAATAACGGAGAAATCTTATCAAATTTTAACGTCACGAATAATATAGTTTAGTTAAATTTAACTACAGTTTAATTTAGACAATTTTCAGGGTAAAATAAGAGAATAATTATTTAGTAAAAATGATCTAGACAAAAATTATTCAAAATGTCACAACATAATCATTTAAATGCATTGAAGACATTGACAAAGATCTATATTTAAAAATTAGAGCTTACTCCAATCGGATTTCTGCATTTTCCACACAATACGATTAACTTGGAAAGATAAGGTAGTACAAACAAAGTAGATGGAGGTTTGTATTGCCTAGCTAGAGTGACTGATACAAAAGTGTGTCGATGATTCTTCTTATTGGAATACATCCCGTGTCGCATCTTCCAAGAAACGGAAAGAAAACAAGGGGATTTGAAGCGCGGTGCGAGTCTATCAGGAATCTTTGCCAACTAAATAGGTTAACATCATTCTTCGCATAACTACATTTAACGTTTCTTTGACCCTAGTAACCCAAATATTTATGTATTTAATGCTTGTCCAATGTTATAATTTACATTTGTTGTTTTCTTCATCGTAATCAAAAACTTATTTTCGGTTCTTTATGCCTTTGCCAAAACTTCTTTCACGATATTTGGGCCGATTGAACAGATGTATTTGTTAATTCAAAGGAACAAAACACGAATTAAAATTGAACAATTTGGTAACATGTGCGACATGTAATTGGTAACATGTGCGACAATGTAAATTAGAAAAATCTAAAAACCCTTAAAATAGCATCCCCTACTAAAATATATTAAATTCCCTGCAATAAATGCTATTAAACACTACTAAATGTGTGTTATACATTTTTATAATTGTCGACCTACGTGTTTTGAATAACAATACGAGTAACATTGTCTGACTACCTGTTCCTAACTGTGTCATCACTCCCGTCACTTTCAACATCCTCGTTTTCTTTCTCGTAAACAGTTTTCACCTCGAGGTCTTTACTCTTTTTCCACATCTTAACCATGTCTCACCGTTGTCCCTGCCCCAATTGTCTGGTGCGCGACCGTCTGCCACCGCGCCCGCCCGCACCCCCCCCCCCCAAGTGGGGTGGGGGGAGGGCACGGAAGTGCGGGCGCGCCATCTGTCGGCGGGTCCCCGGATCAAGGCTGCTTCGCGAATTAGCGGCCTGCGCGAGACCCCTTCCGCTCGAACGCAGATGGCGCACCCACGGCAACTCTCGCTCTCGCTCGCGCCCGCGCCCGCCCCGACCCGGCCCGCCATGTCCGCCCCCGCGTCCCCCCGCCCCCTGCCCGCCCCCCGCCGCCCCCGCGCCCGCCCCCGCCCCCGCGCCCGCCCCCGCGCCCGCCCCCGCGCCGGCCCCCGCGCCCGCCCCCGCGCCCGCCCCCGCGCCCGCCCCCGCGCCCGCCACCGCGCCCGCCACCGCGCCCGCCCCCGCCCCCGCGCCCGCGCCCGCGCCCGCCCCCGCGCCCGCCCCCGCGCCCGCCCCCGCGCCCGCCCCCGCGCCCGCCCCCGCGCCCGCCCCCGCGCCCGCCCCCGCGCCCGCCCGCGGCCCCGACCCCGCCCACGCCCCCGTCCGCCCCCGCGCCCCGCCCCGCGCCCGCCCCCGCGCCCGCGCCCGCCCCCGCCACCGCCACCGCCTCCAACGCGAAACGACGCGCCGACGGCTCCCTGTTTCCGCTCTGGTCCCCTCCCATTACACCTTCCCTTGCGTACCCTTGCGCGGTTATGGGGCCCACGCACGCTCGGAGTACGTGACAACACTGTCACGAGAGCCGTCTGGGCAAACAAGAAAGGGCCCGGCAGGTGAAAATGTCACGAACAAAATCCGCTGGCTTCTGATTTTCTTCAGGAAACGTGTTTAGGTTGACGGTATCCTCAATCCATCGCTGGCGGCTAAACGTTGTGACAACATAATAAGTTGATTGACTCAAGGATAACATGAGATTGCCACAGGGATGATGAGATAGTGAGCTGCTTGTTAGTGTTGTGACACAATGTGATTCAGTCAGTAAGCTATTGTTTCCAGACGAATTTTCTCGGTTCACTTCTACACGACCCCCCCCCCTCCTCCCACCACTGGTTATCCCCTGTAGAGCAGCAGCTGGTGAACTTTCAGATTGCGGACGACTAAATTTCCAATTTAAAATTTCGTATACGCTTGCATAATGGTTAGAAATATTATAGAAATTGACGGCAGTTTTCCATTCTTAATTTGACAGATCTCTAATTTTAATATTAAATAAGTTAATTTTCGTAAATGATATTTGATTAGAAATACGAAGTTTAATTATTTTTTACTCTCTAGCCGGCGAAGTAACATGCACAACACCTATACGACCAATGACCTTAGCATTTAATACTTGGCTGTTCAGAATGAGCCGCGTCACTGACTGTGACGCTGTTCATCCTCGACAGCTCAGGTTCCAACATTTCTAAATTAAATATTTATGTTTTAATCCAAATATTGTATGCATTTTTCTGAAGGACCCTTCCTGCGTATCCTTAGTTGTTATTGTTTACATTGTAAATATTAGTCTTCTACCATTGTTCATGCATGATGAAATGTAATTACAACAAAATTGTATACTATGTATCATCAAACCCTCGAAAGACATAATAATGTCGAACAAGGAAATAAAAAAAACTATTTAAAAAAATCTCGACAGCCAAGTATCAAATGACCACGTCCGTGGAAGGCAACGAATCCACCCAACAATGACCTTAGCGGTCGACGCGTCACTGACTATGACGCTGTTTATCCTCGACAGCCAAGTATCAAATGATCACGTCCGTGGAAGGCAACGAATCCACCCAACAATGACCTTAGCAGTCGACGCGTCACTGACTGTGACGCTGTTCATCCTCGACAGCCAAGTATCAAATGACCACGTCCGTGGAAGGCAACGAATCCACCCCACAGTGACCTTAGCAGTTGACGCGTCACTGACTCTGACGCTGTTCATCCTCGACAGCCAAGTATCAAATGAACAAGCAATGAAGACTAAATAATCAGTCAATAAAGAGTAGATAAGCTGGAGCGGTGGAGAGAACAATCAAACAGCCACCGAGCGAGAATGAGAAACACGTTAAGCATGGACAAGCGAAACTTGTCACGTATCCCGAACGTGAATGGATCGCTTTACGAATTGGGTGAGAGGACGTGGAAGCGATGTTCATTGTTGCACTTACGACAAGGTATTGATTTGGAAGATGTGTAACGAAGGTGCACTTTGAGTAAGAAATATTTGACGCCGAAAGGACAATAGATAATTCGATTGTATTAGCACACCACTTGATAACATTGTTTAAAAGGAAATTTAAGAATGATTATAAGTCACAACTAGTGATAATGGTAAAAGTAAGCTGTAGTAAATGAGAATATTAACGGAAAACCCGTAACATTCATTTGAAGATAATGCAAGAAAATAGAAAAAATACATGAGCATTGATATCTCAGTGATTGAAAATCAGTTTGATTTTTATTGACTAGACGTTTTGCAAAGTACGATCTATTTCAAACATTCAGAGATATAATCTCGATGTTTTACTATCAACTTTAACATTATACGCTGTAATTGAACCAGGAAATATATTTGAGTGTACATCTCATATCAATTATTTTTTTCTTATGAAATCGTTTCCATATGAGATGGTAAGATACTAGGATAAAATCCTGTTCATATTCCTGTTTAAAATGTTTCTCATTCGTTCTTGTTCGTCGTAGTTAAACAGTTTAATTTACCGTGCTCCATTAGCCCCGACACCGGAAATTTCGCAAGTCGGTCATGAAACTGACATATTTTATGTCTTTAGTGCTCAAGATTGATGACTACCATATGTTTCGTCATATTTCTTTACAATAGTAATAGCGGAGTAAACTAGGGTCCGCATAATAAACTTCATTTCATCTCTAAATTTACTTCCTGTGTCATCAGCTGTCTGCAATGTTCTGAGCAATGAAACCTTTCGATTGAAAACATTGTAAAAATTCAAGGTATTGATTGGTACTTTTCTCAATAAAATCATCATCTATTATTTATTAGGAAAGTACTGTTCTACGAATACATTCTTTTTAAAATATTATTTTGTTGCAAAATTACCAAACGGTAAATAATGAAAAAGTTTTGTAAGGAAGAATAAATCGAATATATTGTGTAATTACGCAGAAAGTAAAAATACACTTCACTGGGAATTAACTATCAACAAATACAACTATGAAAGTGGAAACAAACTTCTCTAAGTGCAATGTAGCCGAAAAAAATTAACCTCAATTAAAATGTTACCCCTATTTTCGATCTTATGATTACTGAGTTCAAATATTGAAGCATTTCCATTTCCCATTCTACTGTTCCTTCACGATCATCATTACAATGATTTATTTATCTCTTTGCAATCATTTCGTATTTCAGAGCCCCCTTCAAAAACAATGAAACACACCACAAACCACGTCATTACTGCCTTACGCACTATCACTAAATTTTCTTTCCTGCGCCGTCTTCCCCCTTTCCCCATTCACCCCCCCTCGTCCCCCCCCCCGCCGGTCGTCTGAGGAGCCGTCTGCACCCTCCGGCGCACTGCCAGTCACCCCCTAATGCCGCATCCCCCCCATGTTAGTGGCGGGGCCGACAGTGCGTCGGGCGCCCGACCCCCGCGTCGTTTTTCAAACTGTTTATTGGCACAATTATGCGCCGTAAACGCGACTACCGAGTTGCGGCCGCGACCGCGGTGGCGGTGGCAATGGGAGCGGAGGTGGTGATAGCAGCGGTTGCGGTGGTGGTGGCAGTGGCGGCGGTGGCAGCGGTGGTGGTGGCGGTAGTGGCAGTGGCGGGGTCGGAGGAGGCGGAGGGGAGGCGGGGTCGGCGGTGGTGGTGGCTGGGGTGACGGCGGGGATCGGGGGTGGAGTTGGCGCCGATGCCAGCGATGGCGGCAGCAGCAGATGTGGCCGACGCGACGACCAAGGCGGGGGACTGCGGTGGCGGTGACAGTAGCGGCGGTGGCTTGTGAGGCGATGTGGGCGGCGGCGGCGGGTCGTTCCTTGCGCTTAACGGAGGGCGCCTAGGCAGTCCGGCGCGCTCCGAGCAATTAAGGAGAGAAGGATGATCGCGAAAGAGGGAGACGACCGCCTTCCGCGGAATTGCTGTTGCCAGCCGCATTGTTGTCATCTTAGCATTATCAGAACGCGCATCTTCCCATTAAAACCTAGTCTCACAATGTTTTTTTTTGAAATGGCGGTGCGTAATTGAAGACTTAAATAAGAAGCATACGAGTAGTAAAGTAGTCTTTAGGCGTGATGCACGTTTGCTTCCATTAAAATATTTAAGTTAGGTTTACAGGCTTCAAACTATTTTTGCACTTTTATCACGCAGTAGAGAAAAATCATAAACTGGTGAAACGAATGTTTTCTAGAGTTTAAATCAAGAACTGCATACATAGGCATGTCACGAGCAACGTATTGTATCACGAGTAGTAGTACATCCAAGTACAGACAAGTGATTTCAAGTTGTAGGTGACAGAAAGAAGATTAAAAATATTATATGCATGGAGATTTGATATCATGGCGATTTATACTAAAAGAATTTCTGTTAATTACAATTTTTTTAATATTACAAATTCATTGTAACGGTTTAAAGTGGTGCCAGAAATTCAACAGCGCTGTAGACCATAGCCATTTATTTAATTTTCAATGCTTCCCACAAAGTGATATTGTCATAATAGCGAATTCCACAGGTATTACTCACCAGTGAATTAGAGCGTGTTGCACCAGTTCATATTGCGCGAAATTGAATATTTCTGCACAAACCGCAAAGAACCATTCTCCTGAATTGAACGACCTACTTCAGCTTGAATTAGATTTTGATAATTACGTTGAAACAAATGTATCCTTCAATTTAATGGACTTTACTGTTAAATTAGGTAAAACTTTTCACTCTACAAGTCTAGAGGCTCAACGTACTGAAACGTGGAATGTAGAAACGTGAGCAAGAAAAGAATCTTACCATTTAAGTTCTTTCCCTTCATTACAAAAGTGCGAAAGAAATCGTTTAAAAGTTTGCGGTATATTTCAATGAAATGTAAAAGGTTAAAACAATCAAATAGTAATATATGATCTGATAGAAATAATAAAGAGGAAGGCTAAGGAGAAAGAAAGTGTCAAACGTAAACAGTTGATTGCTCAAACCTTTCAAAGCGATTCCAAAAATTAAATATATATACACCTCCAGAGTTAACTTCAACTTGCGCATGTACTTGCTTGTTGCCTTCAAATTTTCAGCCAAGGATACGGAATACAAATTGTCAACTTTTTTAAATTTTTGACCAATTGTTAGTTACTTTAATAGCCAGTTCATAATCTGTGAAAACTTGTTCGTAAAATATCGTTACGATATTTACGTTAACATATCCCACGGAATATTGCTGTATAAATATTCCTTTAATTGTAGTTGTTTTGAACGTGGAATTGCATTTCATCAACCAGTTACCCAGATGAATTATGTAATATCTCAGATTATTAATATTACGTGTTTCTTATGGTATAAGTTAGCACAAAGTACAAACACGGAACATCTACCTCTATTTTTGCTACAAAATTTAAAATAATGTTAATATTTAACGTGTTTATGTACTAGAAGGATAATCAAAGGCCTGAGTGCCACCATTAATCGGGGTATTTTTATAATTTATTATTATAAACATAAATTAAATATCAATCAGAACAGGTGTATTACGTAAGGACATTCCTTTGAGTTGCAAGTTCCCCTAGAGAGTGAGTGCTCCTGGGGCGGGGCACTGGCGTCCGGAAGGCGCCTGCCTGGCAGCGAAAGAGCGTGCGAGCCGCCAGCAGAACCGCTAGGCCCCTCCGCCGCCTGCGCAAGAAGCGGCCCGCGCCCGCGGGGGCGACCGGCGGGGAACCGGCCACCGGGCGGGCAGCGGCCTCCGGCGAACGCCGACCGCCACCTCACTCGCCTGCTTGACACTGCCGCCGCCCGACCGTCTCGTCGCCCACCCCAACGGCGACTCACTCACCCGCCCTCCCACTGCCCCACCGTCCAGCCTTTCTGCCGTTCAACCCTCCCACTGCTACGCCGTCCACCCAATGCTCACCACCCCATCGTTCCACTGCCCATCGCTCCACTGTCTGCCGCACTTCGTCCGACACTTCAGTCACACTTCTCCAGCAACTTTCCCTCGTCACCATCGTTCTCCCTTGCTCCCTTCTGCCTCTCACTTCCCCTTCTATTGCCTGAGTACCTCAATCCATCTTCCACTGTCCACCCATGGCCGTGTCATCCTCTGCCTGCCCCTCCTTCCTACAACCTGTTTAACACATCGTCGGTGCACGAACAAGTGACGCACATCAAAAATTGCCATTTGGAGGAGAACGGTTTAACTTAGGTGGAGGCGAATACATTTTGAACACACAGTGATCTGCTCTATATAGCGTCTGCTTTATTTTAGAAATGTTTACAAGTAAAAACAGACTCTGCTATAAACACGATTTGAAATTGAGTAAAATTAGCTGTATTTTGAGATGTCTCTTTTCGTGTGCACCGACGGCATAAACTCACCCGCCCACTCATTACCACTCTTCGTCTCCTTGCCCTGTGGCAAGCAACGGTCCGCGCGCCAAACGCGTCTAAAAACGCGCGGCTGGCGGGACGCGAAGCAGGCGCCCGGGGCGTCGCTGAGCCCGCTGCGGAGGAGCGGAACCGCCCAGGAATGACGCGCCCGCGGGGCGCAGCGCTCGTGAGAGAAACACTCTCCACGCCGCAAAGGGTCCCCTCGGCATGCTGCTTCCCCGTCCGACCCCCAACAGTTCGACCGACCGTCCGACCGACGGACCGATGGACCGATGGACCGATGGACCGATGGACCGAGGGACCGAGGGACCGACGGATCGACGGACCGACGGACCGACGGACCGACGGACCGACGGACCGACGGACCGACGGACCGACGGACCGACGGACCGACCGACCGACCGACCGACCGACCGACCGACCGACCGACCGACCGACCGACCGACCGACCGACCGACCGACCGACCGACCATCCGACCGCCTCAACTCCCAACTGCCCGACCATTCTACAGCCTCACTACCCGACCGTCCGACCGCCTGACCGCCTCATCACCCAACCGCCCCAGAGCCCCGCTACCCGACCGGCTAATCGCTCGACTGCTCGACCAAACGATCACCTAACCGCCTGACATGCTGACACCCCGACCGCTGGACCGCCCGACTATTCAGCCACTAGGTCCAGTCTATCTCCCCTTGTGCCCACCGGCCCACTCGCCCGCACGCCCTCTCCACCCGCCGACCCATTCCGCCCGCCAACTTCAGTTAAGTGGACGCGCTGAACACAGTGACACGCCGGCAGTGGAGGGGTGGACGCGGATTTGTATTGAATGGACAGGAGGCTATGTGATTTAACGCATGTTATTACGAGGTCGTAACTACAGTTCCATAAACCGGAAAATCTTCGGTGCGTGTGTCAAAGTTGGCAGATTTTTGACACCAGCTAAGTAGCTGATCCGACAACTTCGTTACTGCGTGGATGAAAGTTGTAGGAGGTTGGTTGCTCTGATCGCTCTGTTTTTTCCGATCTACTCTAGGCAGTTGCAAAAGTAGTACTTTTAAGTTTAAGGTAAAGTTTTAAACAATAGTCCACATTTCGCACGCGATCCTTTCTGTTCTCTCCTGTTCTCTTGTCTATCTCTGATGTACTGGGTGACCTGCAAATTCAGGAATTATGTCGTAGATATTTAGCTAAAAAATCAAACATGTCGCACGTAAGGAAAGATTTTTTAAGCGAAGTGAATTCGTTGAACATTTCTATCTTGTAAGTCGAAAATCTAACAATTGTTCATCATTGATTTGTGGCTTAGAAATTAAATTTAAAAATAATAATTATTGCAATATTATATTAATATTTAAGAACCGAATTCCAGAATACAGTAATTTTAGTATTCTATATTTTAAAGTTAAAAAATCAACTGCTTTGTTTATTCGGAAAAATATTTCTATTGGTTCTGCTGAAATGTTCCACCCTACATACACGTAAAAGCAAGTAGATTTCATTTCGCAAACCCTGCACAGATTCCCCGTATCTCCGACAAGGGAGAAAAGAGCAAGGCACGCGGAGGGATAACAAGGCGGCGGAGTGACAGGTGCAAATGACCCAACGCCCGGCGTAAGCGCCGGCCCCCGGAAACCCACCGGGGCACCCGGCGCGGCGGGCGGCGCGGCGCAGAAGGAGCGCCCGCTGCTCATTAGACCCACACAATGGGCGACGCGGCGCCAGGCCACAGAGCGGGAGCCGCCGAAGCCAAGCGCGGTCCGCGACCGCGGCGGCGCCGTGATTTCAAAGATGACTCAAAACACACAAAAGGCAGCCGCCCGCCCGGTGCCCTCCGGCAGGGAGGGGCGGGGCGGTAGGGCCGACGAGCCGCTAGGGAGTGCTGGTGTGAACCGCAGTCGGAAAGTCGCAAACTGGGAGGTCGTGGAAAGGGACGGATGTAGGTGGTAACTAAAGAATTCTGTAGTAAAAATATTTTATTGGGAGTGTCAGCACATATTCGTATAGTACTTCGGAGATTAGAGAAACCTATATACCCCGAGATTACTCAAAAGACCCAAAGGCAGCTGTCAGACAGGTTCTTTGGTTGGGAAGAAAGAGGGCACGGTCGCCACCACCTCTCGTGAGTGCCGGCGTGAACTGCAGTTGAAGAATCGCAAACCGGGAGGTCGGGGAAAGGAATGGATGCTGACGGAGGCAGAGGTATTTTGTAGTTACGAAATAGTAGTTTACGTAACAAGGGCGCGAAAGAAGTGATTCATGCACGAGTCGAGTTTGTCATCCCAGCGCAGCGAGAAAGGCGGAATACTTCACCTGTGCAAAAGAAAATGGATTCCAGTGAGTGCCGTAACACTTGTTTGTAAATAATAAACAAAGAAGTCGTCCAGACGAAAGACAATTGCGAATCGTTACAGATGTTTCGCACACTGTGAAAAAATTAGCTGTTTCGCACACGGAAAAAAAGAAATCGTGTTTCGCGCACGGCGTGTTCAAAATATTTTTCTGTGTGTATTAGCAGATTCTCAGTGTATTAATACCTCTAATGACTGCCGGCGTGAAACGCAGTTGGAGAATTGCGAACCGGAAGGTCATGGAATGCGACGAACTTGCGTTGTGCCACAATTATTGGATAGACAGAAAACATTTTATCATTCACGTTAACATATGTACTTCCGAGGTTGAAAGTAGTTGGCCCACGCTTGTACTTCGCGTAAGTTTTGTAGACCGACAGGCTCTTATGTTGGATGTCCGTGATGTAAAAACACCCAAAAAGAACCCACTTGACTGATGCCCTCTACTGACACACTGGTTTACCAACTGCTGCTAGAAAGTGCTGACGCGATCACAACGGACCGGGAGGTCGTGGCCAGAGTCGCATGTGGTTGGTGTCAGAATTCTTTTGTAGTAATGACAATAATTTTCTTTACCTGAAAATTGGTGGGGTGATGTAGGAAACATGAGACTTTAAGGCCTCTAGTTTTCTAGCCAGGTGATATTGTGGCCTTCCATTTTATGCTTGAGAGTGTGGTTGACCGTGATGTAAAATCTAATGGTAGTTCAGATTGGATGCCGGTCTGGATGGCCGAGGTGGCTAAGAGCGAGTACCGACACAGCGCTTCGGTCCGAAGGGTCGCGGGTTCGAGTCCTGCCTTGGGCATGGCTGTTTGTCCCTTGACTTTGAGTGTGTGTTGTCGCGGAGGGCCTCGCGTTCTGCTGACCACAGATCAGAGGAGCCCGCAAGTGTTTGTCTAGTGTATGGTCGAATATGCGTCCCTTTGGGACGTAAAGGGCAACCGGCTGTCGGCTGGATAAAAGCCCTAGGAAAAGAAAAGTTCAGATGGGATACGAAGTAAATTAGATGCCAACCACATCGTAATCATATGCTGAAAACGCCCTACCTTACGCAAGACTCGCAGAGTACAAAAGGCATTGAGAAATAATTGTAGTCATTACAATTCAGTTCAATTATTCGTTATTCATAGATCTTGAAAACAATTGAAGATTAATTTCTTCGGACTTGTTCTCTCTAAGTATCACAAAACTCCAAACATGAATGGTACACGCCCACATAGCTAATGAACTTTTCCTCGGCAGCTCACAACTTAGAAATCCTGGAAACGTTTCCGAGAACGGATTAGATTAGGATGACAAGATGTAATTTTGACAATCCTCGCCATCGCTTTCGGTGTGCTCTAAGCCCCCTAAGGGGGCCTCTGTTTGAAAAGCGACAAAAAGTAACTTTCCCTCTTTTAAACAACAGGCGCTATTTTCAGCGACTCGTTCTGAACTCAGCTCTCGGAACCCGTCGAACAGTCACTTCCGTACGACTGCTGATTGCTTGCACGAAATATCAACGTGCCACGAGTTAATAAATAATTTTAGCCAAGAAACCCTGAAGAACATAGTTATTCCTGGAGTGGAAATAAAACAGACTAAAATGGACACCTCCTTATCTTTCTTCGATCGGTAAGTGTATAAGTGAATATTTCTTGTTCGTATATAGCATGAGTTGCTAATATGTGTGTGTGTGTGTGTGTGTGTGTGTGTGTGTGTGTGTGTGTGTGTGTGTGTGTTTAGTCGTGCTGCCTGTACAGAGATTGTACTCCTCAGCATGTGTGAGATGCTAATGTCTTAAGATCATATAGATAATACGGGGTTGAAAAGGCACTTCTAAATATCATTCTGAAGCGAATTCTTAAATGAACGATGAAACAAGATATTTTGAGTTTTTGGCCCAAATAATATGTTGCAAGTTAAAATGCATTTATTTCGAAATTTGAGTAATCCTTCACTTAACAGTACAGGGTGTTTGTCACTTTTTAGTTCATTAGTATTGGTAAGATAGTTTGGACTTGTTCGGCTGTACTTCATTCAAATTTTTCGAATGTTCTTGTTGAATAATATTAAACGTACTTTCTTATTTAACATAGTTAATATTCATGGCTAGTTTTCTTCTGGAAGACACTACACTCGCAAAACTTTTATCATGTTGAGTCGTAGTTATTTTAGCAGGTTATGATATACAATAGTTCCATGCAATTTTATTTGAAAGTTTTAGCATTTATAACAAAGATTTCTGAGAGAAGTTCTATGTGAAAATTTCATTAAAATTATGAAATTTTTCAGTGCATTTTCAAAAATTCTATTTATTCCTCTACGTTATATATACATCCAGTGAAAATAATCTAATTTGAGTTATTCTTATTACGTCTGTAACTTTTTATTGTCTTCGTAAATCCACGCATGACGCGACACTTACTTGATGAAAACAACTCTTCTATCTGGACAATTATATTTTTACGAGCGACAGAAATGGCACTTGAATATTTGTACTCAACCATTTGGTCCTTGAGTAGGCCTTTAATACGACATTTAACTACTAAAATAACAGAGTTGAGGAATTACGCCCTCAGGAAAGAAACCGCCTTAAATATTATAATCTTGGGGAAAAGTCATCGTACTCAACTAAGAAAAAACGTTGACCTTGCCTCGAAGTCCACGCAGAATTCGAAGATAATTGAAAATGAAACAAAAATCTTCGTGCCTCACTTGTTCCGATTGTAGGTCATATTCTCGCATGCGATTCCCAAATTGGCCCCCGGTCTCGCGATGTGTGGCGGTGGAAACGATCTCTTATTGCTCCTCCCTCTTCTTCCTCCGTCTCCTCCTCATCCATCTGTTCCATAACTATCTCCTTCGTCACCTCCGCCTCTAACCGTAGTCACCTCTCGCAACACTGAAGTTCTCCTCCCTACAACTGCGTCACGGGTTTCTCCACCTTTGCTGCCATCATGAAAACCGCCATCACTCCGTCCATCCAAACCGTTACCACTACCGCCATCACCGCCATTGCCGCCACCGCCGCACCGCCCGTGGGAACCACGTGCTCGGCACGCTTCTACACGCGCTAATGAAGAGCTAGTCCATAAACGCTCACGTCCGCCCACTGTAAAACCCGCAGGCCGGTCGCCGCCGCCACTGTTCCTACCGCCGCCGCAACGCCGCCAGCGATCGTTCGCCAACGAGAAAACGAGGTTTGGGCTACGACGCCACGGAGAAAGTGGATGCCTCCCGTCTGTTTCGCGCGAACTGCTCAAAGAAATGTTCGGTCGACCTCTAGTGGTCGCCTACTCTTTCTACATTCACGGGATCCGATTTGGAAATTTTCTTCAGAGATGACATTCAAAATTCCAGGGAGAGGCGGTGGGGGATAATTGAAGAATTGAGGAGTGGAACGAAGATCTTCTTCACTTGCGCAATACAGTCTAAATGAATCCTAATAAATCTCTTGGGGATGTTTTCTAGTCTCATTTGCTTTGGTTTGTCTATTTCTTAGTGAAAATCATAAATAATGTATCAGATAAAGATTAATTTTATCCTTTCAAGAATAAATGAATACTTTTTCACGAGAACACATCAAACCTCCTAGTGGGGGTCGTCCTCCGGGATCCCCCTCTCCGTTAATACGGACTCTGCATGTTCAAAACATTACATGAACGAATCCAAAATCCATCCAAAGAGACACGTTTTCTTATTACAGAGTATTACAATCGATACAGTTAACATACTAATAATTTTGACTGTCTATTGCAGACGTTTCGATCGTTTCATTCCTTGTGTTAAACAGGTTCTTCAGCTGTTCTGCTTATCGTATTACACCGGAAATTCCAATTGCACACCACATGGCACAACACAATTTCTCAGAGGCTGTTACGTGAACTCCTCGATGATATTATTGATGTGTTGGTTACATAAAAGTAATTATTTTAATAAAATCAATTTCGACGAATTTTCATTTTTCATTTCTTGTCGCGTAAAAAGGTCTACAGAAAGTTTTACAAAACATTCATGTGATACTTTGAAACTATAGTACTGGAGAGAACAACAATTGCGAACGAAGCATGCTATGACACTAGCAAATCTGTTTCTCTGCTTCACACGTAAAGCAATCAAGCCGGAGAGACCTGTTTCGGACGCCAGCTGGGAGAGCGGGAGCGAGAATCTCAGTTTCTACTCTGTCACATCCTCGCACCGCTGCTGGCTGCTAAGAAAAACAAATCTGACGGAATCTGGAGGTCGCATCAGTGCTGCCAACACGGCATTTTAAGATAACTTTACAAAGCATGCTCCGAGTTTTGCTGACTAAAAGTCATGTTTTATATATTACTTTAGCTTAATAAAGTTCTCTTTTAAAATTATTCCCACTTTCAAGATCAATGAAGTAGATTAAATTACGTAATCATAAAAATAAATGATTGAAATATATCCCTTCTTGACTCTGTTTTCTTTCGTGCAAAATGGCAATTTCACGACCTGAATTCAGTTTCTAGACACGTTTATTTCAGAGAAAATTCAAATATCTTTTTCATCTTGTTAATGAAGCACTATTACGTTAAAGGGGTCTTTCACGTAGATGAAAGAGAAACAAAAAACGCAATGGAATTGTTAGTTCCAACTTGAGTATGTTTATATGTATTTAGAAATATCGAAGCTATCTCAAGTACGACTGAAGTATTTACCTTTATCACTCTATCCGAGACAATGTGCTGGTGTTCATAGGCCTTAACGGAACCGGTCTAAGAGAACCGGTCGCCATATGTCTGACTTTGAGTAGCGTAGATTGCAAAATGAACTTGTTGAGCATTAGCGGTAATATCTTTACTAAAGCAATGAAAGTACTGACTTCGTAATACCTAATTAAACACTGGAAGAAAACCGACAATTTCTAATTCCAGTCAATTGGAAAAAGAAGGAAAAGGAAGGTAATATAAACAAATATGTTTTATGTTCAAAATCTCAGCATTGCTTATCCAAAAATGTAAATAATAATAATAATAATAATAATAATAATAATAATAATAATAATAGTAATAATAATAATAATGATAATAATAATAATAATAATTGAAAAGAGTAAAATTTAATGTGAGATTCTTTTAAATTATTTAATTTCGTTCCTCTGAAAATGAAGATAAATAAATAAAACATGTTACACACAAGGGAAAAAAATAAACACGTTACAAAGAAACCCACAAGACAAAAAAAAAGACATAAAAAAACTAAAAGTGTAAACTTCAAACTCAGCCATGCGCCTCGTTTTATTCCTTTGTTCCACCGATACCCAAACCATTATGCCGTTTCCCCAGCTCTCATCGCACGGAACCAACCCATTACAGCCGGGAGCGACGATCGCAACCCCCCCTCCCCCTCCCCCTCTCCTCCCCCGCTCTACAACCCGAACATCCCCGAAGGCCGACGATCCCCTCCGAAGACGCGCGGCGCGGAGCACCCATTTCGAAGAAAATTGATTTCACGTGGCGACACGACCGGCAGAAGATCGCGCCCCGCCACCACCACTACCTCCTCCCTCCCCCTCTCCCCCTTCCCCTCCTCCTCCTCCTTGGGGCCGCTCCGCTCGGCGAGGAAAAGCGTCTCTCTGAAAAGAAATGACACTATTTTTTTGCCGCAGAAACGGCTCATATCCTGAGAATCATTCTGTGAACTCCGCGGCCAGATTATTATAATAACCATAATAGGTTAAGAGCTGTGGAAGGGACGCGGCGCGCCAGCAAGCTTTTTGTAGGATCCTCCGCTCGCGTGCATGTTGGCCCCCAAGGACAACCGACAGTTAGTTTCTACAACTGCCTTTCTACAGAACTCATTTATTTCAAAACTAATAACTACGATTTCCGCTCCTTCCCAGCCGCGTTCACTTGTTTTGTTCGCGGCGTGCCCCCCTTGCATTTTGGGAGTACTTAAATAATACTTCGTATATCGTTTATGGCGGAGTAAATATCAAGTACGGATTATGGAGCCGGCCGGGAATTTGTCTTCGTCTTTTCGAATTACGGTCCTTTTCGTTCCAAACCATTTAAAGTCTAACGCACGCCTTTTAGTGAGTCCGCGGCTCGAGGAAGACGGCCCGACATAATTTTCTTTTCAGAGAACCTGTTCCTCCGCATAAGTGACGTGTGTTGTCTAAACATTTATTGGCGAGACGTGCAATTAAGCACCCGTTTCGCCTTCGGAACCCCGTGGTTTGCTATGCGTTTCGCTGCGTCCCGCCGACGTCGTCCGGACGACGCGGCGGTGGCGGTCGCAGTCGAGATGCACTGGGCCTCGTGGACGGAAATTAGCCCCCCCCCCTTTCGCCTCATATCTTCCCCCGCGTACGTCGTCGAATTCGCAACGCGCTTGTGAACGCTTTAGCAGCCGGTTTGCGCTGAATGAGCAGATAAAAATTCGACAAGAAACGCTGGAAACGAGAATTGAGATGGGGAAGATTGACGTCTTTGAAGTTTCATGCAGCAGCGTTGCAATTACTCAGTTCAATGATACTTATTTGCCCACGTTTGAGTACTTATCAGTAAGTGGTGATTTTGAAATTGCGCATAAAAAAGATTTCTCACGAATTTTCTGATAATTGAAGGAAGTATGCTGTTTGGAATGGTTTCGATTAAGAATTTAATACATCAAAATTAAAATAACAGCATTCACGTTATCTCAATAAGGGACAAAGTTTGAAAGATTCCTCATGACAAAATAACTACAAACAATTGTAATAAGTATTTAAGATGATAAGCATAACTACAAGCTGTGCTCACACGGTGATTTGTGCCAGTAAACCCAACTTATTTCCCATTGGCTTCTGATTCTAATTATTTTCTTTCTTTTTCTTTGCCATTAATACATTCTGAGACATGAGCTATCAATGTGAGTTCAACATCACTCTACTCTCACTCAACCCACTCTACCTACCATTGCAAATACATTTCAGATCCATTACCCCACATTATTTTCATCAATAAATGTCCCAAAGGAATCAACTAAGTTCTAAAATTGGAAACATTAACCCGTCAACATTTCACGACCTGAATGATATTCAACTGCGGTTACATTTTTCGCGCCACTCTCCCCGCGAGTGTGTTCCTTCTCCGCGGGCTGAACGTGACTTGCATGCGCGAACGCGAGGGTGCGGGAGCGGGAGCGGGCGGGGCGGAGGGGGCGGGGCGGGGCGGGCGGGCTGACTATTTAACGCAGCCGCAGCATCGCTGTCATGTCCGCTCCGTAATGGACGGCGGCTGTCCGCGCCGGCCCGCGCGACACTCGCGGACACGCGTCGGCCGCGCCGACGACTGCATTATACCTGCGCGGGGGCCTGTTCGGAGCGCGTGCATTCTTCATGCGCCGGCCCGCGCAAACAAGCCCGCGCCGCACGCGGTCGCCGCCGCCCCCGCCGCCCCCGCCGCCCACGCCACCGCAGACGCGCGTGGCGTGTGCGAGGACGTGCGTCTCGGACGCTGCGGAAGTGTTCCTCTCGTGCTGACAACCGCCTGATCCGGCCACGCCCCCACGCCGCCGCGTACTCGGTAAGCGTGTACAACCGCAGTACTACAATGAATGACGGCTTTCCAAATTAGCTTACAGGTCACCAACTTTACGGAGTTACTTGCGTGACAAAGCAACTGCGCCCAGACAGATTCCTGAAAATTGATCCTGAGAGGATGCCTCGATATATATTGCAAATTATCTAGTTTAACTTTCATCACATTTCAGGAAGCAGGTAAACACATTAGACCCAATAAAACGTATGCAGTTGAAAGATGATATCTGGAATATGAAATAGGAAAGTATCGAATATTTCGACGAATCGAAGTTTGGGCTCCGAGAGGAATTATGATGTACTAGATCATCAATCCTTAGAGGAGGTGTGTTCGGAGCGCGTGCACTCATCATGCGCCGGCCCGGGCAAACAAACCGCCGCCCCCCGCCGTCAACCCCGACGCTGCCGCAGACGCGCGTGTGTGAGGAAGTGCGTCTCGGACGCTGCGGAAGTGTACGTCTCTCGGTGACGACCGCCCGATCCGACGCACTGCCACGCCGCCACGCCCAGTCACCGGTTGCATCACCACACCCCCGGCGGAGCGTGTACAACCGCAGTACTACAATCAATGGCGGCTTTCGGAATTAGCTTACTCGTCGCCAACTTCACAAACTTAATCCAGTGAGTAAACCTATACCAAATGTGCTCAGCAAAATTCCCGAAAATTGGTCCTGAGAGGATGTCTCGAGATATATTGCCAAACACTAAATGCTTTCATCAAATTTAATGAAACATAAACATATTTGACCCAATAACATGATGACTCTTATATGTTACTACTCTGTATCAATGTAGACTCAGTGGTTAGGCGGAAGAGCAGGCTCTATGGCCTGAGCCTCGCCATTAATAAAGACATTATTATTATTATTATTATTATTATTATTATTATTATTATTATTATTATTATTATTATTATTATTATTATTATTATTATTATTATTATTAACATGTACTCAGTCGAAACTCGATGTTTGGAATCTGAAAGGGGAAACAAACCTTCTAGATATCCAATATTCCGACGAATCGAGGTTCGAGTTTACAGAGGAATAACGATACATGGAGCATCAATCCTGCGTGGAGGACTGTTCGGAGCGCGTGCATTCTTCATGCCCCGGCCCGTGCAAACAAGCCCCGCCGCACGCGGTCGCCGCCGCCCCCACCGCTCCCGCCACCCCCATCTCCCCGCCACCCCGCCACCCCGCCGTCCCCGCCGCCCCCGCCGCCCCCGCCGCCCCCCGCGTCGCCCCGCCGCCCCCCGCCGCCCCGCCGCCCCGCCCGCCCCGCCGCCCCGCCGCCCCGCCGCCCCGCCGCCCCACCCCCCGCCGCCCCGCCGCCCCGCCGCCCCGCCGCCCCGCCGCCCCGCCGCCCCGCCGCCCCGCCGCCCCGCCGCCCCGCCGCCCCGCCGCCCCGCCGCCCCGCCGCCCCGCCGCCCCGCCGCCCCGCCGCCCCGCCGCCCCGCCGCCCCACCACCCCGCCGCCCCGCCGCCCCGCCGCCCCGCCGCCCCGCCGCCCCGCCGCCTCGCCCCCACTCCGCCGCCCGCCGTCCCCGCCGCCCCGCCGCCCCCGCCGTTCCCGCCGCCTCGCCACCCCCTGCGCCCACCGCTCCGTCGCCCCGCCGCCCCCGCCGCCCCGCCGCCCCGCCACCCCCGCCGCCCCACCACTGCTGCCGCTGCCGCAGGCGCGCATATGTGGGGATGTGCGTCTTGGGCACTGCGGAAGTGTATATCAATTAGTGACTACCGCCTGATCCGGCCACTCTGCCACGCTCCCACGCCGATTGATCCGTAGCATCAACTTGCTCGCGTCTGTGTGTGACCCGCGGTACTACAATCAATGACTGATTTCCAAATTAGCTTTCCAGTCGCCAACTTTACGTACTTGATCCAATGAATGGACCTAAAGCAACAGCGCGCAGCAAGATTCCCGAAAATTCATTCTCTGAGGATGCCTCAAATTTTTTTACAAATCATCACATTTAACTTTCACCAAATTCCAAGAAACAAATAATCAAATTTGGTCCCATATGGTTCCATAACACGCGTGCAGTCGAAACTCGATATCTGGACACTGAAAGGGAAAAACAGTGTTCCAGGTATCCAATATAACGACAAATCGAGGTTAGAGTTCGCAGAGGAATAACGAGACATGAGAGCATCAATCCTGCGAGGTTTTCCCGAAGCGCGTGCATTCTTCATGCGTCGGCTCGCTCATACAAGCCCCCACCGCACGCGGTCGACACTGGCCGTCGCCGACGCCTCTCGCTGCGTGTCGCCGCCGCCGTCGCCATTGCCACAGCCGCCACCACCACCGCCGCCGCCGCCGCCGCCGCCGCCGCCACCGCCGCCATCGGTGCCACTGCCGCCACCGTCGCACCGCCGCCATCGCAGACGCACGTGCGTAGACATGAGACTCAGCATTCGGAAGCTGCCTGTCCCTTGATAACGTTTGCGGATTCGGTCGCCTGTCGGTCGCGTCCCAGGATGGTTCCCCTTCACCCTACTCCCCGTTGCCTCCACCCAACCACACCGGTAGCGGTAGCTCAGTGCATCAACTGATGTGTCTGCAGCGCCTCTAACCGGGAGGTCCTAGGTTACACTCCCCACGGCGGCAGGATTTTCGACACTAGCTTTTCAGCTAGGTCGAATTCAGTCGCTGTCTGGACGAGAATTCTAGCGGCCGGCTGCTCTGATCGGTAGTTTTCCGTGGTTTCTCCGATCAACACCAGGCGAATGCCGGAGCAGTAACCTGCCACGAACCGCACGCGATCTGTCCTTCCTCTTCCTTGTCCTATCCTCTCCCCTTACAGACACACACTTACACTAACATGCACTACACTAGCACATATTCCGGATGCCCGGTCGGGAAGTTAGAGCTTGTCCCCGGCTGGGGCGGTGCCCCGCTGGTGGGAGAGTCCTGGTTAGGGGGGAAGCCCCACTAGCCGACGGTAGGTCGGCGCCGGATCTCGCCATCCAACGGGGGAATATCAGCGCCATCTCCCGAGAAAAACATGTCCTACACTAATGGGACTAATGACCAAAGTAGTTGACGCGCCCGGAAACACGAAAAAATCAATCAATCAATCCTACTCCCCGTTGCCTCCCTGCCAACCACACCATCGCAACGGACGGCCGCTCTCGAAATTTGTTTACGCTGCTCCCTCTCTACGTAACTCGACCTGTGAATGGGTACACTCGTAGTTAGTAGTTACCGATCAGGTTTGAATGAATATTTTCTGGGTGGCCTGCGAGTCGTAGAAATACAAATTATCTAAAGAAATATTATCACATTGTCAGATGAATAAATGACCGACATGATAAAGAGTATTATTCTGTGGTACGTCATTAGTGAATGGAAATAAAGGAACATGTTTCGGAATAATTCGACGTATTGAGTTTCAAAATCCAAGTGAAATAACAACAACAACAACAACAATAATAATAATAATAATAATAATAATAATAATAATAATAATAATAATAATAATAATAATAATGGTATTACGTCTGATAGTTCATCTTGAATATTTTGATGATTGAACGTTGGATGTTCCTTCATTAATTTTCCAATATCGATGTCGTCCACCGAGATTGCAGGGATTTCGCGAATTGCATACAAGAATGATTGTCTATGCTCCCTGTCTACGCTCCACGAGGGATCTGACCGAAACAGCCACGTCTTTCCGTCCGTCGACATTTCTTCAATTTCTTCTTCTATACTCTTATTCCTCAACTTTTCTCTGTGTAGTGTTTATGTGCGGGTGTTGGGACTCTGTTATAACTTAGAAGGCGAAATAGATTTTACCTAATGTCTTGTGCCTGTCAAGTCAAATACAAGCCTTATCGTGACTAACAACAAAATATATCGTTTAAGCAAAAAACAAAAATCAACGAGACTGTGGAGCATTCATTCACAGAGTCAATACTGACTTTACTAATAGTTAATAGTTATAGTAATTTAATAATAGTTAATCTAGAATATCCGCCCAAAAAATTGTCATTGTTTTGTGTAATATCCAAAATTTGTGTATATATATGAAAATACGTCTTTATTGAACCATGGTCATAATTTAAGAAGTTTGATTATATGCTATAGTTGTGTTATAGGAAGCCGATTTATGTTAATTTTTAATTCTTGGGGTAGGCATTGTTTTCTACAACTGCCTATTTTTTGGTTATGCCTTCAACACATCACTGGCTCTGATTGGTTCTGTATTGGCTCTCGGGTGACTCCTTTCGCATGTACGTAATCCTCTGGCCGTCGTGTCTCCTCTAGAGATCTCATCAACGATGTGTCTCGCTCGCTGCATGTCACTAACGTGTGATGGGTCCCTCGCTGATGTCACGCACGTACTCCCGCGGCGTGTCGGCGAACAGTTGATCCGAGAAATTCACTAATTGCTTGAAGCTCCGGGCTCGGTACTGTTTGGTTATTTATTGGGTGCTTGGTAATTCATAGTTTGAGACGTTGTGAAGATCATATGTTCTGCAGATTATTTAATACTCTCATTTTCAATTATAGAAATATAAATGAAGTACCTAATTGATTAGCTAACCATGTAGACAGGGAGAATTTTGAAGTAATGAACGGTTATGAAGTCGCCTTGTGTACAGGGCACAAGAAACTAAGGAAATTCCCTCGTCTTGCAGATACACCGAATGTAATGGTAAACGATGTCACAGCCTGTAAAACTTATCGAAAGTCGAGAGGGAGTTGTTGACATCGAAGAGTTGAATATCACTTTATAAATATTTTAATGAATTTTTCCAATCCATACACAATGCCATTCTCCATTTCTCCTTACTCCCCTCACTCGCTCTTTTTGTTTTCACTGACACGTTTCGTCTGCATTTAGTTCCTTCTCCTAGTGCCATTAGTAAAATTCGTTCCTTAAATATATTTAGAAATATTTTTAAAAAACGATGAAGTGCGTTTTCTCTTACCTGTCAAAATGTTTAATAGATTAATTAGTTGAACATTGGGACAAATAAGTTCAAAATAGTATAAATACAAGGGACAAGCGGGCTAAAAATCGGAGGTGATGGTAAGTTGGGCGAAGGAGAAGGGAGAGGTAGATCAAAATCAAGAATGAATAGTATGAGGGACTAGTTGAGAAGGCATCGACGAGAGGACGGAAAGCCGAGAGAGAAACGAAATGACACGACTGGAAGAACCGAACAAAAACGTGAGGAAACGGGTACAAACGGAAACGTGGGAAAGCGAGAAGACTAGTACTAATATCTAGTATTGGAATGAAAGGGTCCTATCACGATATAATTAGAAGGAAAACACGAAAGCTTCGCGAGGAATGAGGGCGATAGACTAGGGGGCAGAGGATACGACAGAGCGAAAACGAGAGAACAAAAACGAAATGGAAAAGTGAGAGAGCGAGAACGAAAGGACGCGTGATTGTGAAGGCGAAAATGAAAAAGGCGAAAAAGAGAAAGGGGGAAAACGATATAATGAAAAAGAAAAAGCATGTCGAAGCGCGGCAGTAAAGAACGAAAGAAGTGAGGGCGAGAGTGAGAAATCAAAACTGAAAGGGTGTGTAACTGAAAGGCAGAAAACGAAAGCGCGACGGAGCATGAAGCTGACAACAACGGACCGAGGGGGTGAATTAGAGAGCGAGGGTGCGAGGAGATAAGAGGTGAGTTTGGGAACAAAGTAGAGAGAGCACGAGAGGTCGGCCTCAGAGAGCGAGAGGTACCGAATTGAAGGACCGAGGAGCTAGGTAGAGTGCTCGTGAGAAAGCGAAAGGGAGAGGGCGAGAGGGAGGTGACGGGACTGGTAAATGTGCACAAGAGAAGATTGTAAAGAAGCGCGTGAGCGCGCGACAGAAAGGGGGAGAGGGAGAGAGAAGGTGGTGAGAGGGAGAGAGAGGAGGGGTGAGAGAGAGGGAGAGAGAGAAGGGGGTGAGAGAGAAGGGTGAGAGAGGAGATGAGAGAGGAGGTGAGAGAGAAAGAAGGGGTGGGAGAGTGGGAGAGAGAACGCGAGGACAAGGAAAGAGACTAGAGAGTACGACAGGACAGCATGAGGAAGCGAGAGGGAGAGAGAGTGAGACGTAGATGGTGAGAGAATATGGTATAGAGCTTAAGAAAACGCGAGAGTGAGACGTAGATGGTGAGAAAATAGGGTATAGAGCTTAAGAAAACGCGAGAGGGAGAGGAGTAGAGGGCGAATGAACGGACTAGAGAGTACGACAGGACCGCGAGAGGGAGAAAAGTAGACGGTGAGGGAAGAGTGGAGAGAGCAGGGCGCGGGGGAGCAGTGGCCCTCCACCGACCCGCAGGCCTTTTGATTTCAGCCGGCGACGGCCGCTGGCGCCTGGCGTCCCTGGACGTGATGCGCCGCCCGCAGCCCTCCGTCGACGAGCGTGAGTATTCCAGGGGGCGCGAGGGGAGGCTGGTTCATGCCCAGGCTCAAGCCCAGGCTAAGGCTCAGGCTTAGGCTCAGGCTCAGGCTCAGGCTCAGGCTCAGGCCCTGGCTCAGGCACAGGCCCAGCCCCAGGCTCAGGCTAAGGCTCAGGCTCACGCCCAGGCCGAGGCCGAGGCTCAGGCCCAGCCGCAGGTTCTGGCTTAGGCTCAGACCCAGGCCAAGCCCAGGCTCAGGCACAGGCCCAGGCCCAGAATCAGGCCCAGGCTCAGGCCCAAGCCGAGGCTCAGGTCCAGGCTCACGCTCAGGCCCAGGCCCACGCTCAGGCCCAAGCCTAGACCCAGGCCCAGGCTCAGTCTCTGGCTCTGGCCCAGGCACAGGCCCAGCCCCAGGCCCAGCCCCAAGCCCAGGTCCACGCCCAGACCCAGGCCCGGGCTCAGTCTCAGGCCCATGCTCAGGTTCGCTTACTCGACAACTCCCACGGGGCAAGAGATGAGCCTGCACGCCTCACGAGAGCTGATTGTCTTCTACAATCGGACTTGGCTCTCTGATCTCATTCTCTTATAGCCTTTCTTCTTCCTTCTTCTTCTTTGTCTTCTTTTTATTTGTTCTCACGTTTTCGGATGTAACTAGTAAGAAACGGCTAGGAAATGAACGTTATCAACATCCTAACTGAAAGTTAATGTGAAAAGTTTGAGCTGTTTAATATAAATTACACTCTTGCTTCGGAGATTCTAGCAGTATATTCCTGCATTTCTGAGACAAAAATATCGCTAAAAAGTATTTGACACTAACAAATAATACATTAAATTAAATTCCATGTGGATCATGATTTTTATCGTCATTGCTTCTTTTTGAATTTATGTTAACGTATGTTCTTTACCACGGTGTGTAAATGTTGAACAAAACCGCTACGAAAAGCTATTCAATGATAAAGTTAAGCTAAAGTACGAAGTAATTCATTATTTTAAAAGATTTCACTAATTAATTTCTGAGATAGCTAGTTTAGTGAACCCGTATTTGATTTTTGAAAATGAATCTAAATAATTTATTCGTGCATGAACATATGTTCGTTGAAGTTTCTTCGCAGTAGTCAGAAATGTGCTGTAATTCCATATCCTTTCAGCGAATGTTGAACTGCCGGATGTATCTATTTTTTTTACAAACATTGCAAGTGGTTTAACCGGTTTTATTCAGGGCCGTTTCTTATCCACATATTCTCTCTAAAACATGCATACACATGGTTCTGTACATGCGCAATTTGTTGAATGGGTAGGATAAGCAAAATTACAGTTGCTAGTTAGAGCATAAAGTAAACGATCCCCACGATATCGAAAGTGTATTAGAACCTGTCTGTCGTCATTTGAGAAAATCGTCTGAGAGAATTCATCAATGTAATACTTTTCTCTCATGGGATATTTAACTAAATAGACTGGAGAAGCAGATATAATTCTCGAAACATTTGCATGTTAGTTGAGAACAGGAATCAAGACATCATGCAATTACTTCATTACCATTTCCAATGCATTTTCATCCAAAATCACATTTCTGAAAAGAGTTAAAAAACAAATTAATATATACATTAAAATATTAATTTCAAAATGGTCATCGTTTATGTTTGTACCTCAAGCAGCAAAATTTCTGAATATTCGACATAAACTATATTCATTACGACTCTTCAACGCCTTCTGCGTGAAATACTAAAAAAATTGAAGGGTTTAGTTTCGGAATACAAGGGCGCCTGCACAGGTGAACCAGGGATGCCATGGTTTCTCTTCTTGAAACCGTACAGAATTCAGGATGCGTTGAAAGACATAAATATTCTAAAAAGGACGAATTAATTGTGAATTAATTTTAATAGTATGAACACTTAACGACTTTTAAAACACAATATTTTAAACGTTGTCCAAGAGCTTAGATGCGAACTATTTCTATTGGAAAAATTACTAATAGAAAGATTTATAAACATATCACTTTAACGTTATATTTTTAAATTGTTTATAAATTATAATGCACACATCAAAAAGAATATACAAATTAAATAGTTATTACCGCAAATAAATACATTAAAAACACTTTTTCTTAATTTTTTTAAAAATGACTCCCATCTTAAGCATTTTCCGAAGGCGCCCTTGTTGGAAGAGCAAGGAGATCGCCATGGGATTCACGCCAGTTTCCGAGACAAATGGCGGCAGCGGCTCACAGGGCCTCTTAGAGCGCGCGCCCGCTCCCGCGAAACCGGTTTAGCGCCGCGTGACGCAGCGCGTCCCCGTCACTGGGCCTACCCACAGGAACCAGCTGTCTATCAGCCCATGTGCACAGAAGTTCAGATTTTAGGGTTTCAATTCTCAGATTCAAATCCTGAGTTCCAATCCAACGATCAAATCAGCGGTGATTCAAACGCAGTGTTTAAATCTAGGGATTTGAATCAGCAAGGATTGAAATCGATGGTTCAAATTCGGAATTTAAATCAGCAGGGATTCAAATCGAAAGTTCAAATTGGGGATAAAAATCAGCAGGGATTCAAATTCGGAATTCATATCAGCAAGGGTTTAAATCCAGGATTCGAACTTCGGAATTCAAATCGGCAGAAGTTCAAATCCAGAGTATAAATTTGGAATTCAAATCAGCTCGGATTCCAATCCGAGATTCAAATTGGCGATTCAAATCATCAGGGGTACAATTTCTGGAATCTAATATTTTTAAAATCTCACATAAAAATGTGAGGTGTGAAGCAAGGCAGCTTTCCTCAAGGATCTCCCATCTCACTGTTCTAATTACATTAATGTATGTTCGCATCTCACCAACCATTGTAACAACATTCTCATTCTTACCTTGTAACAGTTATTTCATTCACCATTACTGGTAAGCCCACTAAAACTAATTTCGCTATTGAATATTAGGTGCAGGTCGGCTCTCACATTTGTCGTGCAGGTGCACTGGAGACGTCCGCAGGAGATTGTCTTACTTGATTTTAGTCAGATGCATATTTCTGAATCGGGACGATAATGATGCAGTTGTGATTGTTTATTATACAGGAAGAAATAAAAAGTAATTTCACAATGTGAAATGTGTTTCTAAATCGAAAATGGCCAAGTCTGCTACTAAATCAATTTCTGTTGATTTTTTATATTATTCCAAGTCTAACATTTGCTTCATGAATTCCTCAGATTTGAATATACAGATATCAGATCTATAAATAACTCGTTACAATGATTTAATGTGTTATACTTGTTGGGTGTAGTCTGTAACTATTGTGGTACAAATATGTTTAAAATGTTTATAAAAATGAGTTTTGTGGAAATGTGATATGTCAGAGTATTGTGGTTCAACGCTATTAAAACATCAAAACGTCTGCAGTAAGTACAGTAGTTGATCTCAGGCTAATTCTGATAATCTAGAACCATCAAACACCTGTTCCAAACTAACGAGCGTGTCAACCCGTTAAGATGCACAAAACAACATACGACCTCTACACTCAAATCAAGAATCATTTAAGCCTAAAAATAAACAACCCGGAAAACCACGACGTCGCGGACATTCTCTTTTTCCTTCACTAATAGCCTCCTTTTTGTGTTGGTTCATCATAAAGCAATGTTGAAAGTCCAGACATCAGTTAAACCGCCAAGCCCTGTCATTGGAACGACAGCTCTCGGTGCCGTGAGGTCTTTTTCAGCTTTGAAACGTCCCACAATATGAAAGACAGTTTTATTGTGAAAATATCTAGTAATTGCACGTTTGCCAATGTAAACACGTTAGTGACGAAACAGATATCGGTTGTTTCTCAGGATTAGTGCGCTCGCTACTTCTTCGTGACAGAACTGGAACTCGCACTTCTAGGGAATATACTGCATAATAACATAAATTAGTTAGACCCGTGCGAGTATTCCGTTCTTTGTTCAACATTATTTTAACAGGGAAAATAGGTCCATATTGGAACAATCAAGTCTGAGCTGTGCGTTTCAGCTTTAGATACTCTTCATTGGCAAACATTTCAACATTCCTAAACGATTATTAACAAGTGGAAACGCACCTGCGGCATTATATTGCGCAGATCATCAAATAATCAAATTATTTTTTTTTCGTAGATTTAGAGTTTCTGAACTAGCTTCATTGCTAGGTAGAATTCAGCCACTGTCAAGAGAATTCTAGTGACCGGCAGCTCTGATTGGAAATTTTCTTTGATTTTTCCAATCAATACTAGACGAATGACGGAGCAATACCCTAACAAACGGACCACGAACCACGCGTAATCCTTCCTTCCTCTTGCTTGTCCTATCCTCACTCCTTACTTACTTACTTACATACTTACACACACACACACACTTACGGGTAGTACACACATGTCGTAAGACCAGTCTGGAGCTGAGAGCTTGTTCCGGCTGGGGTGGTTTCCCGCTGGAGGAGATACCTGGATAGGAAATCCCGCCACAAGCCGAAGTTTAGGTCGGCGCCGGATCTCGCCATGGGATGAGGTAAGAACTCCGCCCCTCCCAGAAAAAACATTCACGTCGCTAACAGGACTAATGTCCGTAGAAGTTGACATTCGTAGAAGAGCTCGTTTCTGGCAACCCGCATGCTACACAGTGGCAATATCAACAAGAATAAGACTCGGAAGATTCAAAAAGTGCCATTTAGTACTTTACGGCGCAAGAATTATAACCCGAGTCAAGGGTACTAAAGACTTTTAAGTCTAGAATGCATTATACGTGTGCCTGGTGTTACCCATAGTCATAATCTAAATATTTCTAATGTTTTCGTCCTAATTGTGTTTGTGGCCTCTGGGGTAATTCTCTATCCAGCAGTAACACACTTTTTTTTTTTTTTTTTAATTTGTTGCGTCTACACCTTGACGCAACGCGTCTCCAAGCCCCTTAAGGGGCGTTGAGCGCTTTGCACTTCTCGGAGTAATCCTCCATTAACGTGCTTTTTAATATTCGTCCAGTCTCGTCACGTCGCAGTCAGTGCCTTTTATCCCTTCGGCCAGGGGCTCGACGGCGTTAGATCCCGGGGTTCCTGGCCGGTCACCCAACCACGAACCCGCGAGTCTCGAATGCGCTTAACCTTCGTGACTTCACGGAGCGTAGTAAACGCATTCGGCTAGCGCCGCCGGCACTTGCGGAGTCTTCTGTCGATGGTTTCTTACAAAAACGGCACACAACCGTCACCTTTCCTTAACGTATTGTATAAAGAAATTAAAGATTTAAACAACAAAATTCTTCTCAAAAATACGTTGCTACTTCCATAAGTTGAATAATAGTACAAATTGAAGAGAAGTTTTACAAAGAGTTTTACAAATTTAAGAGCAAAATATTAAACGACGAGTTATAATTGAAGTTTTGTGATAATTGAACCATTCGATGGGCTTTAGAACGCAATAAATCGTCTGTTCGCATGAGTATTTTTCATTTTCAGTGTTCGAGTTGAAGAGACTAAACTCAATGTGAATTTTGGGACGTGCAAAACAATTTTCCGCTCTATCTCCCTACCACCCTATGGCATCTCGCTATGGCATCTGCTCTATCTCCCTACCACCACAAAAATGGCGAACGTCGTTATAATCACGCTCACACGACAGCTGAGAGTGTATCTGAGAATAATGAGTGTAAAAATCAAATATATTATTTAAGAATTATTATTGTACAAATTAAAAATTATTATCTACCTCCGCGCCACATCGAGTAGGGTAATTTCTAGTAGTGAATCACGTATACTCTTCAAAGAGACTCTATATAAAGACAAGGATTATGATGCCGATAAGAGCATTTTCACTTCCTTGGGGTTTTCTCCTTTTTCTTCCGTTATATGGGAGCCGTAGAAAGCCAGGTCGATGGTGCCGTATTGTGGTTTACAGTGGTGCTAACAACAAGGAAAGTGTGTGCATTTGTGATTCTAATGCAAAAAGGACAAATTATGTAGGTCAAATGTATAAAAATAAATCAGCGTGACATCGATTTTTCATATTTCTCAAATTTCTTTAGTTTCTTTGAATTGTTTTCGTGTTGAGTGTTGTTTGAAGGCTGCTGTAACAACTTTTCCCCGTTCATTAGTAGCTGAGATCGTAGGCATTTCGTCTGGGTTTTTCAGTTTCACTTCTATATATTCATTGTATACATACTCACTTCTATATACTCACAAATGTATTTTTCCACCGTTTTGTCTCTAAGTATTGATTCATTTTTTTAAATTAAACGTATATTTACATTTTTTTTCATACATGAGAACAGTAAGTAAATTTGTCGACTAGGTTGATCCATGAGAACCAAATATTTTTTCTCAAGTGAATGAATGAATATTTGTTTTCGGTGCTTCAACTAATTCGATCTTTAGTCCCGTAAGCGTAGTGCATGTCATATCTCGGAAGGGTGGCGGAGTTCCTCCTTCACTGGAAACTAAGGTCTGGCGTCGACCAATACGCCACGGCCCGCGGAACCTCCGGTGACCTCCCTCTCCAGGTATCTCCCCCAATGAGGCACCGCCTCTGCTGAGAGAGGCTCCCAGTTACCGACTGGCCTGTCGACATGTGTGGTAGAGGAAAAAGGAGGTCATTACGGCGACAGCTATCTCTTTCGCCAACGCTGAAAAATGAGTGGTGAACTTATCATTATCATACCAATTAATTACCATCTTTGACTATCAATCTCCTTGTTATGCCACATATTGTTATCGGGTAACCTGAAGGCGTCTGTCCGTTCATGATTAGACCGCTTCCGGTTGACATTTGGGGCAATGGAGGGAGCATCCGATGCGACTTGGTCTGCGGGTGGGGAATTAGAAGTTATTTCATAGACTTCGAATTTAATTAAAATCCCCCTAGACGCTTCGGACTAGGTAATGGAGAACCACATAAAGTTGACATATTTACCTTCCTACCTAAACGTTGGCAAGCCACTAGCCAAGGTATGTATTACAATACAGGAACGTACATTACAGTATTATCCCTTAATGCAATAAATATGTTGTTTTTTATCATCTGGTTTACAGAATTCTTTGAACTTGCTATTGTCTCTCCTATACAAGACACTTAATGTGGCTTTCCAGTATCTACTCCTAAGTGCCTTAATAAATATTACCCCTTACACTCACATACACTACACTACCACACGTTGCACGGAGCTTCGATATTGTCCCGTCGGGGGCGCGGTATCTGCTGGTGGGAGCAAGATACATGGTTGGAGGAAACACCGCAAGCCGACCTGTAGGTCGGCGTCGTATCTCACCATCTAGGAGGGGGAGAACATCGCCACCTCTCGCGGTAAAAACATAAAGTACACTTCCGGGACTGGCCTCGGCGGACCCGGAGTGTGTTAGCAGCTGATGTGGCCAGAAACACAATCAATCAATTAATTAATAATTATGAATATTATTTTTAAACTGTTTAACCCATTAAATTGTGAGAATTGTGATTCGGTGTTGTTGACGTTCTTAGGCGAAGAAATAAAAGAGGTCATCTTCGTCAATATAGTATGTTGACGAAGATAATCCATTAAAGCCAAAATTAATTTTGCGAACATAGCACTCGCCCATTGCTGTCGCGTTCGTGCGCGCGCGGGCAGGATGTCTACGTCTACTGAAGAAATAAAATTCACCAAGTACTGCAAAAGAAGCTCGTTTGAGTTGACCAGAAATATGCGTCTCAAATGAGGATGCTGGGCGTTAATGGGTTAATGCTTCGGTCGCGCCATGCTAATCTAGTTTCATTTTATTTCCATAAAGACGGCCGTTCGGCCAATGGCGGATCAGAGGAGGGGGGAATGAGCACCATCATGCCCCCCACCCAAAAGGTCTAGAGTTTTCGTGTTTACCTTCTTTTATTTGGCAAAATTGCTTTAAATATTTATGTTAGAATTATGTATATACGTATTTTGCGTTATTGGGTCTGTAGTCCGACTTCGCCGGCCAGCTACCGGTGTCCCCCATGCCTAGCTCTAGTTAAATCTACCGGTTACCCCCATGCTTGGGGGTAAGAGCGACATGAGGCGAACATGACGTATTCTCTTCACAATAACTAGCAAGATTGAGCGTTTTTTCGTCACATAGCTACAGAAACTGGGACGATTTTAAAGAAAAGCTACAACTCTATTTTTGTCGCGACCGGAAATCGAACCTGGGACCACAGCACGGGAAGCTAGTACCCTACCCATGAGCCATCCTAGAGGCATAGAAATATGTAATTATAAAAAAATATTATTGTATAGTATCATATACACCCTACAAAAACAATATACAATATAATAGTAAATATTTATTATTTAACAAAAATGTATGACGGCCTGCTCCAAAACGATCGGCTGGATCTGCCCCACCGTTCGGCCCATTTCGACCCAGTGTGCGATGTCGACCTCGACCCAGCGGCGTCGACGGCGGGCCGGGCTGGAGGGCGGAAATGGAACGGGACACGCGTCGCTGCGACGGCCGTGGCGGGGGGCGGGGAGTAGTGCGGGGGCGCAAGGCTCCGGCGAGCGGCGACGGCGGCAGGGGAAGGGAGGGGAAGTGGCGAGAGAAAGGCCAGGGCTTAATCTACTCGTACGTCATGGAAAGACAAGAAACATGCGACAAGCCCTCGCGGGAGGCGCAGCGGGAAGAAAAAAGAAGTGGTTAGATCGATCGCTCTCCCTTTCGGTTCCTGCTGAACGCCCCGGAAGGCGGACATTGTGTCGGCGGCGGGAGAGGCTTAGATCTGACGCTGGGGAGAGATTTGTTGACGAAACACAAATCACTTGGGCATTCGCAAAAAGCGGTTTGGTGGTTGTTAGTGATTCTGAGCATGTCAACTACGGAAGTCATTAGTCCCGTAAGTGTAGTGTATTTTTTTTCCTCGAGAGGTGGCGGTCATAGTCGATCATCCCCCGCTGGATGGCGAGATCCGGTGCCGACCTACCGTCAGCTAGCGGGGTTTCCCCTAACCAGGGTTCCCCACCAGCGGGGCCCCCAACCGGGGCAAGCTCTAAGCTCTCGACCGATCTCCTGGCATGTGTGGTAGTGTAGTGAATGTTAGTGTAGGTGTGTGTAAGGGGTGAGGATAGGACACGGAAGAGGAAGGAAAGATCGCGTGCGGTCCCTTTCTTAGGGTACTGCTCCGGCATCCCCCTGGTGTTGATCGGAGAAACCACGGAAAACTACCGATCAGAGCAGCCGGCCGCTAGAATTCTCCTCCGGACAGCGACTGATTTCGACCTCGCTGACAATCTAGTGTCGAAAATCCTGGCGCCGCCTGGACTCGAACCTAGGACCTTCCGGTCAAAGGCAATGCAGTGGCATCAGTTAATGCACCGAGCCACCTTTCCCGGTGGGTTTTTGACATTTCTTTCGTTGTCCGTGCTTCTTAATCGATTGCCTTCTTAAAAGTTTTGCTGTACAAGGGAGAATACATTTACAGGGCTCAATGTCGTTGTCGAGGTCTCTCGCATCGCTCGCTGTGACGCTCCTAATAGCAATTGGCCAATATTCACATCTGCATATTAGGGAGGGCTATGCGATTGTGGCTACATAGTTGTCTGAAGCGAGAGGAAGAGAACCTAAATAAATTCTCTGGACTGTAGTACAAATGTGGTCTTAGTACTTCTTCAGCAACATGTTACACACAAGATAATGAGATCGTAACGTAATTACAGTAATGTAAAATTTAATTATCGGTATGGGCCTAGAAGACAGTGTTCGATATAAACTAAACCGTTTTTTGTAATTACTATAAAAATCATATTATTGTAATTATAATATTATATCGTTATAATTCATATATTCCAGCTTACTTTTTTTGTTGTACAATCTAGTTGGCAATAAAGAAATACGAACGTTAAAATTGACCCCATTTTTTTGGTGCTATGTAATCTTACACTGTGTACATGAAACTCGTAATCATGAAACCGCGCAGTAGATTGCAGAACTAGGGAAAATATTGCTGTGGATATGTTCATTGTAGGCTGTTAATCTGCTTCGGCCTGCTTGTATGCTATTAAATGAAACGTTGTCAAGACAAAAACGTAAATGATATGACAAGAATTTTTATGTGGCATTTAAAATACATAAAATATTGTCATTATATGTAAAATTAGTTTCTTATACTTACCAAAATTGAAATTTTAATACTAATTTTGCTTCAACTATGACGAGGCAAACATTCTTGATTAAATTTATTGTTGGATTTTAGAAGTGATACTTCATCATGGTTAATTTAAACCTCACTCGTGCTCTTAATATTCACTTTCACGAAATAGTTTAATAAATATTTCGGTCACTATTATAGAAAATACAGCACATGAAGAAACTTATATGTATGCCCTTCAGTGTCGCGAGAATGCTTCATTTACATCCACTGAATGTTTTACACAAAGCTACCCACAAGACATGTTACACTGGATGGAGTGCTTGTGTAAAGAACCACTGCCCCAATAAATTGAAAATACGAATTATGCCTTTCCACAGATAATACGTGACACGTGTATTCGCGGACTATGAGCCTTTCACATTCAGGAAAGCGCTACTTTAGCCTCGGAAAGAGAAATCTTATGGCGCGAGTTAGCATTTTTGAGGAGCTTAGCGACTGCAACAACAAGGCGTAAAAGGGAAAGCTTTACGACACAAACTGCTGATCTATTAGCGGACTCTGCTCTCGAAATTTTCTCCGGTGTCTTGTCAGTCGCTCAGATAGCGATAGATAGAATGGAACATGGTGTTGGATCTTTCACTCTTTTCACATGGGTTGCCGATAAAAAATACGCCTACATGATCAGGGACTGGCAGGAAAGAGGTCTACAAGTCCGAGCTTTCTACTGATCAAAAAAAAGTATTTCTTTACGAATAATGAAATTTAGTATTTAATATATATATATATATATATATATATATATATATATATATATATATATATATATATATATATATATAATGTAAAATTATATCATTAAAATATTGATACTTTAATTACAACACATCATTTGTAATAATCAATAAAGCTTTCCAACAAAAAAACACTTGGAGTGACGCGTATGCGTTCTCCATTGGACATTTTTGAATTCACGCCTATTGAAGGAATTCGAATCTCTTTGGGATGTATAATGATTTCCTAGTGTTTCGTCTGAATGATTTGGAAATTGATTGGCCATGTGAAGAATTTCTTGATTAAAACTCTACAGGGTAATGTAAAAATTATTCTAAACTAAAACACATTTTTTGTGACAAGTGTTTACATATCAAAAGCAATGATTTCGTCTTAAAAGCTGTTTTCCTAAGTGGTAGCAAAAAAATCGGAAAAAGAATCAACATGTAAAATAGTATTTTTATTGTTAAGTAAGATAATTGAAAAATAAATATTATAAAAATTATTATTATTATTATTATTATTATTATTATTATTATTATTATTATTATTATTATTATTATTATAAGCTATCGTCCTATTCATGGCCACTAACACAGTTGTATACCGTTTTCGCTCAAAAATATATTAACTTGCGATGTGAATACATCTCTGTCAAGGTGATTGACATTACTTACTGTCAACAAGACACGTTATGTATTTGTAGGCTGGAAAATAAAAAAAAATTGTTACAAATTTGTATTTTTTACTATAAAAGAATAGACAATCTTTGTTTCACTGTTTAGAAATTAGTGATATAATATTACCTTTACAAGGAGATTTTCTTTATCAATAAAGGAGTAAGAAAGTAGAATAAGGATTAACTTCTGTTAAAAAACATTGCTTGCTAGAAAGAAATCCTTTTCCTATGCGAAATAAGGTAAAAGAACAAAAATAAAATGCAAAAGTATAAATATTAAATATTTTAATACATTGTATTATACAGACGATAGACACATCCTTACTGATAGTGTGCGAGATAAAATACTAACTACTGAAGAATTAAATGAATCTAAAATTAGGTGAAATGAATCTATAATTAATTTTAATTATTAAAATTATATTAAAATTTATGATTTGCAAAAAGGTGTTGTTTCCAAGTACGTTGATGTAGTTTTGCTCGTTTACAATAGAGATTGGTGTGTTAGGGGGACTTTAACATAATCAGAAACGTACTTCTCTCATACTTTAATTATTTAATCTCAGTCTAGCTTTGCAAATGTTGAAAATTAGAAACGAAGAGCGCTTTTGATATTTTCCAGTCTTCTGAATCACTGACCAGTTTGCTGTAGCGAAAATATTTCTCAAAATATGCTTAATGAACTGCATGGTAAAAAAAGGGTTTTCAAAGATATTAAGAAAAAAAACAAATTTGAAAATATTTAGCTATTAAGAATCGCACAACGAAAACTAACAAAATAGTATTTATGAGTTATCTAATTTTGTGTTTTAAGAAGTTGAGGGAAATTTATCTGACACCAAGTTCTGATATACTAGTAGATTGCATCAAAATAGTATGTAGGTTAAAAGATCCCACGGTACGATCTCAAGGTTATTGCGATGATGGAGGTTATGGCACCGCATTTTCTCTTCCTTCAGCACATAATAATCATCACCATGTTATGGTGATAATGTGTCAAGCACCATGCTTCGACCGCCTTTAATCCCCAATGACTTTAAACAAACCAATAAATGTCTTTGGGATTCATTGAAAGAAGCTTGAGTAGACTATAGCATCATCCTCATTAGGGGATGTCCAGACAAAACTTCCCATCAATGCTAGATTCCCAATCCTAGATTCTTATTTTAGAAAGCGGTGTATGTATGGATATCTGTGCCAGTGTGAAGATGCATTTAATTCTTCCAAGAAGTTACATTTATGGTCATGACCTTTCGAGAAATGAACTGATAACATGTAGTTAATTTCAAATTACGGTGTAACGATGACAATAAGATTTCATAGATCGCCTTAGCCTCTTTCTTGTCTCTAGAAAGTTTCCAAAATTAATAAATCTTACACGTTAACTTCTAAAGAGTGATGTTTGTCACCTGGATAACGATGAGTCCACCATCATAGCACCATCAAAGTTCCAAGAGCGGAGGACGGGAAATGTGACGCATTGTATGTTGAAAACGTGCTTAATTAAAATGTGTTTAAAAACATAAATATGATCGAAAGTTACGTACTATTTGTGAATTTGTTTTATTTCTATCAACAATTAAAAGAGTGCTTTTAACGTTCGTCCTCGCGTTTAAATTGAAATTAGTGGAAAAGATAGTATGAGCAAGATAAATATAAAATATTTTTTATTTCGTTGCGTTTCATACGTTTCATTTCCAGAATGTTTATAAATTATTATATATAAAATAATAATACGATAAAAATTAAATAATAATATCCAAAGATGTATTCAGTTCAAAAATTGCTTTCTTTAGTTTTTAAAACTGCCCTCGCTCCCTTAAATATTAACCAAAGACATCTTTCCGCAGGGTGCACACTCTAAGCAGTATTTTTACTCTCGCAAAGAGTCTCTCGTATCTGTACGTGTGTGTATTTTTATTAACGTATTAACTTTTTTCTAATAATGCTTTTAACCTTGCTCCCCGAGTTTAAATTCAAGTTAGTAGAAAACGAGTAAATAGTATGAGCAGGAGTAATAACAGCAGGAGCAGGAGTACAATTTACATGCTTTATTTTGGTTGGTTAGTGAATCCGGGTACGTCAAGAGCTTAGGTCATTAGTCCCGTAAGTTTAGTGCATGATTTTTTCCTCTGGAGATGGCGGTGATTTTCCCCCGCTGGATGGCGAGATCCGGCCCTAACCAGGACTGTCCCACCATCGGGGCACCACCTCAGCCGGGAGAAGCTCTAAGCTCCCAACCGATCTCCCAGAATATGTAGTAGTTTAGTGCATGTTAGTGTAAGTGTGTGCGTGTGAGGGGAGAGGTTAGGAAAAGGAAGAGGAAGGAATGATCGCGCGCGGTCCGTGGCCCGTTTGTTAGGGTACTGCTCCGGCATTCGCCTGGTGTTGATCGGAGAAACCACGGAAAACTACCGATCAGAGCAGCCGGCAGCTAGAATTCTCCTCCAGACAGTGACTGAATTCGACCTAGCTGAAAAGCTAGTGTCGAAAATCCTGCTGCCGTCAGGACTCGAACCTAGGACCTCCCGGTCAGAGCAGTGAAATCAGTGCTTTATTTTGAAACTGTTTATAAATCAAAATTTATAATAAAATAATATACAAATTAAATGATAAGGATCAAAGATGTGTTCAATTTTTAAAAGTGGCCCCGCCCTCTCAAATATTAACCAAAGCCATCCTTACCTACCCAGACAAGAAATATATTTTGTCTTAGAAACGGCCCCGCCTCTCCTCGCGGGCACGAGTTCGAGAATCGGCGAGCAGAGCGCGCTGGGCCCGCGACGGCGCGGCGGGGCCAGGGGCCAGGACGTGGGCGTGCCGCTCCGCCTGCTTCGCCGTCGCCGTCGCCGTCGCCGTCCCCGTCGCGTCGGCGGCGCGCGGCCGGGCGCGCGCGCTTTATCACGTCGTTAATACAGCGCTTTTGAAAGCCTTTCCTTGTTCCGTGAAGGCATGTTTTAACGCGCGACACGTGACCGTGTTGCCGTCTAGACGGAGAAATGCGCCTCCGACTCATCCGGAGCACGAAAGCTCCCTCGGAAGACTCGTGTTCGGGAGGCGGCGGCACCGCGCGGCTCACGCGCGCCAGGGGTGGGCAAAGCCACTCGACACCGCCAGCACTGGCCCTGGGAGATAGCGGTCGCTTCGCGGTGGCCGATTTTACGTACGCTTCCCCAACCTCTATGGTTATCAGAAGTCCCGTTTGGAATGAGACTGACCCGTTTTGTAGGTGTGTCCCGTCTTCTTACTATTTTGTCTCGTTTTATGGAAATGTTTTTTTTTTAAATTTTTTAAGCAGTTGGAAACCACTGGCGTTATAATGTCAGTTGAGGCTTTGAAGTAGTACTGTATATATTAAGGTGTTACATGACCAAACTTTGCTTTGTACGCATTCATCATTCCAGAGGTATTCTTGAAACAACGTTAGTGATAAAAGACAAGTACCTTCCACTTCGAATTCTACTTACCTTTTCGTAGCTTTTGTCTATGGAAAGAACTTTTCATTTTAATATGTTTATATAATTAAATGGTCCTCTGGTGCTCAAGTATACAGAAGATAAATTTAACGTGGTCCCCATTTTACACTCTAGGCAATTTTCAAGTTAGCCGTTACTGAAACAAAATCGGTTTGGGAAAATAACATAATAAAACATGCAAAAATTTGCTTTTTAGGCAAGGTGTCTATTCAGAAAGATGTTTGCTAATTGGCCATTGAGTTATACATAACAAATTTAGTACTGTAACTCAATAAGTTTGAGAAAACTAGGAAAATGTTCTTAACTGTAGCCATTATTAGTTCGTTTACCATGCTTATACCTTTTAAAGAATTTCCTTTTGTTAAAATTTCAAGAATTTCGTTTCAGTCTGATGTTATGTTATGTCGTTTCAATTATTTTATATAATGCTTTAAACATGTTCTGTTAGTAAACGTTTTCAAAGATATGACCATGAAAAACTCTTGTACGGTACTGAAATATTTTCAAGACCAAAGTTTTCTAGGAGAACTTACGAGTTTGACTCTGGAATGTTGCAGATAAAATGGTGAAGAGAAAGTAATACGAGGAGAGTGAAATGAATTTGAATATTTACCGTTTAATCGCATTTAAAGGACAAATACAAGCTGTTAAAAATGCATTCAGTACATATAGCATATCAATATACAACCACATACATACACATACACACAGGAATGAACTTACATTTTTACATGTACGATTTTTTCACTAAATTAATCAGGGAAGATAAGCTTACGTTTTTAAAACAATGGCCACTCCCTTTAGATTGTTGAATCAATGAAAGAGAGGGTTACATAACATTACTTTCCTAAATGTGTTATTAACGATAGATTTTTTTACCAATGAACGTTTGTTACATGTTTAGCAAAACAGCATTTTCTGCAAGACGAATTTAGCTGCGTATATACGCAATGGAGTGTCTTGATTGGTTGGAATGTCTTGGGTTAATATGTATTGAAATTAAGTGTTTCCGGGCACTCAACTGCTATGATAATTTCTTCCGTTAGTGTAGTGAATGTTTTATGTTGGAGGTGACACTTTTCCTCCCCTGGTGGAAGATTATATATGGTGGCGACCAACACAGAGGCTTGCGGGTTTTCCCAATTCAGGTATCATCTCCAGGGACCACTGACTCTAAGCAAATCAGTGGCTCGCAACGTCTTATGAATGAAGACTTGCATTTAATTTGGGACCTAAAACTCGTAAAAAGGATTACGAAAATTGGTTTGAGCAAATTTGGCGAAATAAATGTATTAAAACAAAAATCACTGACCTCATCACAATTGCATTTATAAACAATTATTCGTGGAATGATAAAAAACCTGTCATTGAAATGAAGAAAAATTTTACTACCGCAATGCGACAGTGACTTCCAAATACACCCTTCATTGCTTATGTAAAGGAATGTGACTTAATTTCATGGGTTTCCTATCACAGACTACGATAGTCAATTGAATTATTTACAAAGGTTTGGAATTACTTTGTGAATAATTATTTATGAGTTGATGTTTTTCTATAACAAAATTTGTTGATAAAAATATATGAATCATATTCGACTCTATATGATAGATAAATGAAGGGAAATACCTTTTGGTCAGAAACAGTTGAACGCACATGCGAATTGTAAAAAATTATTATTGAAAATGCATATTAATAAATGAATGTAGAACAAAGCAATTGGTAGAAGTCCAGAAATGAGGTACAATTTGAAGATATTCTTATCATCAATCTTAATCGACGTTAAAGTGTTAATTGTGTAATTAATAAACAATAGAAGGACAATGAACGAGAAATTTCATCAAACCATTTCTTTTACATACATTGCATGTATTTCTCTATGAAATCTTCCAGATACCTAGAGCTTTATATGCTTTTGGTCAGCAAAGGTAGTACCTCTACCCCTCTTAAACATCACATGTTTATTGATGTGATAGATTATTATTATTATTATTATTATTATTATTATTATTATTATTATTATTATTAGTGGGTGATTGTCTTACAGTGTCACAACGGCATTACCGTGATGAGCGATTGAAAATTTACGAGTCTGAAAGGGAAAGAACAATGGAACAAGTGCTTGTTTAAAAGGATATTTTAATAATGGGATCGAAGAGGATGTCGGACAGAAGGTTGTAAAAATTACAGTGCTATAGATAGAACTCAGGAAATATCATCGGGTAAAAGAAATACAGACATCAATTCCACCTGACGTGGCTAAGCTTGAGTTAGGCTACTGGTGGTGAATAAAAAATTGAAGGAATTACTAGGGAAAATCAGTTAATTGTCTAGGACAGTGGTTTTCAAACGTATTATGCTCAATTAGCCCTTCTCATAGCAAACTCGCGACAGTGAATCCCTAAATAAAATAATTCTACACATTTGGATAACACCTAGCAACATTAAAACGTTAGCTTCAATGTCTCGAATAGGGAATTATGGCCTAAAATGATGAGATGAATGAAAACGTTTCATATTTAAAGTTATACTCATATTAACATCTATTTACATAAAAACTTTTATTTTAAACTTAAAAATACAAAAAACATTAGTTTTCAAAATTACTAATGCAATGGGTGAACCTGATGGGATAATATAAAATTGATTTTTGCTAGATGCCTTCGAGTTACATTCGTATGTCATAATAATGCAATAATGAAAATGACTCACGATTATTTTACTTTTTATTGAAGCTGCCTACTATCCTCTAAAATAATTTTCTTTTGCTACGAATCCTACAGGGGTTCCACAGTCGTAGGAAACACTTTGGGAAACATTGGTCTAGTAGGTGGAAGGGTAGAGGAGTGGTCCTCTCTGAAGAGAAAGGCAAGTTGAAAAAGTGTGATTGTGGAAAGAGGGCACCAAGTGATTGACAAAGAAGTTTGTTATCGATTATGGAGGCGAGTGAAGAATGAAATCGTGCGGATGGGAGAGCGAACAGAATTAGGAAAGCGAGTTCGGAAACCTTTCACAACACAGCTATCAACCTCTGACAGTGTGTCAAAAACTTGGATTCTAGCACACTTCAAAATAAATACAAAAGGAGTAGTAACACGTGTTTAGATTAATATTGGTAATGAATCCAAAGTTAAACTATTTTTTCTGTTTAAAACATGTACACGTTTTGAACATTGTAACTAGTTTATCATTTAACTTATAAGTTGGTATTTTAATGTATACATTTAAATGGCATATCTTCAGTTGTAAAGAATTTCCGCGTTCATTGCTGTTTGCATACAGTTTAGATGATTACACGTTCGTGATATTCATGAAAGTAGTTTAAAATATTTACCTATTAATTCGTTACCGTAGATAGTAATATTAAATAGCCGAATAAAATATTTCTGTGAATTAATATTTTTAACTTCTCGTTTCTTTCTGCGTTGATATTCCATATATTTCCCGTTCTGAGTGTGAAATTTATTACCTCTATCTTTTCCTTCTAAGTTTTTTCTCATTTTCTAAAGGAAATAGCATCAATACGCGAAAACATCTTCGAAAAAACAGAGAGTCTTTCATTTCGCAGCAAAGTCTCTAACCAACTAACACTTAAACAAGCTTTCACTTAAACAAACGTCAATAACATCGTTCTAGGTAGACCTTTGAATTGAAGAAAAATAAATAATAATACATTCTAGTGCAATAATATTATTTCCAACAGTGAAATATTATAAATAGTAAAAATTAATTAAACAAAATATTGGGTAAATATTCATGCTTTATTTCTCCGCTCATCTCTTGAGTTTTCTTGTTTCCTAATAATTCAGTTGAAAGTCTTTCCAGAGCAATACATGTATCGCAAACAAAAATTCATTTTAGGAATATTTTCTTAAAAACATCTTTTTATTCATTCCTTCATTTTCCTAAATGTTAATTACAGATAAAATTAACTACACATCAACGTTATACTTTCATTTCAATTTAGTTATCTGGAGAAATAATTAGATAAGGAAATTAAACTTTTACTACGTGAATTTCAGTATCTTTTATAGAATACAAAGTAATTGCTAGGGATGTAGATAATTTGTGCACATATTTGAATATTATCGTGACAAAAATTTCATATGTATCATATTGTGTCATTCAAGTTCTTAAAGACCATTAAATACAATTCAAATGAATAATAAATTATTTCACGTTTAACAAAATTTTCCTCTTGACAGTTAACATTCAACATTTCATTCCTCAATATTAGCTCCGTATAATGAATGAACCATCTTATGTTGGTCACACGTTCCACACCGTTCTCCTAAATAATATCTGTCAGTTTTGGCTACTACCCAGAACAAATTCACAGAAACGTAAAGTTTAATGTTCAATATGAGTAATTGTTTTTCGAAAAAAGTAAAACGCATTCAAAATTCATTTATTTTTTGAATAAATTATTCAAGGCTACTCCAGTTGACAAAGGCCACTTATGACGATTTGTCAATTTTAACATTGGTGAAATTGTCAACATTTGTTCCAGATATCTGTGCACACTCAATTCATACACACTTACTTCAAAAATGTCCTGTCAATCGATGGAAGTATAAATGTTCTCTTCTGAAGATCATCTACTTTCAAACGTCTCTCATTTGGCAAAGTTTAGCAAATTTCAATAATCAGTTTGCCCTACTTCATGAGAGCTGAGATAAAAGTAGTGTGTGAACATCATATGTGAAGTCTGTGATTTTACGCTCTGGCACAACTGTTATGGGGGATTAGAAATTATTTGCTCCGAGAAGAAATTAAGAACGTGGAAAATATATTGATGGGGCAACAAGATAAATATTTTAGTTTATTGAAGACATGACCAATCAAAATCAAATATTCATGAAGCATTGTTTCGTAAGAAGTAACAAGGAATCAAATGAAATGATGATATTCATTTTCTTATAAATGTATTAATATAATAGATAATTCGATAGTAAATTCATCCACCAGGATAAATACATAAATGTATTTATGATCGAAAGGAGAAATAATTAATTAATTACTAACTGTTTAAGTGAATGGCCATGCTAACATTGATTCACATACATTCATTGACACGATTGATCGGTTATTAATTTTGTTTCGTTCACTCCTTAATTTTATAGAAGTAAGAAAAAATCTGATTTTATTATATCAATGTATGATAGCTGGTTTTAATTTCAGAACTTCAATTGCATGTGTCATAAATCCATCTACAGCTCGACAATTTAGAAAAAACCCATCTTGGTGTCGCTTTCATCAGCGGGCGTTGGCAGCAGCTCTAGGACTTGTACTAGGAACCGACACTGCTGTTTATATCCCAACACACCAAGCACACCTTCTCGAGCTCCCTCAGAGCTCCGCACTAGCGGCCTTGGTCGCTCGCCACCCCTCACAACCCGTCACCGCTCCTGGCACCCCGCCCTTCATCTCACACGCCCCTTCCCTCCCGCCCCGCTCAGAAGCCCTGCTAGAGAGGGCGGCGGCGGCCCATGTATTGTCAGAGGACAGATGAGCGTCACCGCGGCCCTGTCAACATTCCAATTACGGACCTTGTCACCAGCTTAATTGGAATAGTTTACATCACTTCAATGACGCTACCGTGCCTTCGGCCGAGCTGACGACCGTACCTCTACATATAACACATCTCTACTCGAAGCTCGGGGTATCCCAAGTCGCTGCAATAATAGAAATACTGATGGAGGAAAAACTCCAACATCCGGTTGTGAAATTCTGTGTAAATATTCATGTCACGTAATATACGTGTCTTCCTCCGGTGAAAGAGTGTGTGACAGGTAACTTTTAATTAATGAACTCAATCTGCACGTGTGACAAGCGAACAATACCAGATTTTCCGCAAATAATAAATACTACCGGCAATGTAAAAGACAAGAGCCTCCCAATAATTTTTTTCGTAATTTGTAATTCAGGCAGAATAAGAGTGCTGGTCTTAGCAGTGTCAAAAAGGTAACCCCATTATTTAAAATATGAGTCGATTAATTAGTGATATAAAAGCACTTTTCAGGCACGTCAGTTGCATGTCATAAAAATCCTCGGTCGACAGTTTTTAATTTCTCAATCGCCACTCCCCATAATGAATGGCTCCTAAATCCTACTCGTTTGTCCGGAGATAAACACTTTCCATTTCGTTGAAATCGAGCACGTGTTGGAAAAAATACGATAAAACGGGACAAAGCGTTCAAAGTATTACTGAACGCTCGTGTTTTGCCATTTGAAACCAGTATCAACATTTATAATTTTTGCATGATTTATTTTTTGAAAATGTTCGTATATTAATGCATCCAAAACTTTTTTCTATGTTTAAGGTAGAAATAAAAGATTGATGGCATTCTTAATACAGGCAAAAAATAGTTGGGCCGTGGTAAATACTTGTGTGTTTTTGTTCTACCCGGATCAACGAAAATTTTAAAGTACTCAGCTAATACTAATTCGTTCGTTTAAATACACTAGGATCTTGCATGGCGCGAGTGCATTTAATCAACATTAAAAGCCATTTGAATTTCGTAACCTTCTGGTCCATTATATCTACCCTGCTATAACACGACCTCACAATTACGAGGGCCACACCCATGACATTTTCGTAGGAAGCTTTTAGTCAGGCAAATTCGTTGGAAGTAGCTCCTGTCGTCAGGAACAAATTGGTGAATGTCACGAAAATGATGAGATCGTAATTCATGCTTTTATGTTCTTATTCAACAGTTGATGAAGAAACCTTTATCGTGAATACAAAGATAACTCATAGTCTGAAACAAAGATAAAATGATAGCCAGGATGATATCATCAAATAATGAACACAAAATAGACTATTGCAAAGAGATTATTGATGAGAGACTGCAGCGCTTCCGAGCCAATGAGCTTACATTCAACAATAAAACAAAGAAACAAAGAAACTATATTAAAATGATGACATGTCGACCCCCAAACTTGAACTTAGGTCATCGTTACCGTACATCACACTAATTTAGGGGAGTCAACGAATCAAGATAGCAAGCCAGAAGGCAAGCGTTGAGGAGTCAAGTTAGTATCCATAAATGGGCGAATCTGAGTGATGAATATTACTGATGGAACAATGTTGGCGTGAATGCATGGCAGGGAAAGCATAATCCTTAGGAAAGCTTCCAGAAATTCAAACACAAATTCCATTTGATACTAGCTACATTGCTGGGTCGGCTTTAACCCGTGTTTGGAGTAGAATTTTAGGCGCCGGCTGCTGTTATTGTCTGTTTACGATTGTTCCTCACGTCAATATCAGATAAATGCTTACAATGCCTAACAAACGATTAACGAACCGTGCACTATCTTTCCTTTCTCATCATTGTCCCCTTCTACCCTTTACACACAGACTTACACGCACAACACTGACACATGTATCGGGAGGCCAGTCTGGAACATGGAGAGGAGCTGGAGTTTGTCCCGGTTAGGTCGGTGTCCCGCTGGGAGAGTTACCTGGAGTGGGAAATTTCCCCAAGTCGATGTGTATATCGGCACCGAGTCTTACGTTCCACGTAGGGAGGAATATCGTCACCTCCTGAGATATACATAAACCAACTTTTCGGCACTAATATTCTGTGACATTTTCCATATTATTTGTTATTCCTGTTCAGCATAAAATTTTCGTTTATAATATTATTTGTTTACAATAATATTTTGGAACTATTCCTGATGCTATTTGATTAACAAGAAGCCTTCATCCACAATAATGTTAATGTAATCACTTAAATCCAACATTGCATGGCATTCATTAGGTTTTAATCTATATAATAGTATTTTAATATTTTAATTGTTTTCATTGAAGATGGGAGCTTAACCTTTGAATGCCATGAGCTTATTCTATAATTTAGTTTAGCTTTACCTTAGACAAACACGTGGGTACAAGTTGGAGAAGGGGTATGAGATAAGATCAAACAAAGCCTTTTCTGAGCAAAGTGACATAAAAACATCCGTTGTGGAGAATACGTTGATGCATTGTTGTTCGTCCAGAATGACTCATCGTGTAAGTAAATCATAGGTATCGTTCGCAACTCACTTCAGGCAAATTAAACCAAACTTGCATCGCCCAACAGTCCGCTCCAGGCTCCTCCCACGCAGCCGGGCCCGCGGAGCAGCCCCTGCGGAACACCCGCCGTCGGCCGCCAGAGCGCGCGCGCGCGCGCGCGCGCGCCGCATGCAGATGTCGCTCGCGTCGCCGCCGGGGCACGCTCGTCGCGCCGCAGTGGTAAAGAAATAGGCGCTTCCGCGTTATGGCCGCTATGAATTTTCAATGCGCCGCCGCCGCCGCTGCCGCCTTCCCCGCTGCACCCCGCCCTCTGCCGGCTTCTGCTTCTTGTTCTTCTTCTCCGGAAGAAGCACGTACCCGCGCTGTTCTGAAGCACCGGAGAATGGGGGCAGGGCTGGAGGCGAGGACTGTGAGGAAGGCTGTGGGGAGGTGATGGGGATGGGAAATGCAGGTGGAATAGAAAGGAAGAATGCAAGGAGTCTGAATTCTTAGGGGGGAGATTGGAGAACCAAAGGGCGGAAGACGTATCAGACAATGCATTCGTTAGAGGGTAAGCATGGAAACAGTGGTGGTGATATGAAAGGGGTACAATAAAGGGAAAGACTATGCATGGAAAATGCGGGAAAATCTAGGCAATGCGGCTAGGGGAAGGAGCGACAAAAGAATTAGAATAGCCGTCGTAGAAAAAGCAAGCGATTGCTTTCAATGGATGATAAGACAATGGTGGAAGGGTATAGAAACAGTCGGGCGACAAGTGAGGTTGTTTTAGGTCTGGTAAATCTGGACGTTGATGAACATTGAAGTGGTTCAGGAAGTACACGTAAACTGTTGGGATGTAGGAGACTCCGAATTATGAAATCGAGTAAAATGTTGGAAAAGGTTGGAAAGAATCAGTTACGAGGGCAGGTCTTTGAGAGTGGGAGATAAAAGTTATAAGGGAAGGTTGAGATTTTTTGCCTTCAGTCACGAACAAAGAACGGTAGCAGTTCCTAAAAGATAAGAAGCTGGAAGAATGGGGGTAGCGAGGTTCGCTATGAGAAGATGGCGACAATTGAGTAGCGGCGTCCGCCAAAGTATCCGCGATGCGAGGAAAGCAGGGCGGCGGTGAGGAGAAGGTGGTGCAAGTACGAAGGTGGCAAAGGCGGCCTCGCCAGGGGGCGGGCGCCACAGGGAGAAGAGAGCGGCGCAGTTTGCGACATGGCAGCCACCGAGGCTCGCTTCGCCGCTTCCCCGCTTCCCCGCTTCCCCTCGTGAATTGAATATTCACAGTTGTCGAGGGAGCGCTGCTCAAATTGCCGAAAGAATTTCGTTTAACACAAAGTCCGGAGGAAGCTATCGTTTGATGCTCCGGAAGTTTTCTTCAGGGAGGCACTTCATGAGGCTTTTGGGGAACTGCCGCCACCATCTATTGGATATGTTCGCGCTCGCTTCTGAATATTTCGGTGCGGCTGATCCATAGAAAATTCACCGCTGTTTTTAAGATATACCGGGCGTATTTTCTTCTACCGCGCTTTTATTGCACGTGTTTCCATTTTCCTTCTCTCTCTACCCCCTCAGACTCTTTCACACGAATTGAATAGAATTAATAGTGAAGTCACGTTTCCAACTTCTTCGATGAGTTCTATCTCAAAACTGTATTCGCCGTCGTTTCCTCGTGTACTATATTCGTTCACCTACAGCTAAAGAGTAAACGCCAGCGAATAAATTTCCCCGTTCCATAAAGCAGACATCGAAATGTGAATAATATTCAAAATAGTGTCCAATATACGTTAAACTCCGCTGCGGTGTATTAAAACGTGCGCAGTCCATTCCCGATAACGACTTCCGAAACCTCCGAAACCGATTTCTCGGAACCTTCGAGCGATCGAGAGTGCTTCGAGTTCAACACGCCGCAACATCACTTAAAATACGGTTTGATTCCTGCCGGATCGCATACGCCCGAAGTTCGGAGCGCATAAGGCGCCGCCCGAGATATATCGTATATCTTAGTCAATATGTGTGAGAGCATCGTCGGAGGGGGAGACTACTTTATTTGATGGGAAAACACGAGACAGGAAAGTTACCGGTTGCCGCGAGACCCGAAACATCGTTTTAATTTGCAAGATTGGTTCCTCGGCGTGGTGCCGCAGATGCCGCCTTCGCGGCAGATGCCAGCCAGAGGCTCGGTCGCCTGCGCGGCGGTCCCTGAAGCCATGCACAGTACTCTCGGTGGAAGCAGCGGGTGCGAAGCTGGGAAGTTCATGTAATTGAATGGTTTTTTTTGTTAATTATCATATCTTACTCGAATTTTAAATCTGCGTGTTTCATGACAAAATGTTGGATTTGAGATGAGAAACGTTTCGTATATAACGCATACTTTAGGGTGTTTTGACAAATATGTTCGTATATTTTATACATTTTACTTAAAACGACAAATGTAATTTTCACGTAAATATCAAACTTCCTTACAGAATTAAATAGGCTTAAACAATAACTGACGGCGAGAATCGGAGATGTAAAATTTATTGAGATACGAAGTAAATGGAGAATGCGTAAATGAGAAGATGGAAATGTTATCAAATGAGAAAGTACTCGTACAATCTCTGTGTACTTTAATGTATCTACCTATTTAGCACAATTTTTTCAAAATATATTGTCTCATCATATATGATGACAAAAGGTCATTTTGAAAAGACAAGATATTTTAATTTGTATTTTCCTTTTTCTCTATGAGGTAGGTGTGAATATTATTTGCATTATACAGGTTTTGAAAGCAAACACTGCATAACTTGGAAATTTCTGGAAACAGTTGAACATGTTATTACCTTCTTTTCTTGTATACTGCAGGGAAAAATGTTTGCGTAAACTTCCCAGCTCTAACTATGAGCAATATAACGCTCTCACGTGTCTTATTATTCACACACTTCCTTATACTTTCTTTATTCTATGATTGATTAATTATTTCGTGTTTTCGGGCGCATCAACTATTGTATACCAACACTGATGCAGACCAACTGGTGTATACCAACACCGATACGCTTAACCGTTGTTACAAAAAGCAAACTACATTCGTTCATCGTCCTCCTGCAAATAATTTTGAGCTTCAGAAACTCTCAAGGGTTCAGAAATTGCATTGGCAAGTCAACAAAGGCGCTCTGAGTAACACATCGACCGCCAAACTCATTGCATTAATTGATTGAATTGATTGATTTGATTATTTCGTGTTTTTGGGCGCGTCAACGGTAATTATTTCCGTAAGTGTAGTGCATGTTTTTATCACGGGGGATGGCGGTGTTCTTCCCTTGCTCGATGGTGAGATCCTTTGCGACTACACGTAGGCTACCGGGGGTTTCCCCATCCAGGTATCTCCGACGGGCGTTGCATCGCTCTCGGCGGGACAGACTCTAAGGCAGTCTCGCAACATATATGGTAGTGTAGTGCACGTAAGTGTAAGACAGTGTAGATAAGAGGTGAGGATAGAACAAGGAAGAGGAGGGAAAGCACGAGGTCAATGGTCCGTTTGATAGGGTACTGCTTCATAATTGATGCGTTGAAAATTGATGCCGATATTTATGTGTTAACATAAATATAAACAATACATTAGTAATTTTAATAATTCAATATTTGACTTATTATTTACATACAACTCAACAAACTGGAATGTTGGTCGAGTGCAGAATTATTTGTAATAAAGGTCCGAATTCAAAAGCGAGCAAACAGGTGAACAAACTTTTGAATAATGTTTACAGTTCGTTACACATGAGATGTTTAAAAATATTCCCTAACAAATAAACAATTTTGGATGAAAAAAAAATTGTAAAAGCGGTACGGCGTAATATATTTTTCAAAATGTCAGCTGACCCCAACATATTGAATCTTGTCTATAAACCGATTTTCCTCATATATCATTTATCAATTCGTTTCTTGTTATATTGCACTGCACATTTATTACTTCTATCAGCGTTCGAGCAAAAAGTTGTTTGTGGCACTTGATCCACCAACCATTCACTCCACGGAGCTTCATTGGCTTTTGCAGCAAGTGGATATGGAGGTTTCTATACCTCCTCGTACACCAGGCCAAATACGTCTTCAGAACGCGAGTTGCCTTGTGCTTGTATCATGGATCTGCGCGACCGAACGCGCACGGGCATAAACACTCGCGCGTGTTTCATGCAAAACGGGCGTTTTTCAGGCGTCCGCCGCGCCGCCGGGACGGAATTTATAGATTTCCTGCGAAGGGCGGAGCACACCGCGGCCGCACGGAGCGGCACGGAGCGGGCTGGGGTGCTGTGGCGAGGGAAAAAGCCGGGCGGGTTGAGGGCGTAGCGGTGCGGGAAGTGCCGGGGTGGAATGTCACGGAACGGGGCGTGATGAAGCGTCGGAGGTGAGGTGCAGCGAGTAAAGACGCGTAGAATGATTGTGACCAGGAGAGGTGGCTCAGGGCATCAGTTGATGTCACTGCAGTGCTTCTGACCGGGAGGTCCTAGTTTGAGTCCCGACGACGGTGTAGCACGATTTTCGTCATTAGCTACATAGCTAGGTAGAATACAGTCCTTGTCTGGAGGAGAATTCAAGCGGCTGGCCACTCTGATGGGTAGTATTCCATCGGAATTGAGTGGGGTGCAGTGGAACAACGCGAGGCTGAGTGGGGAGGAAAGAGGCGGAGCTCAGGGGTGCGGGAGGCGGCAAGGAAATAGAATGGGGTGGATCCCATCTCGATCAGGTTTTTCGTCCAGTTTCCCTGATCCATTGAGCAAATGCTGAGATGGAGCCTTGATTTGAGTGGAATGGAGTGGGATTCAGGTGTTTGCGGGCAGGCAGGCAGCGAGCAGCGCGGAGTAGTAAGAGTATAAGCAGGGCTGAGAATTTTGGGGTGCACACAATTCACTTTTCCCCCTAGCACGTCATACGCAGTTTTTAACTGTTTTTTGACGTAAAATAAATAAATAAATAAATAAATAAATAAATAAATAAATACGGCGGGAAGGTGGAACTGCTAGGCGCGGGGCTGAACAGGGTAAAGGAGGGCTGAGCCGAGCGGAAAGGGGCTGAGCAGGCGGCGAGGAGCACGGAGAACACGAGAAACGAAGTGATTTGAGCGGAATGGAGTGGGATGGAGCGGGGTGAGCTGACCGGGGCGGGATTGGGCAGGCAGCGAGCAGCGCGGAGTAGGTAAGAGACGAAGGGGGTGGAGCAGGGCTGAGCTGGCCGGGGCGGGGCTGAGCAGGTGGCAAAGAGCGCGGGGTGAAGGACGGAGCGGGGAGGAGCATGGTGGAGTGTGGCGAAGCGTGGTAGCATGTAGTGGAGCGGGATGGAACGTGATGGAGAGGGACTCAGCAGGTGGCGGGCAGCGCGGAGGAGGTGAGGGACGGAGGAAGGGCGGAGCACGGTGAAGTGGGATGGAACGTGGCGGAACAGGGTGGAGCGAGGTGGAACGGGGATGAACAGAGGGCGAAGACCGCGGAGGAGGTGGGGGACGTAGCGGGGAGGAACGTGGTTGAGCGTGGTGGAACGTAATAGAACGTGGTGGAGCGTAGTGGAGTGTGGTGGAGCGTGGTGGAGCGTGGTATAGCGTGGCAGTGTGGTGGAGTGTGGTAGAACTTGGTGGAGAGTGATGGAGCATGGTGAAGCGTGATGGAGCGTGGTGGAACGTGGTTGAGCGTGGCGGAACGTCATAGAACGTGCTGGAGCGTGGTGGAGTGTGGTGGAGCGGGACAGAGTGTGGTGGAGTGTGTTAAAGCGTGGTGGAGCGTGGTGAAACGTGATGAAGCGTGGTGGAGCGTGGTCGAGCGTGGTATAGCGTGGCAGAGTGGAGTGTGGTGGAGTGTGGTGGAGCGTGGTGGAGCGTGGTGGAGCGTGGTGGAGGGTGTATAGCGTGGCAGAGTGGTAAAGCGTGGTGGAGCGTGGTGGAGCGTGGTAGAACTTGGTGGAGCGGGATGGAGCGTGGTGAGAGCAGGCGGCGCGCGGCGCGGAGGAGGCGAGGGACGGAGGGTGGGGCGGGGCGTGAGATGTGGTGGCGATCTCCACAAATACGGCCCGTAAACGCGCGCTCTGCCGCCGGGGAGACGCCCCCGTTCGTCGGCATGTAAATCAAGAGGCGCCTGTTCCGGTTGCGGTGGTGCCGGATTGCCCTGCTTGATGCAGCTGGCGCCCCGTACAACCCGAGGATTCAGGCAGCACGCCCAGCCTCGCTTGCTTGCATCTAATATGGAAACATCTCTTGATGTTCGACGTATGTTGATAGAACAAGACATAAAATTTCTTATAAAAGAAGGCCTCACAGAAGTGTTTCAAAACAGAAGTTTGAACGGTCGCGGTTCATTCAGATCAATATCAATTCATTTATCGTGATGTTTATTAATCAAAATTGACTGTGATAGATATGTATAAATATTAATATACTTGAATTCGTGTTCAAGAAGAATGATTTTATGTTGTTGTTTTTTTCTATCGGCATAAATTGAGGGACATTGTAACGAATTATAAAGTAATAATTTGTGGTGGTAAGTAGTGAATTCAGCATAAATTCTTCGAAGGAGTTCTGGTGTGATGAAGGTTGACTGATGAGCTAGAATTTTTTGAATATTCTGTCCAACTTCATCTCATAAAAATGACAGATTAAAGGGAAATGTAATTTGACCCCGGCATCAGCTAAGTCATATAAATATAAATATTTACCAATGAATCAAAAGGATGCACAGTAATCTCGAATCTGTGTTAATCTCTAATCAGGATGATACCCATTCATATAATATTCTATGAGCTCGATAGAAAATGGGACAGATGTTAGCATTAAATTGGAGGAGAGGTTTGCTCGTGACATGTATAAATACAAGGGTATACTTCATTTTTATTCTTACAAATTAATCTTAATACTTAAGTCTTAAATACTTTTAGGGGTTGACAAGACACTTAGATAGATAGATAGATTTATTACTAATTCTGCAAATAAGTTCCAGAACTTGGTGGCAGAATACACTAACTAAACATTACAGAACTTAACAATTATACAAAATTTTACAAATTTTACACACTTTACAAATTAACATAAACATTTCACCGTGCAAGCTTCCATAGCACTCCACTTCACTTCACTTCACTTCACTTCATTTCACTTCACCTCGCCTCGTCTCACCTCACCATACTGCCAATCACTTTTGCCAATCACGTTTTAATGTGATTCTGACACACTCGTTTCCCTCAACTTCACATCACTGCACTACACGCCACTGCACATAATAATAATAATAATAATAATAATAATAATAATAATAATAATAATAATAATAATAATAATAATAAGGTTGCAGGGGCACTTGTGCCCCTTCTCCTAGATCTCCCACTGCGGGAACTCGAGAGAACGTCACCTCTCATCACGTCTGTCGTGGCTCGTTGGTCACAACGAAATGCCTTCGTGCAAAACTACCCAGTCATTGTTCTGCAACGACTTGGGAGGTCGATGTAAATTCTCTGGCGTGTATTTCCGCTTGACTTACGACCAGTGCTGGAACAGTCGTGCAAACAACAAACCCACTTACTCACGCGAAACCTTTTTCAAGTGTTTCACCGCGTACAATGATCTACAAGATGATAAAAGTTACATTAATAATGATACAGTATCATTTGTATGTTGAAAATGCAAATAAAATCATATCGATAATTTATTCGGAATGAAACAAAGCCTGATAAAGAATGTCAACAACATGATATTTTTTCGGAGATGAGATGCACATAATGATGCCCCCACGACCAGCACCTTTTTACGAAAAGAAGTAATACGAAGGCCGAATATGAAATTCCGTAGTTGAAAAAATGGAAAAGTAATCTGAATCGCCACTGAATAAGGATATTTTTTCTCAAAGCTAGAATATATACTTATTAATTATCACAACAGTAACACTCTGATATACCTCAGTTAACCTAATTTTGTATACCCGAAGGTTTTAGAAAATTTATTTGGAGATTAATGTTTCGTTATAACAGTGCAAAATAATGACAGAATATAGCTTTGATGTTGTAAATCAAGAAACAATGCGAATCGAGTTAAAACAAATTAAAACCACATATATGCATATATGAAAATGTTGACGTATGTCTCCACTGCATTCAAATTTTACAATGCATGACAATATGCTGGATCCTTTCGAAAATTGACAATTTCGGGCATAAGTACAGATGTAAAATATGTCACGATATGAGCGCAACCTGACCTTTTTAGGTGAATGGATAAAATAAAAAACTAGAATATGATAAGATGCATTGATATGGAAGAATGGAATCTGAATCACCAAGAATATTTGTTATTAAATCTTCAAGATTTACCCATCGAAACCGATGATAAGTAGAACCACAGTGGTACGCTAACATTTCTCTCTAAGCACAATTCGGCCAAAACTGTTATTTTGACCTTTTTAAGCAAAGTTAGAAGACAATGAGACTTCGATTCCGAAGAGAAATTGTTAAGAAAATGAAAGAAGTATTACAGAACTGATATTTTGATTTTATGCATTGACATTCGATGTAAATGGAGTTAATATTTAAATAACTAAAAAATATATCTCTTGACTCAAGACGCTGTGGAACTAAATGATGATCGATATGTCGTTCTTCTCAGAAGACTCACCGCTTCCCGCACAAGCATAAGAGATGTGCAAAAACATGAACCCAACCCGCTGGCGGCGGCGGGGGCTGCGGAGGCGACGGCGACTGTAGAAAATGGAGCGCCCCCTCGGGCGGGAAGCAAAATTAATATCCGGGGCGACGTAAAGTAGTTGGCGGTGCGCGCGCCACCGGCGCCGCGGGGGCGGGCGAGAAAGGGGCGGGGCGAAGACTGGGCAGGAGTGAGGTGGGGAGGTGGCAGGTTGGGAGAGCGGAGGAGTAGGCACGACTGCGGCGGGGTGAGCCAAAGGTTTGCGGGGGCATGGGAGGGGTGGAGTGGAGCGGGGATTGACGTGGGGAGGCGGCGGTGCAGGCGCAGGGTGAGGCGGGAGCGGGGTCGGGGCGCGCTGGAGTGGAGGGCTGGGCGGGGGCGGCAGCAAGACGACTCCTTGTGGCGCAGGCGGGGGCGTGGCAGGGGCTGGTACGGTGGAAGCATGGCGTGGACGGCTGGGGGAGCAGGGCGGGGCAGAGATAGGACGAGGCGGGGGTGTGGGTAGATCGGGGCGGATCGGGGATGGAGGTCGGAGCGGGGGACGGCAGCAAGCCTTAAGGCGCAGGCGGGGGTGGGGGCGGGGGGGTGGCAGGGGCGGGGACGGAGCGGGATGGGAGCATGGCGGCGAGGGGCAGAGTGGGGCGTGGCGGGGCGGGGCGGGGGTGGAGGGCTGAGCTGGGGGCGGCAACAAGGCGACGCCTTGCGGCGCAGGCGGTGGCGGGGGCGGAGCGGTGGCAGGGGTGGGGACGTAGCGGGATGGGAGCATGGCGGCGAGGGGCAGAGTGGGGCGTGGCGGGGCGGGGCGGGGGTGGAGGGCTGAGCTGGGGGCGGCAACAAGGCGACGCCTTGCGGCGCAGGCGGTGGCGGGGGCGGAGGGGCGGCAGGGGTGGGGACGGAGCGGGATGAGAGCATGGCGGCGAGGGGCAGAGTGGGGCGTGGCGGGGCGGGGCGGGGGTGGAGGGCTGAGCTGGGGGCGGCAACAAGGCGACGCCTTGCGGCGCAGGCGGAGGCAGGGGTAAGGGCGGGGGCGGGGGCGGAAGGGATGGTGGCGGCACCCGCGCCGCAGCATCGGCATTATTGCTTATGAATATTTGAGGAGAATGTTTTTACGGCATGGCAGGGAGGAGAAAAGCGGCTCAGAAAGAAAAGTTACGTGATGTAATATTACTCGGCCCGAGTGTAAGACCCAAGTTGAGCGCTTCAAGGAAAAGAACATACTGTAAAAATACAATTGGGAATTTGTGAGAGGGAGGCCGAGAAAGGACCGAGCGGAGCAGCGTCGCCAAAAGAGGGGACAAGGGCAATCTTCATATTCTTCGAAATTACCTTAAAAGTTTTTTAAAAAAGTGAACTATTCATTTTGTGCAGGAACGTATAACGCGACAAGTTGGCAAGTAGTTTAAAAAAGTAAAGCGAAAAGTGAAACAGCTCAGCGAAGAGAAGAATCGTACCATAAATTTTGACCATGTTTGAAGAGTTTTTAAAGCGCTCCAGAGTACTTTATTTGGAAGAGACATTGCAGACGGGCGACGTTATTATCTAATTCTGAAAAAATGTGAAAAGGATATTCTTGAAAATAATTGTTCTACATAGAATTGTTTAACCATCAAGACACTGTCCCTCGCATCGACATTCGAAGACATTTTAAAAAAAAATTAGAGACTTTATTTTTCTTTGATAATATTATATGTGATATGTTCTACATTTCAATAGACATCTAGTTAAATTACCAACTCTGCTATTAGGAAATCAAGCCGGAGAAGAAATTATAAAAAAAATACACCTGTCTCGGTCAACAGTTTTATTTTTTCCACACGTGCGGAAATAGAGTAATTCCTCTTGCTTGAGCAATTTCAAAGATATTTCAAAAAAGGAAAATATTGGATTTGTTATGAAATGAAATCGAAGTTTCAAACGCTTAAGAGCTTTGAATTTTCAGCTTTAAACGAATTATGATTGAGAGAAAACGTTATCCTCTCATATTTGACTGGAAAGTTACTGAATACAATTTACATTTATATTGAAAAGAGCCGTTCAAATTCTTAATTTCTGGTGAAATTTGTGTCAGACAACCATGGGGGATTGGTTTAAAAGTTACGGAAAGTGTCATTTGACAATAATATGAGATCTCAACAATGACCTAATAAAACATTTATCGAAATATCCTGGATACACCTTGCTGTCATATTACTCACAACGAAATGGAAAAGAAAATATTTTGTGGGGGTGATCCATAGGACACTATTCATGCGTATTTCCATTCCTTGACAAATACGACACTAATAGGAAAGAACGATTTACTCCTAAACGAAGTGTGAAGGAGAAGTAAGTAAATCACGAATTATTTTAAGGTCTAACACCTAATAAATATTTTTTTTCTATAAAAGACTTACACAGATGTTAAATAAAATAACGCAGAAATAATTTACGTGAGCTGGCTGCTTTTAGCAGCCCAACTACGTTTCTACATCTACTACTCTGAAAAGTAAGAACCTTTATTATAAAACCACTGTTCAGAATACTAAACAATCACTCACAAATGCTCAAGAATCAATTCCACACTTTTGTTTTTATAAAGTAAACCGACGATTAAAATCTGAAAAAAACCGCTTCATCCAAAATCCACGGTTTCCAAATCGTAGACGTAATCGTGGACGTAATCCAAATTGTGGACGTAATAGTAAAGATCCCAGACAGACAGTCTGCAGGATTTTTTTCTGTGCGCCAGTCGGGGGATTGCGGTGGCCGTGCGGCCGGCGAGCGCTACGAGGCGTCCCGCAAGGACTCCCGAGAGTCGGCGACGGTCGTTGGCGGCGAAGACTTCCCTCCCCGCCACTCTCCGCCCCGCTCTCCGCCCCGCCCCCGCGCCGCCCCGCGCTGCGCGTCGCCTCCGAGCTCCATCACGTTACGGCCGGCTCCTCCTTCCCGCCTCTCCGGCCTCACCCCCGCCCTTCCGCCGCTCGCCGCCGTCGCGCTGTGCTCTTTCCTTCCGGTTGCCGTCGTCTGTCATGAGTTGTCTGCGTCGTCACTGCTGCCATCCTCAGGATGTCTCTGTCTGGACTGCCGCGGCCGCATACCTCCGTTGTCTTCGATCTACAATCTCCACCTCTGGTGCAGACTAGACCTCCAGCAACACTGTTACCTCTAGACTAACCTGCCGACATCGCTGCTACCTCTGCAACTACCATCGTTCAACACCATCATTTCTAGCCTCATTTTCCTAAACACCCCTAAAAGCATCGGTACCGCTAATTTCTCAGAATGGCATATGCTGACTTCTGGTATATCGTACATCCTGCTACAGTTCCTATTTCCTCAATCACTACGGCCGTACCAATGCTATTCCTATTGGTATTGGCTACATTCGCCGCTACTTGCATCGCTTTCGCCAGAGCCGTCGACGGTTTCGCCAGAGCCGATTTTATTGAAACCTATTGTGCCTCTGTCTACTCCGACAGCGCAAATACCTTTTTCAACATCCCCAGTACATTCATACTCATTTTTCCACGGCACTGTGTCCATTAAACAGATCTATCAACTCCCTCACTCTTCCATTGACTCTTACAATAACCACGGATCGTCTCTACCGCCGTTTTTGCCACCTTAGTCATCACTCCCAACTCATAACACATCCATTTCATCCGCAAACTTCCTTCGCAACGCATATACCCTTTTTAGTTATCTTCGGCTTCACTTATTTAATCCAACTTGGTCTCCATCACTTTTTACTACTTTTGCACACTTATTTTGGGCGCCGTCCCTTCAGTCTTCGCAATATCCATACAGTCACTACTTTCATCTTTACCGACGCAACCATCGACAACTCCATGTTTATGGGGATTACGTCGCTCAGCTTCATTCACCCCACCCTTCATCTTCATCGTCATCATCGTCGTCGTCCTCATCGCCGTCCTCGTTGTCGACCTCGTCGTCGTCACCGTCATCATCACCACCATCATCACTACCCTTTTCTCTTTTTTCATCAAATACTATTATCTCCTCCACTGTCACGCCACGTTCTCCATCAAAACATACTCCGTCACACCAATAAAGCTACTTTCTCTTCCATCGTCCTGTACGCCACAACCGCACAAAATCCATAACTACCTCCTTATCAACTTCTGCAACAACACTTCACCTTAGGCATCATCGCTTCCTCTGTATCACTTCCGCACCCTCTCCATTCCTTCCACACCATCTCTTCCAGAACCAACGCTTCGGTCCTTCGTTGTTGTTTTTTTTTTACCGCCTTCCAAAGTCACTAACGCAGTCTCCAACGTCGCCTTTTTCTTTTCACTTCCGTACCTTTCCGTCTCCCTCTCCCCGCCACTCTCTACCGTCTCTCCGCAGTCGGTTCCCCATCCTCAACCCTCACGCCTCTTCAGCGGCCGCTCTGCCTCCGAAGCGATCCAACGAAAACTTTCGAGACCGTGAAATTGGATTTGTGTGCCAACTCGCCTTTTTATAGATGCATCCATTAAAGTAGATCCGCAAGACGCTAAAATCCCAGGTGTATGAGTGATACGTTCTGGAGCTAAAATGAAAAAGCCTCGGGAACCGTATGAGATAGGTTTCCCAATGAATTTGAACAACTTTCGCCCCAGGGAGGTTCCAAACGGAAGAGGAAATTATTTTGACGCAGTCTCGGGGAGGCGAGAGCAAAGTGGATTCTGCTTCTAAGGCGCGGTGGAAGGCAATTTTTAACTGCCTGAGGCGGTGGTTTTCTGACGGAGGGAGCGATCGTCAAAAATCGTTTGTTCTCTGCTGCTATTGATGTCATGACAAGGAATATTCCACATTTACTTTCCTGATCCGCAATCCAGTTCTTCAGACAAGGGCCCATTTTTATTCCGTATCGCCTACACTGGCAAGTGGGCATCGAAGTCCAATATTTCAATTTCCAACTGGTGTCATTTTCAGCGGAGTAGTCTGACAATATGCTATTTTTTCGATGAGGGCTAGCTCTCGAGCACTTGACGAAATATTCTAGTGGTGTAGGTGAATATTTTCCATCACGTATAGAGAACACACATGAAAGGTAAGAAAGAGAAAATTCTTCTGCAACATCCTCTATGTTTTATGTTTGTAAGCAACAGAGGCGGAAGTATGATTTGGTGGAATGACGATAAATGAGGAAGAACCGAAGATAAACACTACTGTTTAAAGAGAGGCTCGAACCCTCAACCCTTTAAGCCAAGACAGTTTCAATGTATCTGCTATGGCCATTTGGTTCTATGTAACGGCTATTTTTTTAAATGTTCTTCTACCTATCGATCCACAACGAATTTATTTCGGGTTATGACAGAATCAGTTCATAATATTTTGTGAAAATGTGGAGTAGACACAATGCAGCAATCACAGAAGTGGGCAACGGTGGTAGATAGTATTTCAGTTTGCCTTAATTCTAGTAACTGACATCACTTCCCCGCCGTACGGTTTTCTCTTGGCATTCTCTTTACATCTCACTCCCTTTCTGATTCCAGTCGCCGTATTGGCTCCTATCAGTTTTGCGCAGTCCCCTGACCACCTTTCAGTCCAATGTCGTGGTCCACTCACCGTCCCCTCGTTATCCCCCCAAACCGTTTTCCGTTCCGTTCCCGCACAGAGCTCTCACTGACTTTACGAACCCCACACCATCCCCACTTCTCCGTTCCGCGCTGTCCCTTCACTGCCTTTCCGTTCCCTCATCGTTCATTCACCGACTCTACGCCGTCTCTTCACCGACTTTTGTTCCCGTTTCCGTCCCCGCACAGAACCCTCACTACGTTTCCGTCCCCGTCGCCATCCCCGCCCCTATCTCCGTCCCGCGCTCGCAACAGAAATATGAAAGAGCTAATGAAATCGACCGAGTGCCTCGGAGCCTCGTTAATAATTCAGTCGGCAATTTCTGCTCCGCAGCTCTCCTTCTCCACCCTCTTTAGATTCGAATTAAACCTTCATCTGAATCGCCCCGATAAAAAAATATTCCGCTTGATACGTTTTGACAGGTGCCGCACAACTCAAGCTTTTTTAATGAGATTAATATGCAATAAAGCAAAATAGATTTGCTCAAAGATATGCGGCGAAAAATACCCTTGCTAACACCTTACCTCGGAGCATCCTAATTAGTTACTGATACAAAAATATACTTGTTTAATCAAATTTTTATCTTCTTTTCCCGCTGCCGACGTCAAAAGCTGGACGGCGGACGTAAGTAAGGTTTAAGTGAACAAAGCGATGGGAGTTGAGAGCTGGGGATTACTTTGTGCATGAAATACTTGGGGAGGTTCGCTCAAATGAAAAATGACTGATGAAAATCATAAGTAAAGGACTTAACTGTATAATGCTACGAAGTGAAATGTCATGTTCCGCTGATAAATCTCTTAATATATTTAAGGATCATCGGAAATTCGAAGCTCCGTACGAGTTTCCTGCCTAAGAGGAAGGCGTACGATCGTTGCAGACGCTCACAAAGAATGCTCAGCGTTCATGAAACGTGACAAGTAAAATGTTAAACCGAGCTCAATCCGTCATTTGCCGGTCTGCAAGAAAGGAAAAGGGAATACTAAAATATCTTACAATGTGAACCGTAGATCACTACGATATGAAACGCAGAAACGTGAGCTTTCCCATCAGGAGTAATCGGCGCCCGTCTTTTCCATTCTTATCAATCACATAAAGCCATTTGTCTCCTGGGTAATCTCACCGCCACGCCTCTCCTTCTGCCCTCCACCAAAAGCCCCACGCTCCGTCGTCCATAATGACTTCACGGTAATGGATCTGCATGGAGAAAGCTGATTGGGTGATTTATCGACTCTAGATGGAAACCTGTGTCGCAAGAAATCTTTCACAGAACATTATGTAAACACAGCATACGCTTCACGACACTTTAATGCAAGCGGTCGTTTGCCCTTTGTGGGTGTCTGAACAGCGAGATACAGGAAAATGGAGGAAGCGTGGGCTTAATAACTTCGCTAGAGGAGTGGAAAAAAGACTGACGGGAGGGTCACTCCCAGCCATGGATGCACAGTAATTGCTGGAGTGTGATTGGCCCGCCGTTAATGGCTGGCCGAGCGGCGTTCGGTAGTCGCTATTAGCGGGGAGATCTCGCGGCTCATGGGGCGTCCGAGGTCTTTTTGCTCGCTAGAAAGTTGGCTAGCCCGGCCGGCCGGCAGGCACTTGTCACCGCGCCGCAGACCGCTATCTGGAGGGGTCGCGCTGACTTACGGTTCTTCCGAGTTTCCGCCCGACAAGCCTGTGTCCTTTTTGCTACGCACTCTTACCCTTCTTGCCTCGTTTGTTGCGGCCTTTAAAGCCTTAAGGTTTATCAACTCATTATTTTGTATCGTTTTAAGAATGCTAAACTTCAAAAATAATATTAAATGTTCTTCAGGAGCTTTCAAATTATAATTTGTTGTTGAGCAGCTTGTGATAAATTCCTTTTGCTAGCGAACAAAACCCATTCTGTGTAAATCGAGAAATATTGCTATACTTAAAAAATCACTTGAAATGATAATTTTAATATGTATTATATTATATTCTTTAATATTGTGGAGAAACAAACATAATTTTAAACATTATCATTGATAATGAATAGAAGTTTAACCAAAAAATCGTGTTTCACCTCAGTATTTAAAAAAATAACGTTATGTACGTTATTTTTAGGAAAAAACTCGCAAGAACATACTACAATGTTGATTTTAGTATACATGTAAATATTTTTAGCATTTTATTCGCAATTTGTTTTTCCAATTGCACAAAGTATTTATATTTTTCTTGAAACATTTACCTAGGTACTTATAAAATTGATCAAAAATAATCCGTCTACAGTCCAGATGAATATAAAGATGTTGCAATTTGAAAACAAGTTACACACATGTGAATTTCTGGACGTAATACATACAATTCTCTAAGACATCATGTCCTCGGATTCATGTGATCAGCTTTCATCCATGTCTTCTCGTAAGTTAGCTTGCAATAAAATAAATGGCGACATTGAGAAATACATTACGCAATTGCATGGTCACATGTAATTCGTATAATCGTGGAATATGTTGAGCACGAATCACTGTCAAGGAAAAATCAACCATAAAATAAGTGGCCACCGCTAACATACACGTACACAATTGCCAAATACTCATGGCCACGTAATTTATTCCTATCATCTACATAATGAGTGAGTACAGCCTTAAGGATAAAGAGGAAGCACTCAATACAATTGTGGTCGTTGTAAAACATGAGATTACCAAAAACCCTCTTGAAATTACCAAAAACGCACGGTCATGCGTATTTCTCACAATCGTTTACAGCGTATCGTCTTAGCCGTCAAGGAGAAGCATCCATTACCAACAGAGTCGCTGTTGTAATACGGATACCCAAATACCCACGTGCCCGCCGTGTCACTCCCACGCTTGGAGATCCCTACAATCCCTTACATTCTCTGTAATTCTCACAATTCCTTACAACAAATCGCCTTCCCTATCAATGCGATCACTTACAAGCAGAGACCGCTGTTCAAATTCTGGTACCCAAATGCCCAGGTAATCGCAGAATGACACCCCCGTCTGGTGATGCGTAATTCTCACAATCCCTTACAACGAATCGTCTTCACCATCAATGTGAAGCTCCCATTACAAACAGAGGCGCTGTTGAAGCGTGGGTACCCAAATACCCAGATACCTGCCGTGTCTACGCCTGATGATGCGCAATTCTCACAATCTCTCACAACAAATCGTCTTCACCATGAATGTGACCTCTTACAATCAAGAGGCCGCTGTTCAAACTTTGGTACCCAAATGCCCAGGTAATCGCGAAATGACACCCCCGTCTGGTGATGCGTAATTTTCACAATCCCTTACAACGAATTGTCTTCACCATCAATCGTCATTACTAAAAGAGACCACTGGTGTTCACAGAGACACATCATTGAGAAATACCCATTACAGAGTATGTTGTTGAAACACGAGTATCGAAATAGCCAGGCGTCCACCATGTCACAGGCCGCGACGACGGCAGCGGCGGCGAGGGCGAGGGCGAGGGCGACGGCGCCGCCCCTCGCCCGCTGGCTCATTAGGCGGGCGCTGCGAGCGACGCGCGGGGCGTCGCGTTGCCGGGCAACCGGGATGACTCCTTCCTTCGGGGGCGACGAGGGGCGGACGAGCCAATGGCGACGCGCCGATGACGGCGATAAGCCCCCGCCGCCTCCACCGCCCCCGCCCGACCGGCGGCGGCCGATCATGCTCTTATTGTCGCCATTAGGCGCGCCGCCGGCCGCAATTAGAGGCTAACGCGGCCTAAATTAATTAACATGCCGCCCGTCCGCCCGGCGCTGCCGCCGCCCACAAAAACAGATCCCGTTCGCTTCTTGTCGCCGCAAGCTCTGCCCTTGGCGCGTCGGCGGCGCGGGCGCACTCGCAAACCCGGCATTATCGCTCCCTGCTCCCGCCCCCGCCGTCCCGATAGCCGCGCTCGTTTTGCTGTCCCGCGACACCTGATTGTGTGCCGTGACTAATGCACGGTGGCGCGGAGAACGTGCCCCGGCCGCCTGGCCGGCGCCACGTTCACGTGAACGTGCTGTCACGTGATCGCCGTCGCGTCCCCCCCACCTCCAAGTCACCCTCATTTGTTAGTCGGAGCTGCCATCTTGTTCCGCCCTTTCCGCCGTTTCCGGCGTGTGCTGTACCTGTTCTGCCATGTTTGTCACTTTCTGATTATGAGGGTCAATGTGTGTGGGTGTCTGGTCGGGGAAACTCATTACTGCCGTATCTTGTCCAGGTTCACTGAAAGTTAATGGCAGGTTTAAATTGATGAACAGGACAGAACATAAATGCAGTCATAAATTTTCGAGACATCTACGCATGAAATCTTACTGTCTCTGTCTACGGACTGCTAATTAGAAATGTTATATATTGAACCGATTTCCGAATGGCGTGATTATCTAAGAAATACCACATAGCCAAAAGAGCGTTCTTTAGGATTTCTCATTTATAACGTTGAGAACAAAAAATGAGATTAAGAATTAACAGAAAATGTTTACCTGATAAGTTTTTCGTCACATTCGAAAGAAAGTGTTTAAGCACCATTTGTATTAGTAAGATAACAAACAAGTCCACGATGCAATTTAAATTCCTATATTTAGATGAACTGTGGAATTAACTATACATTATATAACAAATTATATTCCATTTAATCATATGCAATTGAAGTAATCAAGAGGGGAAGGGATATATGAATTGAAACACGTTGATCCAAGAGAGCATGTGGCCACCCTTTTGAATCCATATCCGATTCCGATTTTAAATTTCCGTCCTTCTACCGGCATTTTTTCTCAATTTTCTCAAAAACACCGGCATGGCCGAGAATTCCGAAGACGCCGCGATTGTGAAAGACGACCGGGAGGCGAGGCACGTCCGTCGAAAAGCAAACAACCACGTGCGCAAAAACCCGGCGGAGCATCGCTCGCCGCCTGAAACCGAAGACGGCCGTGCGACGTGGCGGGCGGCTGCGCGGGGGCGTTCACGCCCAAGCGAGCATCGGAGGGCGCGAGGACTCGCTTCTCAGGTGACGGGCGCCGACCGCAAAGCCAGGCGAGGCGAGAGCGCGTTCGCCCGTCCGGAAATGGACGCTCTGGCTGCGGTGGCGGGCGCCGCGCCGCGCCGCGGCCTCCGAGACAGCCGCTCGCCGGCCTCGCGCGCCGCGGCGCCCCGGCGGCGTCGCCTTACTCTTAAGGCCCATGGCGTTAACATAAAAGTTAGGACTACGTCTACAAGTGGACTCATTCACAATGCGTTCGCATAAGCATAACACGTAAGACGTTCACTTAAGAGCTTGCAAGCTTCAAGCTTCTGTGCTTATGCTTATGTCAGACATAAGGAATGAGCCAATCACAGTTCGTTAACTCAAAATCGAGTATCGAAGTCGATAGGCGAACTATTCGTGTCGATTCGTGTGTTGCGTCTCATAGCCAATAGAAACTCTTATTTTGCCTGTGTTTATGTTCGACATTGTGAATACGCCAACTCTTCGCTTGTGTTAATGTCTATGTCTATGTGTTATGCTTATGTTTGTGATTGCATTGTGAATGGGCCTTAAGGCCCATTCACAATGCAAACATAAGCATAAGCATGGCGTTAACATAAAAGTTAGGACTACGTCTACAAGTGGACTCATTCACAATGCGTTCGCATAAGCATAACACGTAAGACGTTAACATAAGAGCTTGCAAGCTTCAAGCTTCTGTGCTATGCTTATGTCAGACATAAGGAATGAGCCAATCACAGTTCGTTAACTCAAAATCGAGTATCGAAGTCGATCGTGTCGATTCGTGTGCTGCGTCTCATAGCCAATAGAAACTCTTATTTTGCCTATGTTTATGTTCGACATTGTGAACACGCCAACTCTTCGCTTGTGTTAATGTCTATGTCTGTGTGTTATGCTTATGTTTGTGATTGCATTGTGAATGGGCCTTAAGGCCCATTCACAATGCAAACATAAGCATAAGCATGGCGTTAACATAAAAGTTAGGACTACGTCTACAAGTGGACTCATTCACAATGCGTTCGCATAAGCATAACACGTAAGACGTTAACTTAACAGCTTGCAAGCTTCAAGCTTCTGTGCTATGCTTATGTCAGACATAAGGAATGAGCCAATCACAGTTCGTTAACTCAAAATCGAGTATCGAAGTCGATCGTGTCGATTCGTGTGCTGCGTCTCATAGCCAATAGAAACTCTTATTTTGCCTGTGTTTATGTTCGACATTGTGAATACGCCAACTCTTCGCTTGTGTTAATGTCTATGTCTATGTGTTATGCTTATGTTTGTGATTGCATTGTGAATGGGCCTTAAGGCCCATTCACAATGCAAACATAAGCATAAGCATGGCGTTAACATAAAAGTTAGGACTACGTCTACAAGTGGACTCATTCACAATGCGTTCGCATAAGCATAACACGTAAGACGTTAACTTAAGAGCTTGCAAGCTGCAAGCTTCAAGCTTCTGTGCTTATGCTTATGTCAGACAAGGAATGAGCCAATCACAGTTCGTTAACTCAAAATCGAGTATCGAAGTCGATAGGCGAACTATTCGTGTCGATTCGTGTGCTGTGTCTCATAGCCAATAGAAACTCTTAGGCCCATTCACAATGCAAACATAAGCATAAGCATGGCGTTAACATAAAAGTTAGGACTACGTCTACAAGTGGACTCATTCACAATGCGTTCGCATAAGCATAACACATAAGACGTTAACTTAAGAGCTTGCAAGCTTCAAGCTTCTGTGCTTATGCTTATGTCAGACATAAGAAATGAGCCAATCACAGTTCGTTAACTCAAAATCGAGTATCGAAGTCGATAGGCGAACTATTCGTGTCGATTCGTGTGCTGCGTCTCATAGCCAATAGAAACTCTTAAGGCCCATTCACAATGCAAACATAAGCATAAGCATGGCGTTAACATAAAAGTTAGGACTACGTCTACAAGTGGACTCATTCACAATGCGTTCGCATAAGCATAACACGTAAGACGTTAACTTAAGAGCTTGCAAGCTTCAAGCTTCTGTGCTTATGCTTATGTCAGACATAAGGAATGAGCCAATCACAGTTCGTTAACTCAAAATCGAGTATCGAAGTCGATAGGCGAACTATTCGTGTCGATTCGTGTGCTGTGTCTCATAGCCAATAGAAACTCTTAAGGCCCATTCACAATGCAAACATAAGCATAAGCATGGCGTTAACATAAAAGTTAGGACTACGTCTACAAGTGGACTCATTCACAATGCGTTCGCATAAGCATAACACGTAAGACGTTTACTTAAGAGCTTGCAAGCTTCAAGCTTCTGTGCTTATGCTTATGTCAGACATAAGGAATGAGCCAATCACAGTTCGTTAACTCAAAATCGAGTATCGAAGTCGATAGGCGAACTATTCGTGTCGATTCGTGTGCTGCGTCTCATAGCCAATAGAAACTCTTAAGGCCCATTCACAATGCAAACATAAGCATAAGCATGGCGTTAACATAAAAGTTAGGACTACGTCTACAAGTGGACTCATCCACAATGCGTTCGCATAAGCATAACACGTAAGACGTTAACTTAAGAGCTTGCAAGCTTCAAGCTTCTGTGCTTATGCTTATGTCAGACATAAGGAATGAGCCAATCACAGTTCGTTAACTCGAAATCGAGTATCGAAGTCGATAGGCGAACTATTCGTGTCAATTCGTGGGCTGCGTCTCATAGCCAATAGAAACTCATATTTTGCCTGTGTTTATGTTCGACATTGTGAATACGCCAACTCTTCGCTTGTGTTAATGTCTATGTCTATGTGTTATGCTTATGTTTGTGATTGCATTGTGAATGGGCCTTTAGGCCGTGTCCTGCATGAGCTACATCTTGCTGCAGCGACACGCGACACCTTCAAGCGAGAAATTTCAAACACAGTATCTAATGTGCCCGACCTGCGTCGGCGACATCCGCGACGAAGCGACGAAAGCGCTACAAGCGGCGGCGTCCGAGATTCAAACATGTTTGAATCTTGTCGCTACCTGTCGCCGCTTCTCGCTGTGTCGCGCGTATAGTTTCGCTGTTTTGGTCTTCAATTTCCCATTTCAAAAATGTCGAATAGCGATATAACGGAATGTTTAACTGAAGATGTGAAAAATGCAAGGGAATTGTGGAACAAGAGATTGAATAACTACCATAGTAGAATTTTGAGCGGCGAATTGTGGAAGGAAGTCACGAAAGCACTGAAAATATCAAATAAGTTTGTTATTTATTGATTAAATTATGTTAATTTATATTATTCTTATTGAAATTGTCAGATGCTAATTATATTGCGTAGTGCATACATCACAATGTATTATGTACCAGTATTCCTGTAGAAGTAAATGAGGTTAGGTTTCCATTGTAACCAAACCGGCAGGACTATTGAAATAATTGCAAATAGTGTCTTATTTCACGGGCTTCTGTTGAGGGTGAATTAAACCTATTACTAACTGGAGGAGTGAATATCTGTGGAGAGTTTGTCGAACATAACAAAAATCTTGAATGTTTCCTTTGAAACATTTCGACTGTCGCTGTCGCAGCCTCCTGTCGCTTACGTAGGGTACCTCGCGCTCTGTCGCGCGGAATCGCAACTTGTCGCTTGAAGCTGAAGCAAGGTATCGCTTGTCGCCGCCGCCGGTTGTAGCTCACGCAGGACACGGCCTTAGGTGTAAAGGCCCATTCTCAATGCAATCACAAACATAAGCATAACACATAGACATAGACATTAACACAAGCGAAGAGTTGGCGTATTCACAATGTCGAACATAAACACAGGCAAAATAAGAGTTTCTATTGGCTATGAGACGCAACACACGAATCGACACAAATAGTTCGCCTATCGACTTCGATACTCGATTTTGAGTTAACGAAATGTGATTGGCTCATTCCTTATGTCTGAAATAAGCATAAGCACAGAAGCTTGAAGCTTGCAAGCTCTTAAGTTAACGTCTTACGTGTTATGCTTATGCGAACGCATTGTGAATGAGTCCACTTGTAGACGTAGTCCTAACTTTTATGTTAGCGCCATGCTTATGCTTATGTTTGCATTGTGAATGGGCCTTAAAGGATCCCTCAGACCGGCGCGGTAGATCAGCAGCGGGTGCGGCGCGAAAAGTTCCGAGCTAGACGCGGCCGCGGAATTCGCGGGACCGTTCACACCGAAGCGTCAATTATTACTCAGCGTTTGGTGATGGTTGGCAAGGTCGCTCGACCCAGAGGGGAGCGAAGACTCCCGACCACGGGTGAACTTCCATGAAACTCGAGTTGCAGCGGAAGAAACGTGCTTACAAATTTCGCCGCCGATTAAACGCTGCCAATCCGTTGCCACAACGCTCGCCTGCCGCGCAGGTCTGCATGTGCTCATAAGGCAACACTTGACGCGAAACTTCCGCTGCGACCAATCCACGTAGGCTGCGGACCTTCCGTGTCAGTCTGTGGGAATCTTTATACCGTTGGTTTCCACCAGCGGTGGCGGAAGATGGAATAAAGCTGTGTGTGGAGCGGTCTGGTCCTAGAGTGAAAAATAATCGTAAATAAGAAAAAAACAACGGTCGATGTGTATCTTCGATCCCTCACAGGATATATAGGACTAGCTATGGAGATTCTAGCTGTGGTGGAGGATTAGAAACGCGAACGGTTTCCTATGTTTCTCAACGATATCCACGTTGTATTTGTGCTCAATGGCTTGCATTGAAGGTAGCAATGAACATCAGCCCTTCTTCCAAATGTTTAAATTTCAAATATATGCTAATTATTACTAGATTCAAACGTATTCTCAAAAAAATACAGGAAAAATACAGGATAAGTACTTGAAGGGGACAAAAACACACCAGCGTCTTCCTCAAAATGTAGGCAAAAAATAATTCATTTACCACATTGATTTTAGAAACGTAGATTTTTGTAGAAAGTGTAAGTAATTTTTCCTTGTTGATGCAGGCAGTATATCACCGGAACGATATACGCATTTCCAACACTCGAAGTGCTGTTGTTAGACACCGGAGGTCATTTGTGGTGGCGTTTAGTGTGTAGCATTACTTGTGAATACCAATCCTGTCGGCCGGTTGTTCGGCAAAGGTTCTGTCGGCGAAATATCAGGAGTGACCGCATGGCCACGCGCGATTCAGGACTGTTGAAATTTTGCTCGCAAATTCCATCATTTCAGAAATTTGCGGTTATTCTTATTTGAATAAAAATAAAGTAGATTTTTTTCGGCTATACTTAGAAATATCTTGGACTCTTCAGCTCACGATAAGTACAACCTTTTGAACGTTATAGAGGAAAACTGCAGTTCAGAAACGATGTGTCTCACAGCAACATGTCATAGGAAATATTAGTTCATCTAAATGAGAAGAATACGATGGTGTATATTTTTCCGCCAGCATTGATTGATTGGTGATTCCGAGCGCGTCAACTACTAATTCCATTAGACCCGTAAGTGTAGTGTTTTTTCTTCGGAAGATGTTGGTGATCTTTCCCCGCTGGATAGCGATATTCCAGCGCCGACCTACCTGTCAGCTGGCGGGGTTTTCCCCAACCAGGTATCGCTACAAGCGGGACACCGCCACAGCCGGGACAAGCTCTAAGCTCCCGAATGATCTCATGACATGTGTGGAACTGTAGTGTGTGTAAGTAAGGGGTGAGGAAGGCGAAGGAAGACGAAGGAAATATCGCGCGCGATCCGTGGCCCGTTTGTTAAGGTACTACTTCGACATTCGCCTGCTATTGATCGGAGAAACTACCAATTCGAACAGCCGGCCGCCAGAATTGTCGTCCAGGCATTGACTGAATTAGACCTAGCTCTGTAGCTAGTGACGAAAATCCTGCCACACCGTCGGGACTCGAACCTAGGACCTTTCGGTCAGAGGCACTGTAGTGAAAGCAGTTGATGCTCGGAGCCACTTCTCCCGATTTTTTCGCCTGGAGTGACTCACTCTGTATGATCATATTTTATGCAAAACTATAATTTTTTTAAATATATTTTTAAATTCTATATCTTTGACCTCTGTGAATAATCTGATGAGTCAAATAAACAGTAGAACAAAAAAAATACTTTAAAATAATGCTGTAAATCAGGAATTAATGGTATTAAGACAAAACCTACACACAAATAGTTTCGTTTTAATGTCACCTTCGTTTCAATATCATTAATCCTTCATTTACTTCAGTTGAAAGTTGTTTTATGCTCTCCTGTAAAACTAAGGGTTTATGACTTTTCAACCGGGATCAAAGATATATTTTTGTCGATCCGGTGGCCGAGATCGCTGTGGCAGAAGTGTCGAAGCGATCTCGGACCAAAGGGTCGCGGGTTCGAGTCGCGCCTCGGGCATGGTTGTATTTGTGTTCGTCCTTTCACCCCATGTCATCATCATATCGTTTCATCTTCATAGTTACCATACCGTTAACTCCAATAGTGGGCGTTAATGACCTAGATGTAGATGCGACCTTAAATAACTATATATATATATATATATATATATATATATATATATATATATATATATATTGTTATTTAAGGTATTATATATATATATATATATAAATATATAATATATATATATATATATATATATATATATATATATATTCAAGTAACCCATGGAACTCCTCTTCTTGGAACGTCCCATCCAACAGAAGCATGTCTAACGCGTGTGTGCGCGCGCCGTGTTGCAGCGACGTTCCCGATGACGCGGCGCATCGGCCACCCGTACCAGAACCGCACGCCGCCCAAGCGCAAGAAGCCGCGCACCTCCTTCACGCGCCTGCAGATCGCCGAGCTGGAGAAGCGCTTCCACAAGCAGAAGTACCTGGCGTCGGCCGAGCGCGCGTCGCTCGCCAAGACGCTCAAGATGACGGACGCGCAGGTCAAGACGTGGTTCCAGAACAGGCGCACCAAGTGGAGGTGAGCACGCCACACCAAGCCTCACAAACACTTCATGTAGATAGGAGATTTAGACGCATAGCACACTGTTGAAATATATTACCTAGTTAGTTTCATGTACCCTTGTAAATTTTTTTCAACTGTAAATTGAATATGATGGTTTAGTATTATGAAATACATAAATGAAAGTATGGAGTTAAGGAAGGTATTGTGTGATTCTCAAAAAGGTGTAATTAGTATTTTAGCTATCAAACACTTCATGTATCTGTAGATAGAAGATTCAGACATATAGCACATTGTTGAAATATCTTACCTAGTTAGTTTCATATACCCTTACAAAGTTTCTTCAAACGTAAATAGAATAGGATGGTTTAGTATAATATGTAACACATTCAATGAAAGTATGGAGTTAGGAGGATAGGTATTGTGTAGTTCTCAAAAATGTATAATTTTAATTATACATATTATACTAAAATTAAATTAAATTAAAATACTATAGTAATTTAGCTTAGGGTTTACTTTAGTAGAGATTGTTCAATTAGCAACTGTCAAACGACCCAAGGACTTGGTAAAGGGGCTGGCGCCTGGGGGACCAGCTCGATGGCCGCGCGGTGGCTAATCATGTAAGCTTGAGAAAACGGTAAAAACCTATATGTCTTCTGTTCCCTTCCGGTAGCCCCTTGTTTTGCTTCTGGACATAAATGTAACTTCATTTTATGTGCACGTCTTCTAGAATTCAGTGGGAAATACAATTATTCAAATTATCGTTTCCATGTTGTCGCGGCAGGAAGTAATAAGAGCCAAAATTTATTGCTTATTTATCCTTGAAAATAGATTTTATTACATGGGAGTTTTTTTTGTTTGTTTTTTTCTCCCTTTAAAAATTCAAAATTTATTGCTTATTTATCCTTGAAAATAGATTTTATTACATGGGAGTTTTTGGTTTTTTTTTCTCCCTTTCAAAATTCAAAATTTAAGTAGTATATGACTTAGTGTAGGGATCACAGAATTTTGAAAATGTGCACACAATTCACTTTTCCCCATAGCACGTCATACGCAGTTTTTAACTGTTTTTTGACGTAAAATAAATAAATAAATAAATAAATAGTCCGGACGTTTTCGGAAGTCCTCGCTCTTTGGGCCGAGCTCCCTTGCCTGAGAGCTTGGTGCAGCCCTAGCGGCCCAGGTACTCGCTCCACGCAATGGGTACCGATCTTCTTTCCCGCAGAGCCCGAAAACTCACACGTCTCACACAGATGTTAGCGCGTTATAAAAGTATAGAAAGAAAAAAAACATAATTTGGAAAATTCTCGAGATATGGGCTTTTTCAGACACTAGATGGCCAATGAATCACCCGATGTTTGACTTTCCGTTAGAAATTCCACGAAAATTCCACACAAAATTCGAAATCTCTCCTATGTTTAATATGGGATATCAATATGACCTAATTCGTTAATTGTTACTTAACCTTGATGAATGATTTAGACTTGCAATGGAATCAATGTTAACGGAAGTTCTGAATGCCCGAATGTCGTAATTTTCTGCTAGTATTCTACAAAGAACACTGGAATCACGATAGTTATCTCACTGCTTACACTGAAGTTACTTATGTTTGGCAACTGCATCACCCAGACTAGATTTAAGTGAACTTGTAGGTGGCGGCAACCAAAATTGAACTGATCACTGAGCCGAGAGTTGTGGGTTCTACGAGGGTTCGTAATTGCTCGTAATATATGCGTAATTTCATCTTGTGGTTTTAACATCTAAGACAAACGTCCCGAGAATCTTACATAGTCACCGAAATCATCACTCATGAATAATTTTATGAGAAAACTAAAAATATTTGGTCAGATATTTACTTCGTGCGTCTCGCGGAGGCCTGAATTCCATCGGCAAACATTGACGTTATTTCACTGAGAAACATTGGATATGGGTCCCATATTAAAAAATGTTTTCTTAATCCCGGTTCACATGGTATACAATTTCCATTCTTTTTTGTTCAAAATTGACCACAAGATAATGTGCGGTGCTTAGACTATGCATGTTTCTTTACAAAAATTGGATGGAAAAGCATGAAGATATATTCACATATCTGTAATAAATTTGGGTGGTTTAGAGATGAAAATCTCGAACGATTTCGACATTATATTCAGACTCTCACGTTTTTACCTTATCACAGTGGTAGCACCTTGGGATATTCATGGTAGGCAGTACCTATCTTGACAAATAGTACTAGCTTAATACATTTCAAACACAAAAACATTTTAAACTTATAGATTTTGCAATGTGTACGAATTTTTCAGCTGGCAATTTAATGTGGATATTTTATTATCGTGGTGCGAGCTATATTTTCAGTTCAAATATTTCTAACAAAAGCCGAGCGATCTGCCTTGTTTCCTTTCTTCCTACGCTGCTTCAGATCTCTTTCAATTAACACGTTCGGATGTTGCCTCAAATTGCGCCGATGGTCTTACACTTACGTTATTGTCCATTGTTGTATTCACTTATTCGCATACGCAGGATTTTCAACACTAGCTTTCCAGCTAGGTCGAATTCAGTCGCTATCTGGAGGAGAATTCTAGCGGCCGGCTGCTCTGTTCGGTAGTTTTCCGTGGTTTCTCCGATCAACACCAGACGAATGCCGGAGCAGTACCCTACCAAACGGGACACGGACCGCGCGCGATCTTTCCTTCCTCTTCCTTGTCCTATCCTCTCCCCTTACACACACACACTTACACTAACATGCGCTACACTACCACATATCTCGGGAGACCGGTCGGGAGCTTAGAGCTTGTCCCGGCTGGGGCGGTGCCCCGCTGGTGGGAGAGTCCTGGTTAGGGGAAACCCCACTAGCCGACGGTAGGTCAGCGCCGGATCTCGCCATCCGGCGGGGGAAGATCACCGCCATCTCCCGAGAAAAAACATGCACTACACTAACGGGACTAATGACCATAGCAATTGACGCGCCCGGAAACACGAAAAATCAATCAATCAATCTTATTCGCATACTACTTACGTACTGTAGAGAAAATATTGTGATGCTGCTTTAAAGAACGGGTATTTTTCCATAGAAAAATTCATTATGTGGTTCCTTGATACCGAAGAAAAGACACTGTAAATTACTTTCTCTAATATTTTGAGTTCTCATAAACCACGTTTTGTGGGTACTTGATATCGAAATATTGGTTTACAGAAAACGTCTGTCCGTCTGATTATCTGTTTGTCGTTCTGTGTCTGTGAACAACGCTAGCGGCTAAACCATAGTTAGGATTTTCACCAAAATTGATTTTTAGCTGAACGCATCCCCTTGAATTTGAAAAGTAATTTTTCGATTTTCGGGGATACTTTTCATGAATCTTCAAAATTTGAATTTTTACAATTTTCTCAAAAATGGCTTTACGATTTTGTTTATTTTTCTCGGATGGAATAAAAGGAAAAATTACACAAATGTAATTTTTTAAATATTTTTCACGTCGTTAAAATTTACATTAGGGGCGTTTTTTACACATGATTGCATTTCTGCGCGCATTGTAAACGCAATTTTTCAAGAATGCTTAAACGATATTTTCCTCAAAACGACTCCATACTTTAATGAAAGTTTGCGTAAATACTAAGTTTTACTATTTTATAATATTCGAAGTCATATTTCAATTCTACTATGAGGGGGTAATAAATAGAGAAGATGTGAAAAATTGCCTTTTAGGAGCCGATAGATAGCAGCTGGTAAGAGGGGTATATCAAAACCGACAAGCTAACCCAGACCAAAGAGATTAAGAAACTAACTAGAACGAACATCTCTGTGCCATTTTGTAGCATCACTAGTTCATTTTACATATTTTCAAAGTATTTGTATTACATACATGCAATAATAACATTATGGAACTAAAAACTAGAAAGATTTAAACATTTTATATTTTTATTGAAAATTACGTTTAGAGTGATTTTCTTGCAGGAAAACTGCTCTTTAATTATATTTATCAATTGTATTATTAGTGATATTATCATAATCTACCAAAAAACTGCAAACGGTAGGTAAAAAAGCTTTTCACTGAAAAAATGAATTCTCCTTTGTTCATTTATCGTGAAACATTACGTTCGAAGCTATCAGTTTTCATGTCGAAAACAGCATTATCCTCAAAATATAAAGAGCAGGATATCTAAAATGTCCTACTAGACAAATAATGCTTTGTGTTTAAACACCTCACTCGCTGAGATAATTACTCGTTCCTCGTTAGTCACTAACCTTGTCAACAACAAAAACATGTATTTGGGACCTCTGCTTATCCGCCATACATAAATTTTTTTCAGTGAGCTGAATATTTCTTTCGTCAACGTAGGTAATGTCGTAAATAACTATTTAGAAACTTATCTTCTGGCATGAATAGTCGTTGATTCCTTGGTGTATATAGGCATTTAGAGAATGGAGTAGAAAAATACTTCTTTATCTGTGATTGGCACTCTATATTTCATCTTATACAAATACTAAATAGAAAGTTCGAAAAAATAGAATTCTTTATATATAAAAATACTTTTTAAAATGTATTCTTTGGAGAAATATTTTACGACAGAAAAAAAATTTTTTTTACAATTTTCTTCAACCAACCTCACCAAACTCACTCAAGTATCACTTTGTTTATTATCAGTTCCATAACGTCTTAAATTATAAATAAGTCCCAAATAATAATAATAATAATAATAATAATAATAATAATAATAATAATAATAATAATAATAATAATAATAATAATAATAATAAATGTCAATTGTATCTTCATAAAAGGAGTTATATTGACAAATTTTTTGTATCGAAAGATTGGGGAGACAGCATACTTTTATTCTAAACGGACAATTATTTATTAAAAGAAATTAAAATCAAAAAATTAAATACAGAATTCTCTTTTAATTTCTCATTGCCAATACCCTTTCAGCAAAACCCTTCCAAGAAATACAGACCCCCATTGAGGAGAACCTCAAAACTTAGGAGTCTAAATAAAAAGATTGGGTCTCATAAAAAACTACTTTTTGCTTTTTAAAGTTGCTGAATAATTGAAAGCCTTTTCATTACAATTTCATGAGTTTGTTTCAATGAAAGACAACGGCAGATTCACGCATTCTCAAAAATAATTCACCTTACCACGGCGACACTGCCAAAAATATACTTGCCAAATTTATTAGTTACTACTGAAAATTCGTTTAAATTTGACGGTTTGTATTCACTCATTGATCTCATCAGTTAAAAAAAGTCGCTATCATCGCTTCGCAAATTATAATCCCACAGCCACCCTCTTACTAGACGACGAAACGACGAGTATTTGATAGATCAATTGGAACTCGCTCCACAAAACGAAGTAAAGATCAAATGACAGCAATTAAGCATTAATTATCTTAATTTTTTCTGTTTTTACTTTGAAACCGGCTAATAAACGCTTTGATAACACATTTAGGGCTCATTACCTTCCACTTCAGGGAAAAGACATGAAATTTGATGGAGTAGAATTGAAACGATAACCCTTAGTGCAGTGGTTCTCAACCGCCGTTCCGCGGAACACTGGTGTTCCGCGAAGCTGTCCCAGGTGTTCCGCGAAAATTTTGAATATAATATAATAAGAAACAGTAAATTTTTTTATTACTATAAAATAAATACTACATAGTTTTGTTAATTATTTGAAATTTAGCAAAAATATTCAATATTATTCTAAATTTTCGCGGAACAGTCAATAATATTAACAGTGTAATTATCGAACGACGCAGTTACGTCGTTTGGAGTTACTCCGGGGAATACCACTAAATTTCTAGTGTACTCGATAACGCAGGGAGCGCTACGTAGTGTTGATTTCGTGCTGTTTCTCTTTCTTCGTACGTAAATAACAAAAGCGCAATTTCGATCTGCGGTTCAGCCATAATTTAATATAAATATCTAGTTTTCGTGAGTGTGTTTTTTATTGTATATATATATTTTATATTGTTGGAAATTGGTAAGATGAAATGCAAGTTGTGTAGTTTTAACAGTATTCTTATCTTTTTTAGTTGCTTATTTTAGCATTTATACAAGACTTTTAAATCTGAAATATGGACACATTTTTGAAAAGAAAGACTGAAAGTGAGGTTAATGTTGGGGCGAGTACAAGCAGGTCTTCTTCAATTGAAGGAGATATGCAAGGCAACAAAAATGCCGAAAATAAACGTAAAAAGATATCCGAATCAGTTCGGCATTATTCGGAAGAATATCTGAAGTTTGGTTTTACATGGAGCGGTAGTCAAGATGTTCCTATTCCGAGATGTATTGTATGTGGTGAAAAATTGGCTAACAGTGCAATGGTCCCAGCTAAGTTACAGCGACACCTTTCAACAAAACATTCTTGTCTAACTTCGAAAGGTAAAGATTATTTCGAAAGATTGCTGAAAAATCAAGAAGTGCAAGCAACATGCTTTCGAAAGAGCGTTACAATTTCGGATAAAGCGCAAATCGCTTCTTATAAAGTGGCAGAACTAATTGCATTGAAGCAAAAGCCGCATGATATCGCAGAATCGCTAATTTTGCCCGCATGTTTAGAAATTGTTAAGATTATGTTTGGCAATGAAGCGCAGCGAGACGTCCTAAAAATTCCCGTTTCGGACGATACGATAAAAAGAAGAATTATAGATATGTCAGGTTTTATAGAGAACGCAGTGACGGCGAAATTAAGTACAAAAAATTTTGCGCTGCAAATTGACGAATCCACTGACATAAGTGGCAAAGCCCAATTAATCGGATTTATTCGCTTTGTTGACGACACTGAAATAATAAATCAGTTTTTATTCTGCAAGGAACTTATTGGTCACGCAACTGGAGAAGACATATTTAATTCAGTATCATCTTATTTGGAAGAATGGAAATTATCCTGGGAAAATTGCGCAGGAATCTGTACTGATGGAGCTCCAGCCATGCGTGGCAGTATTAAGGGATTTTGTAGTCGAGTTAAAGCAATAAATTCAAATATAGTCTCTACTCACTGCTTTCTGCACAGGGAATCTTTGATTTCGAAGAGTCTACCAGCAAACTTAAAGTCTGTTTTGGAACAAGTCGTACATATGGTGAATTATATTAAATCGAGACCATTAAAAACCCGTATGTTCAAACAACTTTGTAACACCATGGAATCCAAATATGAATGTTTGCTTTTGCACTCTGAAGTGAGGTGGCTCTCAAGAGGAAAAGTGCTAACCCGAGTTCATGAGTTGAAACAGGAATTGCTAGTTTTTTTTAGACAAGAGGGTAATGATGTATACGTAAAATATTTGGAAAATGATGCATGGTGTACTAAGCTAGCATATTTAGCCGATATATTCAGCTACTTAAATTCAGTCAATACATCTCTTCAAGGAAAAAATGAAAATATTCTGACATCCACAGACAAATTGCTAGCTTTCCAGAAAAAGCTTTTGCGTTGGAAAAATCGTATTGCTCAAAATCGCAAATTTGATATGTTTCCGTTATTAGCAACGGAAAATATTGTTAACATTAACGAAATGATTTCAAATGTGGCAGAGCATTTGTCAATATTGCAAGACAAAATAACTCATTACTTTCCATCTCTTAATATTGAAGACTTTGATTGGGCGCGAAATCCATTTGGTGAATTTGATATAATGAACCAAGATTTTTCTATTCAGGAAGCAGATGAGTTTATTAATATATCAACGGATCGAACGTTACAACTAAAATTCAAAGAAGAAGGAGTGGAAAGGTTTTGGATTTCCATCGAGAATGAACATCCATTTATTGCAAAACGAGCGTTGAATATCTTGTTGCTCTTTTCGACGTCCTATCTGTGCGAACTTGGATTTTCAACTCTAACAAATATTAAAAGCAAAAAAAGAGAAAGACTTACCAATTTAGAAGAAGAAATGAGAGTAGCGCTCTCTTACATAAGACCCAACCTTGAGGAAATTTGTAAAGGTCGTCAAGCGCAAATTTCTCATTAAAATAAGTTACCATGTAATATATATCTTTATTTCAATTAAATATTAATCTTCCAATTATTTTGTGTGATTTACATTAGATTTACAAATTTTATGATAATGGTGTTCCGCCAAAATCGAGACCACTTAAAAGTGTTCCGTGATCCCAAAAAGGTTGAGAGCCACTGCCTTAGTGTTTGAAACATAGAGATACATATTTATTAGTTATTATTTTATTGTAATGGTTAAGACACTTCGTTTGAGAAGCCAGAACAGTCACATACTGCCACGTTGCATGGAGAGCAAAAAGTGTGGAGAAACCTTATTGAAAATAGCATTAAGTGACAACTTTTAACGAAAAGTAGCACGATGACGGTAAAATTGAAATAAAAGTTGCAATATCTAAAAAACGCTTCCATAAATCTGTTTCAGTGACTTGAAACAAGTTGGTGATTTTGGTAACTTTCGGTAATTGTATTTAAAATTCCCGCTAATATTATGACGCAAACTGGTGCCCGAAGCTCATTGGCTGAAGTCGGATACGATGCGCAAGAGCCCCCCCCCCTCCCGCCCCCATCTGCGAGCTCTTCTTTCGCGGTCGAGCGGAAGCGGCGGTAAAGACGCCGGAGTGACGCCGACACGGACACTTTTAATTACTCGGGAAGACAGTGGCCGGCGGGGTGGGTCGTGGAGGCGGAGGCGGAGGCGGGGGCGGGGGCGGGGGCGGGGCCGAGGTCGCGGGCGGCAAGCCCCTGCAGGGAGCGCCCATCCATAATGGAGGTGAGCCCGTGTCGAATGCCCGGGCCGACACTCGCCATCGCCTTGAACGGCCCCCGTTCAAATATTAAGGTCGACGAAGTACCCTTTCCGCCGAGATTGAGAGCGTCGCGACGCCTCGGGCGGCGTCGCCTTCCGCTGCTAATGAAAGACCTGCGCCTCGCGCCGCGCCGCGCCGCGCCGCGCGCTGCGAAGGGTCGCCGGCCCCGCGGGGTTCGCCACGGAGACTTCCACAGCTTTGCGAATTTAGAAGGAAATGATGTGCAGGTCAGAAGGGGATGGAAAGCATAACTACAAATTATCCTATTGGATGGTTCAGTAACATATAATCTCATATTGATAATGTAGACAATAACCTTATTTGACATTATTGTTATTATTATTATTATTATTATTATTATTATTATTATTGTTATATTATTGTTATTAATATTCTCCCCTTTTAGTATCTGGCAGGAACATATATATTAAAGCAAATTTATTCAGTAATGTTAACTTTTAAAAGTATCTTTATCGCCGTTTGGTGAATCTCATTGAAGTACTATTATCATTTTTAAGTGTCGGTGAAGTTCATTATGTTTTCAAGCAATGATAACATAACCGGAGTTCGTCCACGAAACGTCTACATTTTCAATATGTCATTTGTTTTACAAACCAGTATGAGGGTAACTTATGAATGTCCAGACTTCTCTGGAAAACTGAAAATAGAAGTTTTAATGACTGCAAACTACAGCGTAACCAAATATTTTAAAATTCGAGTCGCTACATTATGAGCAACACAATTTTCAAAATTACTGCCATACAAGGCTTTCAGGCAAATCGCATTGATACATTTTGCAAGAGACAGCCAACCGCCACCCGTTACGCCATACTGAGCTTTAAAACTTAAAATGGTTCGTAATTTAGAAGCATGTTTGTCGCTGGCTGTACGACGTGAAATGATTATTTTCTTTAGGTGACGTCTGTATTATCGGTCGCGTGCCCTGACAGTGGTTGCTGTAACGATAAACATCTGCCGTCCGCAAGGTCGCAAAAACGGAGTCGGACAGGGTTGACGTCAAATGTTTTGCAATGACAAATGCTTAGTGACCTCAGCGATTAGAGCAGAGACCGCGCACCGGCGGCAGGCATAGCTCGTAGCAAATAGGGTGAACCACACCGCCAATTACTAGACATCCTGCCACGAAAAATAATGTGTTCACTATTTCTTGGAAGGAACTAATGATTTATGAGTTATATTTAAGCTTTTGCACAACAAATTTCTATGTTTTGATAGGTCATTTGGCTCATATACGGGAATATTGCGGGGTGTGTAAGTCTGGACAACCTTCAGGTATTCTTTCAATTCCTTTCTAACTGAATATCTTTCCTTCTATTATGGATTACTAGTATTTTGTATTTCTTTGTGAAAAAGATTTTAAAAAATTGATGCACTCAGGTTGACCTGTGGAGTACTAGACCGCAGCCTTCCTTCATTGGGACCGGGTTTCAAATCCCGGTCGATTCGTGTGGAATTTGTGGTGGGCACAGCGGATTCACGGCAGGTTTTCGAAGAGCTGACCGTTTTCCCTGACTTTCATTCCACCATTTCCCCTAATATAATTCAAATTATATTACCACTATCATCTGTCATTTGCAGAGCGCGGTATTACTCCGTAACACAAAGAAACAATAATATAAGATTTGAATATTCATATGCTTCTGTTTTCACTTGCACCTTCAGTAGCTTGCCCTTGATATTTTTTCTCTTATATATCGCATACTGAATAATGAAGAATGAGTGATTTAATGAGAGAAGAATTCATTATTTTGGAAAAAAGTTAAAGATTCTTTTTTCATAACCATCCAGCTGAAGAAAACAGATGTCAAGATGATCTGAAAATTGCAAGAATCACTTTATAGATAGAAATGATATTCAAGAAGGTACTTTCAACAAAAATCATGTTTAGAAAATCCGTATAAATAATACATTGAAAATAGGTGTCATTTAGTAAATAAAAATATTATTAGTTTAGCATCTAAAACTTGTAAATACCAGCATTTGGCAACAATTTGCTTTCCATTCAAAAGTGATTTTCTATGGTACTAATTTCTAATATGTGCAGAAATTGAAAGAAAACTGTGTAGCCTCTGACCAGTGAGGTGCCTATGGTTTTTTAGGTACCTAAGAAATCGGGAAAAATTAAAAAAGAACGTAGCAATTTTGATTTTTACTGGAAAATGCAAATATATGATTTTGTTATTCCATCTATTCTCATACTGCACGCACAGCTGAATTCTCATATACAGGGCGTCACTGCTCACTAAATGCTACAGAAAGGCTCCAAGGAAGAGACCGCACGCCATTTAATATATGCTATTTACGTTCTGCGTTATGCAATAGCAACTATTCTTGGTATGTAAAGACCTGTTACACTGGCACTACGTTATTCCAGTATTTGTGAAGACTATTTCTGTTAAAACATGTATAGCTTATTGCAGTGTTATACGAGAGTATTTTATTTGTTGTTCTTGAACAGTGTGCGAGCTACTTTTGGGGAAACCATTTTATGTGGTTTAGTTCAGCAGATGTTTCCTGCTGTAGGCCATTACTTTCATGATAAAGGTAGGCAGGTTTCCGTTTATGGTCATCATGTAAAAATAGATCGATGAAAGTGTATTATCCGTATGCAAATGAATTGGTTTAAAAGTAAATGGATTCATTTATATAAGAAAGATTGATTTTCAATGAATTATGTGACCAAAGTTCCACAAATGTTGAGCCTTTATTAACAGTGAGGACACGAAGAGGAGCAGAAAATTGTTTTTAAATTGCACTACTGAACATGAAAGCAGTATTCAAATAAACGAGCTGCAGACCGCGCGCGATCATTCCTTCCTCTTCCTTGTCCTATCCTCTTCCTTTACACGTACACACGCATGCACTATACTACCACATATCCGAGACCAGTCGAGAGCTTAGGGCCTGTCCTAGCCCAGGCGGTGCCTCTTTGGGGGAGATATTTGGAGTGGGAAACCAAACTTCCTCATAGGAATGGCACCCGATCTGCGAGACCACTAGCGGGATACTCTTTGAGGGACCACAAGAAAAGTGAAGACATTAGGTCAGAACTTCATGTTTGCGATATAGGCCAAATATTAGATTCACATATGGTTCCCAATGGAACGACCATCTTCAGAGAATAGATAGTTCGCGCACCTCTCTTCAAAATTTTGGATACAGACCGCAGAGCAGAAGAAATGTAGGACGTCCACGACTGTGATGGAATGATGAAATGAAACTCCTGGAGACGGAACAGGCCTATGCTGTATATGATGATGGTGATGTATCAGAAAAAAAAAGAATGGGGGTTGGAGAACCCGAAACGCTATGAACCGCAGCCCGGGGCATCTCGCCCCAGAGCGCCGCGCGGCGCCAGCAGCGCTCAGCGGAATCGGGCGCCTAGTCGCGCGTGCGCCTGAGCTATTAGCATCCGGGGGCGGCGCGGGGCGGGGCGGAGGAGGGCGATGGGGATGGATTAGCGCGCGGGGACCGGGCCACGGCGGGGAGGCGGGCGGACACAATCCAGTTAAGCGAGTGGCCGCGGCGGAGCACCCCGGCCGGCCGGGCCCGGGCTCTGGCCGGCGCTGCTGGGGCGAGCACGGCGAGGTGGGGGTGGGGGGGAGGGGGAGGGGGCGAGTCGTTGCTGCGGCTTGACGCCCGTACCCGTAATGGGATGGCCCTGTTAAAGGAAGTCTTTTATTACTCGATTAGCCCTGCGGGACGGCGCCCGAGTGGAGGAGAGCGAGCGGTCGAGCGGTCGTCGCAGCAGAAGCTCTTGCCCATGCGTGCTCCGTTTCTCTCCACTGCCCCCTCAACCACCAGGGCTTCCTCTGGCGGATCTCCTCCGGAAGGCCGTTTAATAATCTCTATCTAACTGTACAGTAAACTTCATCCACTTGCAACTTACTTGAACTGTGTCATATCACCACCTCCCATTTACACTTTCTTCATACTTCGTCCATTCCACCCACCCATTCCATTCACCTCTTCCACCCAGTTACCTCTCTGTCTTTCCATGTCTATTCTGTATCCCTGTCCCTCCACCTATCTTTTCTACTCCATTGTCATATCATCACACATTCTCCATCTCCTCTTTGGCAGTTACCCTATTTTCTCATTCACCTTCTTTCATCTGTCCTCTCAAGCCTTTCGCTGTAACCATCTCTATGCCACCTTCTCTTTTCCCATTATCTCCTCACGAGCGTTTCTATTGTTTCAGGGACCTCACCCTCTTGTCCCCCATCATCCTCCCTCTGTCTTTCCACCCCCACACCACGCCCACAGCCTGTTAACCCGGACATCACTGCTATACCAGAGCGCGTGCATCACCACCCCCTGGGCAGAACTCCGCCCTTTCTGCTCGGTGGGCCGGGCTCCGCCCACCCTCTGAGCCTTTCGACGTACTTGACCGCAGCGGCCCCCGTTACGGCCAACTCTCGCTCCCGCGCTCTGGGCGACGCAGCAGGCGCCCGGGGGAAAGTAAAAGAACGACCGCTAATGCGAGGCGCTTTCCGATGAACGGCCCCATCCGTTTGGCGCCTTTTCTCCTGCGCTGGAGCAGTCACAGCGTGCGGGGTTGTTCGCAACACTAATGCAGTGTTTAGTTGGAACATGCTCATACTGGGAGGGTGTGCATAAAATCTTTCGTGTGACAGCCAGAAAAGTGAGCTACTTTGATCGATTGCAAAATGTTTAACGAACATGTTCAATCTTTTTTTTTTTTTTTTTTTTTTTTTTTTACGTTTTACAAATTTTACTTCATCCTCTGGCACTGGATCGGTCTCTGTGCTGGAGTTGTACTGCAACACATAGTAGAAATTAATTCTTGAAAATGATTTGTGGATATTGTCATACTGGTTGGTCTAAATGCTCTTTCGTGTTATGAAAACGCGGACTATTTTGACTCGAATATTTTTAACGAACATTTTAATCTGTTTTTGTCATATTTTGAAATATTTAATGAAGAGTTTTAACCTCTGGTGATATGACAGGTACTGTGTGAAAGATGTTCTGCAACGTTTACTCCATGGTTCTCCAAGTTACAGTGGATATCCCCATAGTTCAATAAAGTGAACGGAATGTTTCTTCAGTCCTAAAAGCGACATAGTTCGAAAGTTTCAAATATTTAATATGGATTTAGAAAGTGAGGCGTCTCTTCGTATAAACTCATACGAAGAATACGTGTCAGATTTACAAACCATGCAAAGCGATTTACTCCGAGGGGTGGAAAATATTTAAAAGGAAATATCATCCGATGTTGTTTTCAAGCTTTTTGAAGTTCAAGCAAATGAAGCAATATATTTTGGTGTGTTTCCATTTATTAATTATATTCTTTAGGTAACTTAATTGATTTCGTTTGTGGTATAGTTGTTTCATGTTTTGTGTATGTCTATAATAAGAGTAATTTCTTGTCACTAAAAATGACTGGCCCGGACTTCTAGATCACTAAAAAATGAGGGAGTTATGTCCGATAAAACACTCACCAAATAGTTCAGAATCCATATTTACTGACGCACCTGATTCATGAGAGGTTTATTTACGGGCTAATTTAATCAGTAATACATTTTAATTTATATCAATTCTACAGCATCATCTTCGTGCCCATTCGTTTGTTAACTGTAGAAAACTATAAATTTTGCCTAAACCTATTGCAACAATGCCGTCAATTTATGCCGTGTGAACTAGACGGCAAATGTTTTCTGATTTAATGTGATGAATTTGGTTTTTAGTATAATCTATATCAAGAAGTACGCACAAAAGGCATTAAGGTTTAAAAATTGATAAAACAATGTTATCGAAAAGCCAATAAATATCGTCTGGATTTATATAAATATCACGAGGAAATTCTCCTCTAATTGAAAAATGATTCATTAATCCAAAGATATATGTAATTTCAAATCAACCCTTACCACCGATCTTATGCTTACCTTACCACCGATCTTACGCAGGTCACAACCTAAATGTAGGTGATTATTTATCATTGATTTGTTTCATATTTGGAATAGATAGATCTGTTGATTCCATTTATCTACAAGATCGAAAGTAAGTATCCAACAACCATACCTTACAATTTGAAGTAGCACTAAATGCGGAATTGCTTATTGTTTAAAAAGAGAGATATAAATATAATCTCTAAATATAATGAATTAAAGATCACAATTTTCAATAAATAAGAAGTAGAATTTTGGCATCTTGGAGATTCCCAAACTTCAATTACTATTTCCCGAGCCCGACACCCGAAAACACTCATTTCCAATGCGCCAGCCCAGTTCTCCACCCCCGCCACACCGCATTAGAATAACCGTCGCAGCCATTATTAACGAGCACACCGTGTTCCGGCGCCGCGCCGCGCCGTCTCGTTCGCCCAGCGGTGCGCCGCCGGGTCGCGACGCGTCCTCCACTGCGCTCATGACTCAGTGATGGCGCACCGCCGCGTCAAAATCGAAGGCTGTTTAAAAGCACATGCTGTAAACAATGGAAAAACACTAATACCTAAACAGCCCGCCGCCGACGCCGCCACCTCCACCGGCGCGCCGACGCTGCTGGCGGGGGCGTTAACGGAAATGAGCGGACCGCGCCGCGCCGCGCCGGACGAGTGCGTGTTCCGTGTCGCGAGCTGCGACCATAGACACATCAAGCCCGCGGACCCCGCTCCGGCCGCCGTTATTTATGTACCGCGACACACGCGGTGTGGCATCGCCCGAGCGCTTTTTCAGCGCGGGTTAGGCTGGGGGCGGGGATATTGGGGGAGTGGTTCTGGTGGCGGGATGGTTCTCGGACTGGGGGCGGGGCTAGGGCTGGACTGGGATGGGGCTCGGGTGGAGTTGGGGGCGGGCTGGGAGTGGAGTAGGGGCGGGCCTGGGAGCGGGATTGGGGGCGGGCCTGGGAGCGGGATTGGGGGCGGGTCTGGGAGCGGGACTGGGGGCGGGCCTGGGAGCGGGACCGGGGGAGGGAGCACTGTGGGCGGGCTGGAGGTAGAACTGAGGGCGGGGTGGAGTTTGAGGCTGCGGTGAAGAGGAGGGTTTGCAGAATTGAAACCCTCATATACAATTGTGGGATGGTTGCAAAGTGTGAATAATAAATGTAAAATGAACCGTCTATAATTACTTCACTCTTTGTGATGTATATTGTAACTACGTAGATTAAACCGGTGAATGCTCAAGCAATCGATCATTAAAGATTCCGATGTCAAAACCTTTAAAATGTACAGGATGTATAAAGAGGGGAAAGGACAAAGGATAACTGAAGACGAGATTTGTAATTCAAACAATTATAAGAAGGCAAAATTACGGTAGCAGAATTGGGTCGCATGTTTTATAATTGGCAAAAGAACATGGGATACAAGCAATAGATATTATGTATTCAGTGTCGCACACAAAGATAATAGACGCGTGCAATTCAGCAAATGAAAAGTGAAATTTACACAATTTTGAAGGTGATCGATTAAGAATGCTTTCTTTTCACCTGTGGATGGGAGTCAGGGAGAAGGACATGAACTATAAGGAGACAAAATCGTTTACATTCATTCACCAACAGTTTAGAAACATAAAATTAAGGATCGTAAAAGGATGGTGAATGATGAGAATTGCTCTGCAAAGAGCAATTATAAAGGTAGGATTGATATAATTATTTTCAAGTAATCTAGTAGTAAGAGAATTTAAATCCTTTTCAAAACCATAAAAAAATATTTTTGCAAATTTGATGGATTTTAAGCCACTTATGCTCGCAAGAAAACATTAGAAATAAAATGTGAAATATTAAATGATACTAATAAATCACAGATTTTGTTTCGTCTTATAAAGTGACAATAACGATTCCTTTACTTACTTATCAAAACCAATTTTTTCATTGGATTTCATGGCCTGATTATGGATTCACACATTTTTGATATAATATACTAGCAAATAAATATGCTAAAAATGCGCGTTTGAAATGATGTTTTGCTAAAGTATGTATGAATGAGACTACTACATTCTAATTAAAAGTATATTCAAAGACAAAGAAACAAAATAAATAACAAAAATGAATGATTTAATTTTGTACATTTTTGGTGACGTTAACTATTCACACGATCCCTTATAAAGAAATTATTAAATTCAGTCAGCGAGACAAATGCAACACGCTCGCAGATGCAGATTACAGTTGTCAAACCCTCGAAAAGAATGAACATCGTCTCTCAGCGTCGAGAAGACATTTTGAAGCTTTTCCCATCAATTTCCACAAAGGCATTCAACATTTTCTATTTTGGCAAGTATTGTTAAGAGCTTCAAGCAATGTTTTGAGAACTTTCTCGTCAAATAATTAGTATTAGGCTGAGATAAAACCATCAAAATTATATTTAAATTTAAAAAATAAAAATGATTGGTCCAAGTCGCCCAAGAAGAAGATGGACTGAGAGGCCGGAACAGACATCGCCCTAATCCCTGAAGGTAGAAGAAGAAGAAAAAATAAAGAAAACAAAAAATATCAATACTGAGTATTAGTTTTAATTTGTTTACGTTTAATATTAATTTTGAGCGTCATACGTAGGTAATTTTCTTGTTTTTAACAAGAGTAAACCATGTTTGAAATCCATCCGAATCGATGGTTTAAAATCTCGTTTTAAACGTGCGTGCTTGTGCCAGCTGAAAGGCATCCGCGACCGCGTCTGCCTTCCCCTCTGCCAGTGTAGTCGCCCCCTGCGTAGGAAGACGGAATCGGTAAGCGCCCGCCGAAGACAGGTGTCAAAGGCCGGAGGGGTGCGGTCAGCGGCGCCGAGCGCTGAGAGGGCGTCCGCGGGAGCCCTCCCTCAGTCAATCTCTCAGCCGTCAACGCGGCGCTCCCTCCGCCCGCGACGGCAACGGGAGCGGTGGCGGCGGCGGCGGCGGCGGCGGCGGCGGCGGCGGCGGCGGCGGTGGGGCGACGGCGATGGCAGCGGCAGCGGCGGCGGCGGTGGCGGAGGCGGCGGCGGGGCGATGGCGGCGGCGGTGGCGGCGATGGCAGCGGCAGCGGCGGCGAGGCGACGGCGGCGGTGGAGCGACGGCGGCGGCGGTGGCGGCGGCGGCGGCGGCGGCGGCGGCGGCGGCGGCGGTGGAGGCGACGGCGATGGCAGCGGCAGCGGCGGCGAGGCGACGGCGGCGACGGGGCGACGGCGGCGGCGGTGGAGCGACGGCGGCGGCGGTGGCGGCGGCGGCGGCGGCGGCGGCGGCGGCGGCGGCGGTGGAGGCGACGGCGATGGCAGCGGCAGCGGCGGCGAGGCGACGGCGGCGACGGGGCGACGGCGGCGGCGGTGGCGGCGACGGCGGCGGCGGCGGTGGCGGTGGCGGTGGCGGCGGCGGCGGCGTCTCTACTCGCGCGCCGATGGGGTGCTGCCGCGCCATCCGACCGGCAAAGTGCCTGTGAGCCTGCCTGCCCACATCGGGGCGCGTACCGACTGCATCCCGCGGTCAACGTTTCCTAAGCCTCCTCAAAAAGGAATGGCCCGATTGCATCCCATTCTTTTTTCCTCCTTAGTGTAAGGATTGATTTCTAGGTTTACTGTGGTCTGCTGAGTTTGATCTATTTGACTTTTATTTATTGTTCAATTATAAATGATCCACTTCTGTCTTTTTAATCCACGTCGGTCTGTCTGGTTGCACGTTCTTCGTTCTTTTAAAGCCCTGCCAACGATGAAAATCACGCTTAAAAGTTAGTTGAAACATAATTTGAAACATTGTATCACGAGCATACCGCGCTTACCTAACACACAATTCCGAAGATTCTGCCATGTTCATCTGTATTCGAGGTTTTGTCTATACTGATGCGAGAACATCTATTTGCGATACGTATGAATGGAAACTTGACGAAATTTTTACTATTTCCAATGCACCGGATGAACGAAATGGGTAACTGTCCGCGGGATGCAGTCGGGCGATTCCCGCGCCGGTTAGGTTCATCATAGGCGAAGTTCGCATCCTTTTGCTCTGTTAATTTCGTCATTTTACATTCAGTTGGCAGCGGAGTTTCAATTGCGCAGTGCTGCGAGTTCAACCACCGTTAGTTTTTACATCGGCCTCTCCCTCTGATTGAACCACTGGCTCACATCATGATGTGATTTGCTGCAGCTAAGCATGGTTTTAGGAGATTAAAACCGTTGCGACGGTTGGGGTGCAAATCGTCCATGGGCAGGAGTATTCAAAGCTTTAGAGATCTCAGCTAAATCAACATCTAGCTTTCAGGAATTCTAAATCTTGCGTCTTTGTTTCGTTTACAACATCTATGTCTATTAACTTGATACATAATATTCACAAAAAATACATTTCAGTCAAGAAAGAAAACGTAAGTTGACTGCCCGTCGATGAGGTAAATGGAATAAATATCCTCAAAAACATCCATACTCCCATAACCAAGAATCAATGTGCTCTCTGACTTTGGGGCTTGGTCCCGTAAGTGAGAGGCAATAGATAGCGGACTGTCCATCATGATGGAAACAAAGAGGACAACACTAAGAATGCAAACACCCAATCAATGCAACTGATGTTTCTCCTCAATTCCTGTGTGTGATTCCTATCGATGAGGAATTCCCATCAGAAGGCCATCTTGTTGCACTATTCTCGGTATTTGGGACTCACACACAGAGGCGCGAACATCGTGGCAGCGCAGGGGTGGTGTGGGGCGGGCGGCGGACTGTGCGGGGCGGTGCAGGGCGATGCGAGCGGTGGAATGGAGGGAGCGAGGACGCACGGCCGGGAGGCTGCGCGGGGAGGGGCGGTGCGGGCGGAGTTGGTGCGGGCCGGAGCGGTGGAATACACGATGCGGTGCGGGCGGAGCGGGCGGGGCGGAGCAGGCAGCGAAGCGGTGCGGACCGGAGCGGTGCAGGGCGGAGCGGTGCGGGCGGAGGGGTGCGGGCGGCGCGGGGCAGGGCGGAGCGCGGGGCGGAGCGCCGGAGCGGGGCGGGGAGTGGTGGTGGTGCGGGGAGGAGCGTGGCTGGGCGGTTGCGGTGTGGAGCGGAGCGCGGCGGCGGAGCGGTGCGGGCGGAGGCGGCGAGCTGGGCGGGCGGAGCAGTGCGGGGCGAATGAAACGGACCGGAGCGGCAAGAGTCGCCGAGCGGTGCGGGGCGGAGGGGCGAGGCGGCGCGGGGCAGGGCGGGCGGAGCGGAGGTGGACGGGGAGGGGTGCGAAGCGGTGCGGTGCGGGACGAGCGTGGCCTGGGCGTTGCGGCTGGCGGCGGCCAGCGGTGCGAATGAGCGGTGCGGGGCGCAGAGCGGGCGGCAAAAAGGGCAGTGGGCGGAGCGGCGTGGCCGAGTGGTGCGGGGCGGAGGGGTGTGCAAGGTGGAGGGGTGCGGCGGCGCGGGAGAAAACGGCGGAGCGGAGCGAGGCGGGGAGGTGGGTGAGGTGGTGCAGCGGACCTGGAGCAACGCTGTCGGGCTTGGCGGTGCGGGGTGATGGTGCGGGGCGGAGCGGCGGCGGACAGGCTAATGCGCGTGCAACAGGTACGAGGGGTGCGGCGCGGCGCGGGTGTTAACGCGGAGCGGAGCGGGACGGAGGGGCGGAGCGGTGCGGGGCGGAGCGGTGCGGGGCGGCGGAGCGGGGCGGGGCGGCGGAGTAGTGCGGGGCGAAGCGGAACGTGGACCGGAGCGGTGCAGGGCGGAGCGGCCGGGCAGGGAACAGGCGGAGCGGTGCGGGCGAGCGCGGCGGGGCGGGGCAGCGGTAACGCGTGGAGCTGGTGCGGGCTGGAGCGGTGCGCGGGCGGAGGGGTGTGTGGCGGAGGGGTGCGGGGCGGCGCGGGCCCAGCAGGCGGGGCGGAGTTTTGAGCCGGAGGCGGGGAGGGTGAGGTGGTGCGGTGCGGGACGGAGCGGCTGGGCGGCTTTTTGCGGTGCGGGGCGGAGCGGTGCGGGGCGGAGCGGGGCGGGGCGGAGCAGTGCGGGGCGAAGCGGTGCGGGTGGAGGGTGCGGCGGCGCGGGGTGGAAGCGATGGAGCGAAGACGGAGGGGCGAGTGTGGTGCGGGGCGGAGCGCGGTGCGGCGGCGAGGTTCAAAAACGGCGGCGAGCAGGGCGAAGCAAACCGGACTGGAGCAGGTGCAGGGCGGAGCGGGTGCGGGGTGGAGGGGTGCGGCGATGGTGGCGCAGAGCTGGCCGCGGCACGCAAGGAGCGTATCGGCCGGAGCCGGTGCGGAATGCCCGGAGGCGGCGGGCGGAGGGGCAGGGGCGGCGCGGGGCAGGGCGGGCGGGATGGAGCGATGGGGCGAGGAATGAGGTGGTGCGGTGCGGAATGAGCGTGGCTGGGCGGCTTTGCAGTGGGGCGGAGCGGTACAATGGCGGATACAGCGGGCGGGGGCGGAGCATCAAAAACCGAAGAAGCGGCGGTGAGGGTGCGGCGTAAATGGGGCGGAGCGAGCGGACGGAGGGGCGGTCGGTGGTGCGGGGCGGAGCGGCGGGGCGGGGCGGAGCGGGGCGGCGGCGATATACCGGGCGAACGGTGCGGTCTGAGCGGAAACAGGGCGGAGCGGTGCGGGGCGAGGGGTGCGGCGGCGTGGCAGCGGTGGCAGGCGGGCGCGCGGCCTGGCGGGGCGGCACGGACTCGCACTTAGCCCGGAAGGTGGCGGCCGTCGCAGACAGGCAGGGATCAGCGCGGTCCTCGCGCCACCCAGGCCAACGTGGCCCGCCTCAAGGCTTCAGGAAGCAGTCAACTGGCCACACACAGGACGCCTAATGCACTCCGCCACCCATTCCTGTCCAGCTCATGTCGGCTCATTGTTGAGCAATCGAGTTGGCCTGATAGATACCTAAGAGGAAGGTCACCACTTGGAGCGGGGCGGGGCGGAGCAGTGCGGGGCGAAGCGGTGCGGACCGGAGCGGTGCGGACCGGAGCGGTGCAGGGCGGAGCGGTGCGGGGCGGCGCGGGGTGGGGCGGAGTGGAGCGGGACGGGGAGGGGCGGGGCGGGGCGGCACGGGCCCGCACTTAGCCCGGAAGCGTGTGCGGCCGTCGCAGCGACAGGCAGGGATTAGGGCGTGAGTCCTCTTCGCGCCACCCAGGGCCAACGTGGCCCCCTCGCGTTTCAGAAGCAGTGAACTGGCCACACACAAGGACGCCTAATGCATCACACCATTCCTCGTCTGAATGAAATGGTCTATTGTTGAGCACCGAGTTGCCTGGGATACTTTAAGAGAAAAATTACTCGTAGTAGGCTAACGTAACGGCACGTACTTTTTTGCATTAGTAACGGTTACTTAACATTTTAATGCCGCAATTTCTGTTCATAACACATGGCAGCCATCACCTTGTAAAAATCATAACCAGTAGTAGCGCATTAGGTGCGAAAACTAATTTTTTTAAAACTAACACACACATCACCGCAAATTGAACAATCCAAAATTGCGTACCATACAGTCAGAAACATCTTCCAACAACGAGAATTAGGTATTTCTGTGAATTTCAGACTGTAGTGACGAGACGTTTTCAATGTTCTATTGCGACCTGACATCACGTGCGAGACTTACAGAAGAAAGCAAATGAAGCACGGGAAATTATAATGTGCGATTTCGACGATTTCCATCAATTTTACGAAACAAAGAATATTTTCAAAGTTCCTGGCCTTTTTTTAAGATCTAATGTTGAAGGACAGACTTCATTAAGTAAAAATCTCTAACATCAATATTGTAATTTTGCAATTTTCAAAAAATATTGAGTTCACCGAAAATTAACTCTGCTCCATTCTTATACGTGTTCATTGCTCTATCAGAGGAAACAAATAAACAAAAAAATTTGAACATATTTTTTTTATAAATAGCCTATACTTGAAGCAAAAATTACGCGAAAACTACTAATTATTCTTTCAAAAAATTATATTAAGACTTTATTTAATGTTCTAATGTTAATTATGATGTCCTTAAGAAAACATCTCTATCATCATTGTAGTTTTGCAATGTTCATTTTCTTACAATTTTAGAAAATACAAACTGTTAGCAGAAAATGGGAATTCCGGTACAATATTTTTTAGCCTAATGTTCTATCCGAGGGAAAAAATTAAATAAAATTCATGAAGCCGTTTTTAAGAAAACAATTTATTAAAATTGCTTATATTTGACGTAAAATTACGCGAAGACTACTCACATTCTTTTGAAAAACTGTAAATGACCATAGTTACCGATTTTCTTTTGAAGAACAGATTTAATTAAAAAATCTCTATCTATATTGTACTTGAAAGACGACGCCGAAAAAAAACTGAAGGTTTTAAGTTTTTAAAAGTTCTGAAAGATGAACGAAAATGAGACCTGTGCCATTTTTAAGCGTCTTCTGCTCTATTCGACTCTATAATTAATTAAAAATAAAGCCATGTTTGCGAAATTTTTGAAGTGGTGTTGCGGCTTCCTTTAAAATACCCCCAAAACCAAAATATTCGTTTCAAATCCGCAGGGCCTTGATTTCGAACAGGTCGATGTGCGAATATTAATTCTGGAGAAATTGGTTTAACAGTTCATGATCTAGTGTTGCACATGGACGAGGGAACAGACGGACAGACAGAGTCAGAAGGACGGACAGACATTTTGCCTTCAACTAATTTTTCGGTATGATGGACCCACAAAATGTGGATTCTGAGTATATAATACGTTAGAGGAAGTAATTTACTGCATGTATGGACATAATATTTCCCCTTCTTTGGTATCAGAGCCTCATAATGCGAGTTTGTCTGACGAAAAATCACTGTTTTTTACCATAGCATTACAATACTTTCTCAATACTAAGAAAATGCTCATGAGAATGCCCAAGAATGCTTCGTTAAAGCGATAATAATGATTGATAGAGAACGAACTTGGATAAAGGTCATAGGATATTTATATAGAAAAAAATTCAACTTTCACCATTATAGAACGGGTATTGAAGACACATTTCCGGTACATTAGAATATTTTTGCATTTCATATTTTCACCTATTATAACACGATAAATTAGCAAATCTCAATGCACAAATTTCTGACATATTGTTATATAGTGATTTTAGTAAATGAAAATATTTTACTTTTTTAAACGTCTGTCATTTTTGCACAGTTTTGGATTCTTGTCAACTGACTTAGTTCCGATGCACAAAGGGTTGCAAATTCATTACACCACATCGCATCTAAAAGAAGTGGCTTCCTTTTTTCGATGAAACTTGACGAAAACAATCAGATATTTAGAAAGAAACGTTTGATTAATTGTCACGGCAGCCCTGGAATTTTATGAAAACGTATATTATTAGCATCAATTTCCAAACATTGTTTTTAGTACTGTTATATTTCTCGTTTCATTAAAAAATGTGAGCACGAAAAATGTAATTAAGGTACCGAATTGTTGATTGTTGTCGTCTCTCCATAACGCTCCTGGTCATTCCTTGGTTTCGAACGAAGTCCCCACAGTAGAAGCAGACCCGTCCCGACGGGCTATGGTAAAAGCGAGCGCACTTCCGTTCTATCCCTGTCTTCGCGATCTCTACCTTCCACCTCCCGTGACGAAGCCCCATCCCCACCGCTTTTTCAGCGCTTGTCGCCCCGCTCCGAGCTTCAAGCATCTCTCGGCCCCTGTCTCTGACTTCACTCTCCACCCCGCTTCACCCCCCGCTCCGCTTCCACCTCCTCCCCGGTCCTCCCACTCTCCACCTAGAACTCTGCTCCCCGCTCCCTCACCTGCATTCCGTACCTCTCCTGTCCTTTTCCCGCCCTTAAATCCGAGCCCCCTCACCCTTCCGAGCTCCCCGCACCGCGCAAGAACTGTCCCGCTCCACACAACCTCGCCTCGCCCCTCCCACCGCTCCGTGCTCCGCTTTGCGTCGCCACCCGTACCGCGCTGCTGGCATCTCCTCACCGGCTTCCCCGTTGGAGCATCTCCTCCTGCCCCCACTTCCCCGCCCCGCCCCACCGCGTCGGGAGGCCACCCTGCGTCGACGGGCAGGGCTTAGGGAAAGCGTCCGCTCCTCCCCGCCCCGCCCCGCCCCGCCCCGCCCGCCGTCGCCGGGCCCCGCTGTCGCCTGCTCGCACGTGAATATTTCAGCGTGCTAAACAGCGGAGTCGTGTCGCCGCTTCATTATTCAGGCGCAAGGCTGGATTATGCACGCGGCCGCACTTTTAAACTGTCAGGCGGGCGAGCGGGCGAGCGGGCGGGTGGGCGAGCGGGCGGGCGAGCTGCGCCGGCAAGACGCGTCAAGGCTCAAAGCACTGCTTGGGCCGCGGGGCCGCCCGTCGGCCGATCAATGGCGTCTCTGCCGCCGCCGCCGCGCCGGCTGTGGCTTCAGAGCTCGCCGCCGCCGACGGCGGTGCCGGCGCCGCAGCTTCCTCTCTTTCGCGGGCGCAGCGCTGCCAACTGTCTCGCAGCAGAAAAAATCTAAAACGCCCCTGTGTGACGACTCTCCGGTTGTGACAGAGGCGAAATGTTCAGGCCCGCAAGGCGTAATTCGGGCGGGCCCAATTAAAAGACGGCCTATTTTTAGAGGATGTTTTTATTATTGAAGGTACTAACACTACTTGGATTTGCTATACACTTTTATAAAGGGGGCTCAGATAAAAATGTTGCGATCAGGCTCGCTCTCATTTCGTTACGCTACTGGGTTGTGACCCTTCGTAGTGTACTTCAATATCCAAGCTTGCATTTTGTTTGTTTGGAAATGTTTAGACTAACGTATAGCTCTCGTTTCAATTTATTTTCTTTATAATTTAATCATCAAACACAATGGCAAAATAACCACCACGCCCCATTATCAGCCAACCGCACGTAAATGTTCTGAGCATAACTGGGGGGAAAACTCCGCCATGTGTTTAACATTATGTTGTGACGAGTCATAACGACTGTCACAAGTCATCAGGTCACATCGGCTCAACTTACAAAATACAAACATTTACAACTCATAATGTTGTATGTAACTGACACGAATTGATGAGCAGCTTTGTAAATTTATTCGGAGCATTCTCGTAGAATTATTTTCTGCATTCCGTCTAGACTTTTCGTTGCGGGAATGCATTCTAAGCTCCAAACAGTTTGATTGGCCGAGGCAGCCGTGCACGAACCAAACCACGCTTCTATTCGTAGGATCACGGATTACAATCTTGCCATTGGAATGGATATTTTTCTTCTCTTTCCATGGGTTATATCGCAAATATTCTGCCTTCAGAACCGACCCTCCATGTGTGTGTCTTTTTTGATCAAGAAACGTTTCTCGAGGGGTGCTAAATACATCCAGATTAGACAGCGAAAATTACTCATTTAGAAAATGAAAAAGTAAAACAATTATTTCATCCTTCTTTAAACACTAAATCCCACTGATGTATTAATGAAAATATTTGGAGTATACCGAAGTTTCTTGTTGTTTTCTTTCCAACAATCCTCCATGAAAGTTTTAAGCGGCATAATTCCACTTAATTTTTAATGTGAATTCATATTAATACAAATTCTCTACTTATTTCAGCTTAACAGTTCAGTGTTTTAAGAAAAACCCTGCCTTTTCATGTTTTCCAAGAACGTTCCTTAAAATCCTTGATTTCAATTGTTCTAATATAAGTGGTGACAAAGCATCGCCAGGAATGCGGTGAGTTATGTTTCGTGCTGTACATTCTTTGATGGGAGAATAACGTGAGAACTCTAAATAATTTGTTCTTAACCCCTCCAAAGCTAAACGGCCAACTTTTGAGCGACGTCATACCCGTAAAGAGGAGCAGAACGTGGACGACATTTACTGCTATTAGTTGTTTGCACGGGTCACTCACCAATATCTTTCTTTTCTCTGCATCCTAGACATTATTTTCTATTTCGGAAATTTTTTTTGCGGTGAAAGCTCTTTCTTGTCGTGACACGACGCTCTCCAGAAACCGATCAAGAGTTGGTTTCGAGTGGATAAAATGAAACTCCGCTAGAGACTTCATCCGTTGCCAAGAAGACGAAAAATAAAAGCTTCCGCAAGAAAGAAAACGGGAACAACTTTAGCGGATTTATGGATCACTCAGTGTTCCACCTCAAATACTACAAAAAGTTGAGGTCACAGTCCTTAACGCTAACTTTGTGTCTGAGAAGAGTTTATAAAGAAGCAAAAAATAAAAGGTACGCTCACCAGGCTTCGGTATTTACGTGATGTGAAAGATTGTAATGAAAATCAGAACTTACTTTTTAGAACCATGCTATGATGTCACGAATCCGCCAAATGAAAAGTTTTAAGTGAATTGGAAGGAATCACACCATCCATTTGTGGAGAATGTATACCCATAAATTAGAGGCAATACGCTTTAAATGTACACTCGCACAAGTTCTTGCATACCATCTATATCACAAGGAAAGTGTGTACTTAGCGAACAAATCCAGGTAATATTTCAAAATGGAAAGGCATTCCTTCGATAAAGAGTAAAAAACTGGCAAATAATAAAAGGAGTCGCTCCGTACAATACAGGGCAACCTATAGCCAAAATAAATATAACCAAGTTGACTTCTCCAACAATCTCCCGTTTATCTTCTTTCAGCTAAAGAGAACAGTTTTGTCCTCCCGTTAATACTTCATCACTCTCGACAAAGAGACCGTCCCAAACGATACAAAAGCGATCACATCGATTATTCCAAGATTCCTTCGGTGAGGGCGACAGAAAAAAGTTTGCGTGGTGGTAAACAGCGGAGGCGGGGAGTGAAAGCGGAGAGTGTGGAGGCGGGAGCGGTGATGAGGGTAGGGCGGAGGCGAATGTGCGGGCGGAGACTGTCGAACGGGTTGGCACGGAGGCGGTGGAAGAAACGTGGGTGGAGGCAGAAGAGAAGATGCACGTTGAGGCGGAGGAGGGGGAGTCGGGAGAGGTGGAGGCAGAAGAGTAGATGGAGTAGGAGACGGGCGATCAGACGCAGGAGAAGACTGAGGAGGCGGGGGATGAGACGGAGAAGGCGCAGAAGGAGTCGGAGGAGGAGATGGAGGAGGAGACGGAGAAGGAGACGGAGTCGGACGAGGTAAAAGAGAGGGAGACGGAGTCGAAAGAGGAGACGGATAGGGACATCGAGGAGGAGGAGAAGGAGGATACGGAGGGGACAGAGAATGAGACGGAGGAGACGAAGGAGACGGAGGGGGAGACGGAGGAGCAAAAGGAGGAGGAGGCTGAGGATGAGATGGAGAGGAGATAGAGCAGGAGGCGGAGGATTAGACGGAGACGGGAGGTGAGACGCAAATGAGATGGAGGAGTAGGCGATGGATGAGATGGAGGAGGAGACGCAGGTGGAGACTCAAATGGCGACGCAGGTGGAGGAGACGGAAGCAAGGAGGTCTGGGCAGGGACGGAGGCGAAGGCAGGAAAAGTGACGGCAACCCCGAGAACGCGTGCGGCGGGGGAGACGGGTATGAAGATGGGGTGGAGGCGGAGGCGGAGGCGGAGGCGTGGCAGGGGCAGGCAAGGGAGCGCCTCCAAAGAAAGAAGGGAGCGCGCGCGCAGCATCAGCGCGGATGTGGCGCCAGCCGCGCACCCAACCGGCGGCGATGAGCTGCTATTTATCACTTTATTATGTGTTGAAGCCTCGCGCCTACTCCTCCTGCCACGCACTCGCCGCCCCTCGTCGCCTGCCCCTCCGCGCCCCTCCCCCTGCGCTGCCCGCTAAAGCCAACGGCGCACAGTGTGACCATAAATATCTCAATAGTCTCTATTAATTCAAAATAGCATTTTTAAATATAAAGCAATAATTATGTGATTGTGAATAAATTAAACAGAAAAGTCAATGAATGCATGTTTTAAAATGTCTAATTATAAGTTTCTTCGAATTCTTACATTTATAGGAGCGTCAGGTGCGATTATATTTTACATTATTTTTATGGATAAATAAGAACATTAGAAGGAAAAAATTCTTACCAATAGTTACAAGTAGGTGGAATTCAAAGAATAATTGCACCTTTTTGTATATGACTTGTCGTTTTCTACATCAGAAATCTGTGATCTGCAAATGATTGCAATTAAAAATGCACTATTTTCTTTCTGATACCGAAATTAATAACGTTCCTTAATCATTTATCCCATACGTTTCTGAAAACAAATTTCAATAATATAAAGTAAAATATATTTCTCTTCGTTTATCTTTAACTTGCATAGAAATGAAAAAAAGTTTGCTTTAAACGACTTTAAATAAAATCATTTGTGTACAAGATCGCAAGGATTTCAACATTTTTCATTATGTTAATCATTTGATTCTGGATTGTTAATATGTTTCAACATTCATGTTCTTTAATGATGTTCACTAATGAAAATTATATTAATTTCTAACAAATCGTATCTTTAGTGTAAGAGAGATGTGCGAATTATAACACATTTTCCGAATAGCGAATTTATAGGAAGATGAACGGCAGGTTTGTTGTGAATATTAATGTTCGATTCCGAACCAAACGAAACATCATTTTATTGGATTTTTTAAAGACTGTCTCCCTTCTTGAGTTAAGTGCTTACTTAGGATATCAACTTTCGGCCCACTGCGGGCCGCGCGCTCTCGAGCCGTTCTTATCAAACGCCTCCTCCAAAGAGCTGCCGCTCGCCTGTACCAGCCCCTTAGCTTCCTCCCTAGAAGCCGCTTCCCTCCTCTCCAACACTCGTCCAATTACCGTAATAGCATCTCTTAACCGAGTCAGCCTTCTTGCGGGGACACAGCCCAGATGCGAAAGTTAACTTAATGCTTCATCAAGAACCCCCCAACCCCCTCACTCCTTCCCTCGCCCCTGCTGCTCCTCCTTCGACGGCGAGGGGGAGGGGCGGGGCGGGTGCCGTCCCGCGAAACCTCTACGGGCGAGCCCTGCTTGAGGACAGACGGGGAGTGAGCTGTTAAGGGATTGATTTTGGGGCAGCCATATTGCGTTAGGCCTAGAGAACGGCTTGCAGCACGTCGCGGGCGCCGCCAGTGTCTTGTGTCTCGTCTGCAAAAAGGGGAGCGGCTGACACTTGCGACTAATAAAACCCAAAGAATGGGAAATAGTGGGCTCGTAAACTCGTCACGTGCTGATGAAATTGTACTATACGGGAGGGGAGGTAAGTCGATCCTCCTTGTATGTTTAGGTCTAGTGTAGTTCCCCTAAAATACAACTAGTAATTTTCAAAGGAACTGCCGGATACAATTCATAGTACTATGCGAACAATGCCTTGTCGCTTAAAGGAAAGAGTTCGAATTATATTAGGTATTCCATGAGTATTATGACCAATTGTTAATGATTGGAAAATTAGTGCATCCATTCGTTTCCGTTAACATTGTAAGGAGGGTTACATATTCACATCGAATCACTCCATTTGCCGTTACGATATTTTTCTTCGCATTAAATAGTCACGTTTTCTTGACTTCAATGTAATTGTCATTTTACGTTATCTCTAATATCAGCAATAACTTAGTAATTTATCGAACGTGATATTTCGTGTCACAATGAACCGTTAGGTTCATATTTCATGATTACAGTTAAATGTAGTTAAACGATTTATTTTCGTGGTATAGATTTCAATATGTAACACTCAACATTCAACACGAGAATTCTTGAATAGATAAAAGATCTCATTTTGCTGATGAGTTTTTTATTAAATTTACTATATTTTTTTCTAAAAGACATATTTATTGCGATTTGAGAGAAAATAAAAATAAAAAAATTATTCGTAATATTGTTTGCCCTTGGGCTTTTTAATTCGTATCCATTTCCGTATAAAATGTATAGAGCTATTCAGTTGTTATGTGTATTACACATTCAAGTGGAAATGTGTGGTGTTAAGTAATACGCGAAAAACATTATGTGAGTTGGAATCAATTACACAGAATTCTCTTTCTCTGCCATGTTTTGAAATGAATTAGTAAGGGGATGAACGCTTAGAGACGGAGTTCATCGTTTTTATAACGAAACAAAAGAAAAGCAATCTTGAAAATCGAAATTAAACCAGCTTCCGACAAAACACTATCAGGTAAATTTTAATCCTTCTTCCCCAATTCCCTTTTTCTTACGAAAACAAAAATAAAAATTTCTGCTAAAATATGCACCATTGGAAGCGTTCAAAAAGAACAAATTTTCTTTGCAGAAGGGAGGAAATAGCCCCACCCTAACAAATATCAATTTCATTTTCAAATTACACGTTGTCACGGTATATTTGCTGGGGAGAAGAAGTTTCATGATTCGACGAAACGTTTAAGAGAACAAAAATCCGAAATACCGATCCGCCCGTCTTCAGCTATTACGTCGAAGCTGGTGTAGTTGAGGTTCATGATAGTTATCTCGAGACGTAAAGTTTAAATACTCCCTCTTGGCGGCGAATTGTGTCTAGTTTTTCTCCAGGCAAAGTAACACCTATTTTGCATTGTGTTCCAGTAATTTACGGCCCATCTTCAGTCGGAGATCAGAGTTGTTCCTTTTCTCTTTTCACGTTCCTTGAAAAGGCAAGTGATCCACAACCAACTCCCGCAAGAACTGTTCAATTTCATTCTCTTAATGCCTCTGCGGAAAGCGTCCTGCAATTGCTCTTACAGTTAAAGCGTCACGAAAGCGCTCCTCCATTGTGAAATACACTATGAATGTTGAACAGTAGATTAGATGTCATTAAGTGACTGCAGAACAAAACATTTTCGAAACCCGTTCTCGATGGAATTGCCACTGTAAAACCTTCAACTTGATAGCCATACGACCGCGTTCCGGAGAATAAGTAATTTTACTAGTATATACAAGAGGAGAAAATACTTCTTTTCAGTCCGATGCTAAAACGCGACTTTTGAATATTAATTAGTGGTCGTTTTCTTTTCAAATGCTCCATTCGATTCCAAAAGTAAAATTTATACGTTGCGATTATATTCTTGCTTAGATTAAATTAATTGTTAGAAGGAAATTCTGATGTCGTAGAAAACGTTGATTGATGTCTTCCAACTTCTTAAAACAGAGCGAAAAGGGAACAGTTGTAGTTTGAACTACACATGTAGTTCACGTAGTTCACGGCTACCGATGTTCCCTTTCCGCTCTATTTTAGGTAGTTGCCGAATTTGTGCGTTCGCACTTGATTGAATTTACTTCCAGATCAGACTAAATGCAATTAATTTTCCGTAATGAGGGAAACAAAAGCGGTTATGGAGTATAACATTATAAGTTAACGTTCAATTTATGTGACGTAGCGTGTTGTTTAAATGCACTCTATTTACCTCGTACCATTATGTATAATGGCTACCACTCAAGCTATTAAGTTTGAAAACATAGCAGCTCGCACACCCACACATACACACCGGCTCAAACTCTCTCGCACATACCCTGTCAGAGTTCATAGCCAGTTTAATTAATTACAACCGCAATTTTCGTTACTAAATATCGTCTGCGTGAACTGACGTCGCGTTTCCAACATGGCGGCGGTTTAATAATTGACTGTCGCATGCGATTAGTATGTCAGTAAAGCAATATGACGGGCGGCCTGTTTATAATGGCGGCTTGCTACCTAGCGAACCCTGGTCCTGTAACGATGCCAACGCCGTGCCCCCCGCCCATAAACCAACCCTCGGAGTTTAATTAAGGTTTTAATTAATTATGAAAGCTTTATAACTCAGCACGTAAAACAAGGACAGTCCGACGCAATACTCTGTTCACCATTACGCGGTCGCTGATGACAGCACTTAACTCTTCAAATTTAAGTAGAGCTTACGAAGCACGTTCGCAAGAAAATTGTGGCGAATTCGTTGAATATTCATGACCGTTTCCATACAAAACTATGATCACTCATTTTCTGAGTTTCACTTTTGACATCCTCATAATATTCACTTAATGATAAAAACAATAAAACACGCAGTCATTTTGTAAACAGAGTAGCTGGAAGACTCCTTCATTGTTCATAGTTTCTACAACTTTCCCCGCAAATAGTGTCTCCACTTTTTAGAAAAGACCAACCAAAAATTTCAAATAGCTTCAACTACTATAAAGGTGAAGAAGTCCAACAGATTGACATTTCATTGTTATAATTTAGTTCCTCGACTTAAAAAGTGTCAACGTACGTAAAAAGTATAGGATAAATTATCTCAAAGCTGGAAAGTGTACACAATTTATAATATATCACAAATGTAGGTAAACATAAAGAAATGTTTCTCGCCGTTTTGAAAAAAGATGGATTAACCAGATCAAAGAATTTTAAAATCCAAACCAAATCTAAATACATGAGTTTCCATTATTTAAACATGACTTTTGGAGAAACAATCGCCAGAATAAACTTTTATATTTTTTCCACACCAACATTGCGTAGTGAAGATCCAGAGAAAGGAACGTAAACGAACTTAGAAATACAAAGCAGCAATAAATCGCGTTCTTAGTTATAATATTGAAACAAACTAGAGAACGAAACTTTAAAATTGCAATTTTAAACAATATCGTTATATATCGTGTAATAATATTGCTAATTAATATCGTGTAAACGCATTCGTACGTGTACAGACTGAAGTCTTTGTTAATACATTTCTAAATTATGACATTTTTGTGAACCTTGGCATGGATCTTTCCTGCCAAGATATGTGTAAATTATGTGTCAATAGGAAGCATAAACAATATTATTCACTTCGTAATTATCCATATTTAGATCTTATAAGTTAGTGTTCTATGTATTCATATCAATTTCCTATCACTAAAGAGACCTGACACAAAGGAAGATCTTTGCACAGTAAACTCTCGTTAGCACGAAGTCGCTAACCACGAATTTCCCCTTAACACGAACAAAACTTGGGTCCTCGCAAAGGATTATACAAATACGGGAATTTATAATAATCTGATAACACTAATTTTTATAACACGTCCTCCGATTACTTCGGTCCCTTGGAGTTCGCGTGAATGAGGGTATATTGTATAATGAGAATATAAGAAAAAGTGCCAGTTTTGCAATGATGTAGAGTTAAAGAATGTTATCAGACATACTCTTTTCAGTGAAGAGAAAGCATCTCGAGAAATGAATAATCAAACAGAATAAGTATGAAAATATAGAAATTTGGTCGATTATCAGTATTTTAAGTTTTAAAACAATTGAATTGAATTTAATTGAATGTGCCTTATTTCAGTTGAATTATCAGTTGAACAATCAGTTGAATTATTTAAAAAAATATCAGTAAATTACATAAAATACAATTTACTGATTATTTTTATAAGTAATTCAACTGATTGTCTTCAAATTTCAGATAATGAAAAACAACAAAATTTTACTAACAGACAATCAACATACTAGTAAACAAAAGAAAAAATAGAAAGTTTAAGCCGGCTTCTTAGTTCGCAACCACGGCTCTACTACCGCCCAGAGACCGTTGAGTGCATGCGCGCGTTCGCTAAAAGTCGCTCAAACGCTTGTAACTTGGCTCGTTCTGGCAACTTTTCTGCTGCAAAAATGCTATTGTGGGATATGTTTAATTTCGCCCTTTTTATGTACTGCAGAAATAGAAACTTCTTAATTTTTTTGAAAATATTCGTGACAATTTATGACCCATAATAGAAATAGTTTCGTTTTCTTGACGTTTACAAGGTAAAGTAATTGACCAAGAAGGTAAAAAGTTAAAACTGCCTTTTTAGCCCGCGACCACGGGTCCCCCTGCCCAGGCAAGTGCAGAACCAGGAATGCTCAAGGGAAGGATACGTATTACGTATGAAAAGGCTAAGCTTGAAGTTATTCTTAAAGATCTCTCGTACATTCAAAAAATCATCTAACAATACGTCATAATAAATGAAATAATTTGTTATTTTATTGTTTTCGAAAAAGGGAATACGTATTTTTCGTAGTCTGAAAGGGGTGAGTCACGTGCCCCCCTCCCGGCCTCCCAGGACCCACACGTGAGTTCACAAAGAACGAATCCACAAGCACAGCGGACCCCATCCACTCTCAAGCGAGTCTTGAAACCTTAATTTGTATCGTTCGTATTGCTCCTACAAGCGACATATTCTACACCGACACTAGTCAGGACTGCAAGCCTTGCTGTTGGGGACCATTAAAAGACAGGCCTTCCGTCATTTTTCGACACCACCACCTGCTGCCATTCAGGCAGATATCTGAAAGCAGCGAAATACAGGCCAAGTTGAATCTACAATATGAAATAAGATGTAGACTTATTTTTATTATCTTAACATACATGTGTTCACAATACTAAGAATTCACATCCACGATAGGCCCCACAAGGGGAACATATATCGTTGCCACTATTTCTACCACTGTGAGAACAATGCAATCGACACAAACCAAGGTTGCAAAAGCCTCGCTTGATTGCAAATGGTGCTCATTTTTTAATTTTTTTTATTTATTTTTTATTGCAGAATGAGGTGGTTGTACATTGCTCAGCCACATGCGTTTCAGTTGTTAGGAGCGAGCTTTTTCAGACGAAAAAATGCGAAGGGGGTGGCTACGCCGACCCTTTCTTGAATACGTTCCAAATATATTCGTAGAATACCTCGCTTGTCATCCATCCGTTCTCCAATATAGACCCTTGTAGAATCATTTATTTCGTCATCCAAGTTACTTCCCTCGATGTACCCTATAATTTCTTCAAATCACATTCTAATGTATTCTTCGATGACACACGAACAAGCGCCTGTAAACTGCTTCACTTGTCCCTCTAGTGATTATGGGATGTCTCCTTAAAAAAGCCTTAACCCAGCCTTCTCCTTGACAGTTGAACGGATTGGGTCTTGGTTTAGCTGCTAAAACTTGTTGAACGTTACTCTATAGACCTTCCTTCTTCCGCAAAAAATCTTTCTTGGCTAGTTCAAACTAGATTGGATTATTCTTAAGGTAAAACAGTAAATCAGATAAATCAGGACCTAGAGCTACTATTTTGTGATCTGGATTATTTAAACGACACTGCAAACTTGTTCTGGGAACACTAAATGATTTTGCTGCAGAACGCACAGATGCCCCGTTGTACTTAATTCATTTGATGGCATTTACCATGGCTCCTGCATCATACACGTGCTTTGGCTTCTTTGGCATTATATCACTTATTTCTGACCCACACAGGATTTACCTGTGAACAATAATATTAAACGGCGATTAAAAGCAATGTGTCAACAATTATTAGCAGAGTGGCCAATAACACAATTCACACACTACCGTAGTCATTGGCCACCCCCTTCACCAATAAATACGCAAAGTTAGGATTCTCATATTCAGCTGACATCATTGTCACTCAATAAGATTTGTGCTTTCTGGCATATGTTTGTGATTTGCTGAAGAAAATATTAAGAAATCTTTACGTACAATGAACACACACCGCGCTGTCAACAAGCATCCCCCTTATTGGCAACAGTTACACTCTTGCGGTCTAAGTAAATATTTCATAATACTCAGAAAGCGTCCCTTCGCATCATTTACAAGCAAAATATTAGAAAACGGTGTTTGAACAAGCTGTAATTCCAATTATAGTAGGAGTACCCAATCGCTGGGGGTGGCCAATCACTGTACCGTTTATCCTACATAAAGTCACAAAGAATACGTTGATTATGTCACATCGAAAGAATGAACGATGGACGAACGCCTAAACTATATATAAAGCAAGTATGGACAGAGGACGACGCATGGGAAGACCAAGAAATATATAGAAGGATAAAGTGAAAGCAGATTTGCAGAAAAAGAATGTGCGACTTTGGCGAACAGTTGCCCAAGATCGAGATAGATGGACATCTGTTGTTGGGAAGGCCAAAGCTGGATAGCTGTAGTGTTGGATGATGATTAAAAGACACGTCTTTCGTCATTTTTCGACTCCATCATTCGCGGCAGAAAATGAATGTGCGTCTTTGGCGAAGAGCTGCCCAAGATCCAGATAGATGGACATCTGTTGTTGGGAAGGCCAAAGCCCACCTCCGGCTGTAGTGCTGGATGATGACGATTAAAAGACACGTCTTCCGTCATTTTTCGACTCCATCATTCGCGGCAGAAAATGAATGTGCGTCTTTGGCGAAGAGCTGCCCTAGATCCAGATAGATGGACATCTGTTGTTGGGAAGGCCAAAGCCCACCTCCGGCTGTAGTGCTGGATGATGACGATTAAAAGACACGTCTTCCGTCATTTTTCGACTCCATCATTCGCGGCAGAAAATGAATGTGCGTCTTTGGCGAAGAGCTGCCTAAGATCCAGATAGATGGAAATGTGTTGTTGGGAAGGCCAAAGCCCATCTCGGGCTGTGACGATTAAAAGTCACGTCTTCCGTCATTTTTCGACCCCATCATCCGCGGCCAAGGAGGGAGGGGTCGGGAGGCGGCGTCGGGGCGCCGGCGCGTTTGCTGGCTCCGGAGGGGGGCGGGGCGCAGGCGCGTGGCGGCGGCGGCGGCGGCGGCGGCGGCGGCGGGCGCTCCGCGGGCGCCATTTGCGGTGCGGCGGCGCCGACCGGCCGGGATTAAGGGGGCTCTGCGCTGCGGGGCGGCCGACCGTGCCCCGCATGCATTGTTCATGCTGTTCATGCATGCGCTGCCACGCTTATTGCTCTGTCAAAATGCCCCCACGCGCGCGTTCACACACGCCGCGCCGCGCCACGCCGCCCTGCGCCGCTCGGCCCGTTCGCCTGCGCGACTCGCTCACGGCGCCCGCTCGCTGCAAGGGTGCTCCGTGGATGGGGCAGGGTTGTGAGAGGCATGGGGGCACGGGTCCTACCCCTTGATATGCCCTTCTTTGGAAGTAATAAAAAATGAGTATTGAATTTATTATGACGTTCTCTTAGATGGTTATTTGAATGAACAACAGGGGTTTTACAATAAACACAAGAGAAGGCTATTCATTTTACAAGTAACCCACCTCATCAGTCTACAAAAAATACGTATTCACTTATTCTAAAGTAATAAAATAACAAAATAATATTTAATTTATTATGACACATTATTAGATGATTATTTGAATATACAATAGGTATTTTGCAATAACCGCAAGTGAAGCTATTTAATACAAAAGACTTGTCCTCCCCTTGAGGATCCCTTGTAACTGCGCCTGTCTGCCTGGGCAGCGGGCTACACATACGGCTCGATCAATTACTTTTCCTTCTAAATTTCAGGAAAATGAAACAATTTTCAAATTCGATCATCAAGGATCACATATTGCATGGATAATTTTAAAAAAAATTAAGGCGTTTCTATTTCCATAGTGTATTAAAATGTTGAAAATGAACGACCTCCGAAACAGCACTTTCAACGGTCTCTGGGGTCGTTGAGCTGTTGGGCGCGTCCGTGCGTTCGCTAAAACTTCCAAAATCGGTCGTCAATAGAAAACGGGTAAATCTGATTAATCGTTCACGATGCTCACTGACTTGTTCATTGTTGGCCGAACGAAGTTTTCGTAGTCGAAATACCTCATTTGTTGTTAATTAATTAATCAATCCTCCGTTACACGCATGTTGACTGAGACTTCGCACTCCTCTGTTTTTGCGTCTCATTGTCAGTCATCATGAGGTATTGAGTTGTGGCTTGCTGTACCTTCCTCAGGCGTGGGGACTGTTCGATAGATGTCGAAACAAATCTTTCTCAATCGTTACAGACGTTGGCCACAGTGGAATATTTAGCGAAGCGGAGCGTCATTCCGCGCGCGTGTTCGTGTTATAAGTTCAACCCTCACGTTTCTTATTTGTATTACAATTTAAACATAGTATTTACTATTTAAACCAAATATTTATACATTTCTCTAACAGTTCAAAATGTTTATCAATCAGAGAAGTGCACAAATATTGTTTCTATAATGAAAATTGTATAAAATCACAAACTATTTGCATATCAACTCCAATATTGGGGCATGTTTATGGTTCAATTATTTATAAATATACAGGGTTATTCAATAAAACCTTCACCTCAAATATTTTCTTATTTAAACGGTTTAAGATATTGAGATTAAATTTTCACCAAACGATTCAGGTCGTAAGGGCTCATCATTATTATCTATTGAGAACATTTTTATTTTAAATATTTTGAACTAACTTCGTCATTTAAAAGTAACAATGTACATATTATTATTATTATTATTATTATTATTATTATTATTATTATTATTATTATTATTATTATTATTATTATTATTATTATTATTATTATCATAATTATCATCGACATGTTTTTCTCTATTTTCTAAATTCTTCACCATCAGATTGCTTGCAGAGAAATGCATTATAGCAAATCTTAAAAATTGTTATTACATAAATATTAATCTGTCTTGTCAATCTAAATTGTTTTCTTTTGCAGTTGATTATCTTCAATGACAATTACGGCTGATTTTCTTCCAATTTCACCTGCAGACCGCGTGCAATATTTATCTTATTGATTCTTTTTTATTCACGAGAATTTGGATATATATCTTTCTCCCATTTTTGGGGCCTTATGATTGTCTTAACCAACCTTAATTGATGCAACAGTTTGATAATTCTCGGCATCTTTCGCCTACCATCTCTCCCCCATTAGCATATTCTATCATTATCACCATCATGTCTCACTTTTCGACAGCCTCACCCTTCAGACTTCCTTACACAACCATCCAACAACCAAATTTAGTACCCTGCAGCTTCCTCCCTCGCTCGGTCGTTCGCCTCGCTGCTCACCCACACATCCACCCTCGCACGTCCACACACGGTGCGGCGGCCCTCTCCCTCCGACGTGCCACGCCACGCCACGCCACGCCGCCCTCGCCGCCTGACTTATTAACGCCGCTATTACATTGCATTTAGCGGGGCCTCTGTACGCGGCCTCTAGGGTGCGCGCGCCCGTCGTGGAATTAAAAACCCGCCCCGCCCCACGCCGCCGCTGCTCGGCTTGTGGGGCAGGGAGGGGCGGCTTCCTTCCGCCCGCGCGCCGTCGCTTGTTTGGCGCTCGCTGCCCGCCACGCCCCTCCGACTCCTGTCAAATAATCCTCACCTCCCTGCTTCTGCCTTTTTCGTGTTGACTTATGTGTTTCATTAACCACCTGACGTTATTTTCACGCGCATTACTCCGTCTGTTTTTTACTTTCTCGTCCTTTCGAAGGTACTTCGTAAGAAGAGAAAGTTATGTAATCGTGCGACGGAAAATAGCGATTTTTGTTTATTGCTTACGCGTTTGCTTTTGCTCTGGCCTCATCTCTGCCCTCCGCTTTTCGCTCCGTTGTGCCTGCCCGCTACCCATCAGATATCGATTGAGAGCCGGTATAGTCTAACAGAAAATTTCTCCTTCCCCCAATCTGCTATTTTTCTCCTAAAGTCAACTTCTCAGCCTCGCAATAGACATCCTTCCGACCGGAACCTAGTAACTTCTACCTTTCTGCCGATTATTCTCTTTTTTCTTTGTTTTCTTAGTGTTTTCCCTCTGTAAACCATTTCTTTTGAGTCACCATATTCGTAATACCATTTTTCTTATCAGAAAAATTTCTCCCCTTTTCCTATTTCTTTTAAAAGTATGCACGTGGTCCATCCACGCGCAAAGAGTACTGTTTTTTATGCTGCTTTTGCAAGAATATTTGCATTTTCTTCTCCTGTTCGCTGCCTACCGTCTGACTGATTCTCTGCCTTTGCTCATTTGCTTTTCTCTACACATCCACCTCCTCAACCTTGACATCTCACCTTTCACTTCACATCAGTTGGTATAATTCATTGAATATGTCTCTCCTTTTTTTTCGACTTCGCTCTGCTCTTTCCTTTGTTGATTACACCCTTCCCTACACGCTATCATCTTCTCCATCGAGCATTGCCTGCACATCTGATTTGTCTCTGCTGCCCCCATTGCTCACCATTCTCTGTGTACTGACTCCCTCTCGCCGCCGCCGCAACCACTTACCTGCCGCCGTTATTTCTTCCAAGGCTCATTCATCCTGATTCCTCTCACACATCTTTCCTACTTCCACCGTTCTCCCTCACACCTCCATTCCTAATCTATTCCTACCTCTGCTCACCATCCTACCTTCACTCGACTCACCCCTTGACGCCGTCTGTTTCTTTCCTATTTCGCATTTCTTTCGTACTTCATTCTCCTTCTCAACTATTCCTTCCAACCCTCTCCGGTCCTCACTCACCCCTTCCTCTGCTCACCGCCCTATCGTTACTCGACTCACCCGGTGCGGCCGCCCGTTTCTTTACTACTTCGCATTTCCTTCGCACACCATTCTTCTTCTCAATCCCCTCCGTTCCTAACCTACCCCTACCTCTGGCGTTACCCGACCCACCACTTGCCGTGCCGCCCGCCGCCCGCCGGCGGCTCGCCTCACCACGCCGCGCCGCGCACACGCGCCCAAACAAGAGCGATTACTTAGTCACTCTAAAGCGGGAAACTGAATAATTCCCGAAATGTTCATCACGGGCGCGGCGGCCTCTCCGCCCGAGGGGGCGTGTCGTTGGTGTAATTCCTCGTGAATGCGTAATGCGGGTAATGGTTGTTCTTTGGCGAGGTCTCTTTTGCGCCCGAGAGGTCAAGGAAGCCCCTGGAGGCAGGGCGTTTGCGTGGCGCGGGGCCCATGGGTGGCGGGGGGAGGGGGAGGGGAGGGAGTCAGTGACGCGTGTGCAATCGATGCAGTCGTGCCTGACACCGGCAGCGGCGAACGTGTGGGAACGGTGCCAGCAGTAGGGGAAGGGTGCGTCGCTGTAAACACGGCGAAATGATCTAAAAGAGTCTCCTTCTGTGAAAACAATACATAGCATGAAATCGTGGACTCACAATGACAAGGTACTATATGACTTTTCTTTGGTGAAAGTGTTGTTTTAACACGTTCGAACTGTCTGTTGTCAGATTTATAACATTTTAAAACAGTTTTAAAATCAGACTTGTGGTAAACCTTCCATGAAGAAAATGAGATAAGATGTGTGTAATTCCAAATTTTCAGGAAATCGCCTTTAAAATTTCCTCAAAAACGATACAATTTTGTCACACAGATATCGCGAAATGTTTAGCATCTGACGGTTGGAGGAACTCACTGGCGCACTGACGTACTGAGTGGCGCACTGACGCACTGAGTGGCGCACTGAGTGGCGCACTGACGCACTGAGTGGCGCACTGACGGTTGGAGGAACTCATGGAACATTGGTCTTGCTTGATCTAATTAGTAACAAATGCGCACAAATTCTTAAGGCACTCGCAACTGAAAGAGGTTTTATGAATTTATTGATTTTTTAAACATGTAAATAAAAAATTAACAAATGAATATTACTTTTAAATTCAGCGTAAATACAAAATCCTTTATGAGAAAACATCAAGTCGATGGGATCCTACGTCTACACCCCCCCTCTTCTATGCAAAATTCTCGTTACGTCACTGTTAGTAATAAAATGGGAAAATAAAATTAAAAATTTTGAAATGAGAATTCATTGCTCATTATTTTGGTAAATAAAAGACTTACTTAATCTGTCAGTATTCCTTTATTTTCACCAAATTTTGCGACACTAACATGTGATTTTCACCTTTCTTACTTTTGTCCTTTCGTAGCAGTATTATAGAAGTATTCTTGATAAATATGTTTATATTTATCCAAGTGAATGATCTGATCAACTGGGTGATCTGTGAAAAGAATAGTTAGGTTTGTCTGGCAAAAAGATGTCACATATAGTGAGAATGTTTTGTGCTATATGAAAATACTGATAAAGTAGAAACTTTGAAACATATTTATTACCTTGCAAATATTTATAAGACTCTTAATGATGGCAAAAAAGATTGATGTCTGAAGCATGATTTATTACATCCTTATACAGTAACAAAAGTATTGGTTTTGTAAATGGTATATATTGTTTAGAATAATTATGAACATCTCACTTTTTTTTATTTTATGAATGTATATTCAGTTTATGTAATTAATGTGTATAAATGATATATTTATTTGATCTCTAATTCTTATAGACTTGAGTACAATCCTTAGTCCTGGATAGAGGCCATATTGATTAATTCCATTTGATTAATTTCATTCATTAAATATCAAAAAGTAAATATTATAGGCGCTCAGGAAGGCGCTCAGGAAAAAATGTGTCAGTTGAGAAGTTTTACAAATCAACCCTCTAAACTATACCTAACTAAACTAATGAAGAAACAAGTATTTATTTCACATTCTCGATAGCTTTCGATCCTTTTTATATTTTTAAAAAATGTATTTTAAGTCACATGAACTACTAAGGTCAATTGCGACTGACACAATACATTGAGCCAATTATGCATCATTAAAAATATTTATTACTTACCAAAATTTATTACTTTTTCCTTGGAATCCTGACTACGATAACAATGATTCTTTCTGGTTGCTTTTGTGATAAGTGGGATTTTTTACTGTTACACACGCCGCACCATAAGAGCGCTAAGAGTGAGTGTTGGTTTGTCGGCAGGCGGCAGACGGCGGAGGAGCGCGAGGCGGAGCGGCAGGCGGCCAACCGGCTGATGATGTCTCTGCAGGCCGAGGCGCTGAGCAAGGGCGTGTACCCCACGGAGCCGCTGCCGCCGCCGCCGGGCGCGCCGGGCTCGGCGTCCAGCACGTCGCTCAGCGCCCTGCAGAACCTGCAGCCGTGGGCGGGCGGCGGCGCGCTGCGGGGCGACCCCTCGCAGGCGCCCGCGCCCGCGCCGCCGCCCCCGCCCCCGCCCTACAGCATCAACCCGCCGCCGCTCGCCTCGCCCATCTGCTAGCCGCGCGGGCCCGCCGCCCACGCCCACGCCCACGCCGCCTTCGCAGCTGCCAGCTCTAGTCAAACGGTCGCCGCGCACCTCCCGTGACGACGGGGCGGGCCGGCGGGCGACTGGGCCCACTGGACGGGGTGGTGGCGGTCTCGGCTGGTCGGGACCAGGACTGGCTCAAGGTTTCGTGACCTTCTTCAGGGCTGATGTGCTCCGTCAGCCGAGAACAGACGCGTGACTCTGGTGGTGGATTGTTTCGACTTCACAAGTGATTCGCGAGCTGACGCGGAAATGTATGCGATTTTAACTTGTGCTGGGTTGGAGTTCAGTATGTAAGTTGCCTCTTCAATACTTACTCGTTTGAAACATGCAATCACGCCTGGATTAATTCGCATTTTCTTTGACGCATCTAATTTCTAAAGATTTGTATCAAAAGACGCTGTATTGCTTTATGAAATACAATGTATGAAAAATAGAAAGTGCAAAGAGGGGACTTCAACGTACTACACAAGAGCTAATCATTTGCTTTTGATGCGATCAAGTGCAAATTAGTTCCATTGCAATCCACTTCACAACTTCTTTAAAAAAATCTTTTACCCATGTTTCGCTTCTTATTGTAAAACAGATACTTAAATTTTTACATGAGCTGAATCATCTTTAATTACTGACTGTGAAGTAAAATCTACTTTCAAAAGTATCTAAAGACTCAAAATTCGTATTTGACTAAAATTCAAAATACTGCCAACAAAAAATTATAGCAAATTGATTATTTTGTTACGTAGAATACAGTAATCAGTGATTTTAAGAAATGAAGATTGTACACACACACACAAGTTTCATTTGACTGCCCACAAAAAACAACCAATACCTCTCTCTGTGTCGCCGCGAAACCTCGCCGCACTGTGTTTCGTATGCATCTACCAAACCCAATACAGGATAAAGATAACAAACATTTTCACGTCGAGATTGCGGCTGAATGTTCGCCATTGCAGCTAGTGAAAGTTCGGCAAGGGCCAGACAGTGTAGGGTGCTGGCAATCAGCTCCGCTGGTGCTTACGAGAGCGCTCGAGCGGTGGACATGACGCTCGAGAGCGCTCGAGAGTGGGATATGAAGGAGCCAAGCGGAACTGAGTGTTTGAAGCGCTCGCACTGTGGATCCAGGCGGACGGCGAAGCAGGCCTCAACGGAGATTGATGGTGGCGTATCTAAATAAGATGAACTCGAATACTCATGAGCAATACTTCTGTGAACTTCACCGGTTCTCGGTGAGACGAATGGAAAGGACATTTGTTAGACATTCCATGGATCTCGAGTCGAATGAGAGTGATGTTTGCGGAGATTTCAGTACGAAACGCAGTACTAGCAGTGATGTGCATGCCTTTAGATTTTTACACACGATCGTTTCGTGAACTCTACAACAACCAGAAGCCGGTCTTCAATGAACATGGGTTATGTTCCTGCTGCGAATAAGCGTTTATTATTACTCAAAGAACTCATTTTTAATCATTTGCTGTGAATTTCCTCTCAGCTCTGCACTATTTTGTCTCCTGATACTGTTTCCTTTTAGGAAAGCAAAATCACCAGCTTCTGCAGGAGCCCATATTTAAAGCAGTGTTTATTCATAAAGTTGTAATTAATGTTCTGTGAGGATATCGTTTCCTCAAGGAAGCATTACGAGAATGTTTCGAATAACTCATTGCACAAAAGCCATAGAGTAATTTGTCCCTACCGCTTGTTTCCAAATCGAAATTCTCCTAACAAGAAAAAATTATTGCAACAATGTTAATATGAATCCACACTGAAAGACAATGTAATTTAAATATGAAACAAATGTGTAGATACTGACGTGTTAAAAAAACATGTATGCATTTTGTACAGGTATTACGAAAAGGCAGGTGGTTCTTTATGAATTCGACAATACTGCGATGTTGTAAATCATTCTGAAGTAAATATGTTCACTGATACGTGAAGATACGAATTTTTGTAGTTATTGGTTATAATACTAATTGAATTTGTTCCTAAATCAATGATCACCGAGTCAGATCCGAAATGTTGAAGAATTTCATGTAATGACATCTTTGACCTTCTCGACTTTCCATATAAATCCTGATCTTTTCACAAGATACGAAAAAGCGTGACTTAATTTATTCAACCTACTAAGTTAATTTGTTCTTAAAAAATCACAACAAAATGAGCATTACATTATGAAATTATTAAAGACGAGTACATACATACTCCTCCAAAGCTTCACTCTGTAGTTATTTATTGTTCATAACTCCTAACATTCAGTAAAATATTTGCAAAATTTCGTAGGAAATCTGGTGAAAAGATCAAGAGCACATTAAAAACGCATTTTTTGCGTAATATTGTGCAATATGCAGGGCTTGTTGCAATTCCGAGGAACATATTTCTCAACCAGCGTGTAGAGTGCTTCTTGTCACTTCACCGCCATGACGAAAAAAACGTCTGTCACCGAGTGTGATCGTGCTGTGTCTTTGTAACTTTATGACCCACTGTGTTAGATGCTCACATATCACGATCACTGTAGATTACTCCATTATGTTTTAAATAAATCAGTTTTAAAAATTTATATGTGTTTTCTTTTTATTGTGCAACTTTTGAGCATCACTGATGCAACCAACTCACTTTTTCCACATATTTCGCACATTATTTACTTGAATAATAATCGTTTACAAAGGAAGATATCGTCAAGTTTTGTTCCACATTCAAAACAATGAAAAGTGTCGCAGATGAGTGGCGAGACTACTAAAGAAGAATTTAAGAACAGATTAAATTCAAAATATAAAAAGTTTTAAATACCATTATTAATGTTGGTTCTCTGTATTACAATCACCATTATGAATTAAAATAAAATCCTAATCCCTTCTATATTAAAATGAAAACATTTCACGAAACGTGCCCAAAATATGTTCTTGTATCTACCCACGAATACATTATCTTTCATTTTTTGAGACCTAATAGACCTGTAAATTAATTAAAAATTGGTAATAAAAACGTTATTTCAGACATTAGTCACAGTTATTCGTATATTTACACATCAACGAAGCCACTGACTGAGCCGTTTTAATGTTAGAGCAATGATCCAAATACACACACACATACACACAAATACGACAAGTTCACAAAGAGGCAGAATTATTGCAAAATGCAAAATAAATTAAAATAAAATAAAATAAAAAGCTCACCGATGATTATTCTTATGAATGAAATAAGATGCCAACTTGTTTTCCTTCATTTGTGATTCTAAAAAAATTACATTGAAAACGAAATGGAAATGATTTACTTCCGTTATGTGGAAGACTGCTTAAGATCCATAAATGGAAATCTGAACGTATTGATTAAGGTTCTTTACGTTTAGTTAATCGATTCTTGGCTTCCGTTCGGAAAAATGGCCAAACCACCATTAGTAATAGAAAAGTTGATAAAGACAACATCACCTTCAGTTAAGCAACTGCTAACAAGCTTATACAACGGCAAGATGTTCATCAGAATACTAATAAACAGTCACACACACAACTCACGCACACGCAACAATGCACAACAATTTAGCAATCCCCCTCTGAACGTCCCTTCATTTACACACAAAAGACAGATCATGTAATTAACAGCTAAAGTTACGTTTCACATGACACCCCCAATCAACATACCGGGAGCGGTTGCTCAGTGCATCGACTGATTTCACTTCAGTGCCTCTGACCGGGAAGTCTTGGGATCGAGCCCTGACGGCGACAGGATTTTCGACACTAGCTTTTCAGCTAGGTCGAATTCATTCGCTATCTGCAGAAGAATTCTAGCGGTCCGCTGCTCTGATCGGTAGTTTTCCGTGGTTTCTCCGATCAACACCAGGCGAATGCCGGAGCAGTATTCTAACAAACGGGTCACGGACCACGCGCGATCTTTCCTTCCTCTTCCTTGTCCTGTCCTATCCTCTCCCCTTACACACATAAACACTTACTAGCCGATGGTAGGTCGGCGCCGGATCTCGCCATCCAGAGGGGGAGGAGCACCGCTTTCTCTTGAGGAAAAAACATCCACTTCTCTTACGGGACTAATGAAATAAGCTGTTGACGCGCCCGGAATCACCAACCAACCAACCCAATCAAAATCGAATGGAAAGACCCCACCCGTTCTCTCACCCGAATCATCGCTACTCTCCGCGTCAACCGCCTGCTCCGCGCCCTTCGCGGCCCCAAACGTCCCCGGACATAATCACAGCGAGCGCAGGGGCGACGGGCGCATCGCACGGCAGATAACAATCTTGCCGCTTGCCGGGGCGGGGCGATTGCACAGCGGAGGCGAGGGCGCGAGCCCCGACCTCTCTTCCTCGGCCCCGCCCCCGCCGCCCCCGCCGCCCCCGCCACCGTTGCCGACGGCGCCACGGGAGAAATCCAACTACAGATGCACAATCTTTCCAATCGGAAGGGAGTTCATCACCATCATCGTGGATTTTCCGTCATTTCGGTTATCACCTGATGTGCCCTGCCCTCAGTTAATGCAACTGTATTTTTGCACCCTACAGTCCCTTGACTCTAGCCTCCACGCCCTAACTTTGCAGTGACTCGTAAGCCCTTTGCAGCCGAGCACTTAGGACCCCTGCACATTAGCGTTGCTTTGATGCACGTTAAGTAATGCGAGTCCTAGAATAACACTGTATCTTATGCGAAACCAGCACACGAGCGTTTTGGCCGTTTCGCATAAGATCTGCGATGAACGTTACTTATCGTGCGTAAACGCAACGCTCGTGTGGCACAGGCCTTACTCCTGCCGCTTATAACATAATAGCCTGTGGCGGCGCTTAAATTCTTTTACAGGAAGGGAAGTTGGTTTGGTGGAAGTCAGGTGGCGGTCACGCAGTCACCCTTCATTCTGTACGGCGCTTTTTCTCTCCTTGGCACGTATCCATCACTATTCCTCTAGCATTCGCCAACATCGCCATTATCACGTCTAACAGTCGTCAATTCTATGACCACCTCCTCCCAAGCAGCATTCACAGACACTGCTGTCGCCATCACCTGGACTTCCCAATAAAGCAGCTATCGCTTCTACCACCCCTCGTCAATTATACCAACTCTTTCTTTCTGCTGCTACTCGTACCCCCTTCTGCCGACCCCATCGCTAACCCTACTCCACCTGCGACCACATTCCTCCTAGCTACCGAACACAGCACCATCACCACCATTGCCGTCTTGCGCGCCGCCCTCCGTCGCCGCCTCCACCGTCGCCTCCGCCTCCGCTGCCGCCGTCTCCGCCTCCACCTCCGCCGCCGCCTACACCTCCGCCACCGCCACTGCCTCCGCCTCCGTCTGCGCCGTGTCCACTTCAACCTCCGCCTCCGCCTCCGCTGCCGCTTCAGCTGCCGCCTCAGCCGCCGCCTCTGTCGCCTCCGCCGCCGCCTCCGCCACCCCCTCGTCGCCTCCGCTTCCGCCTACGCCCACGCTTCTGCCGCCGCCGCGTCCACCTCCACCTCCGCTTCCGCCTCCGCCTCAGTTGCCGCCTCAGCCGTCGCCTCAGCCGCCGCCTCCGCTACCGCTGCCGCCTCCGCTTCAGCTGCCGCCTCAGCTGTCGCCTCCGCCGCCGCCTCCGCCGCCCCCTCGCCGCCAACGTCACCTCCGCTTCCGCCTACGCCTACGCTTCTGCCGCCGCCGCGTCCACCTCCACCTCCGCTTCCGCCTTCGCCTCAGTTGCCGCCTCAGCCGTCACCTCAGCCGCCGCCGCCGCCTCCGCCGCCCCCTCGCCGCCACCGTCGCCTCCGCTTCCGCCTACGCCTACGCTTCTGCTGCCGCCGCGTCCTCCTCCACCTCCGCTTCCGCCTCCGCCTCAGTTGCCGCCTCAGCCGCCGCCGCCGCCGCCTCCGCCATCAGGCAACGCTGTGTCTCCCATGCCGCGTAGCGTCTCCCGCTGCGCGGGCGCGTAGGCCGCGCCGGGGCCGAGAGCTGTCACACGGGACGCGGCAGGCAGGCAGGCAGCGCGGGGCGCCGCCGGGCGGCGTGGCACCGCGCTCGGCACAGCGCTCCGCCGCCCCCTCCATCATTGTCGCAGTTCCAAACGAGAACTTAATTCGATTGGGAGGCGCCGCCCGCCCGCCGGCGCAGCGAGGGTAAGTGTATTAACACGGAGGGTAATTTGATGGCGAGAGAGATGAAAAATGGTAACTCTGAGAATTAATTAGCTTACTGAGGCGCTGTCCCAGAGCCAAGCACCGCTCTGCCGTGCTGGGGAGGGTGGGAAGAGGGGGGCGGGTTGAGGCCCCCCTTCGAGGGGTGCCGTCGCCCCCTGGAAACCCCGCCGCCAGAGAACACGCCGCAGCCTCCCGACCGCGATCCTCCCCCCCCCCGCCAATAGCGTCAAGAGGGCGCGAGTGATAAATGATACGTGCCCTCAGATGACGCGTTCGATGCCCCTCTACATCAGAATTAGCATTCGGCTTCTGGTACTCTGCCCGCCGATAAAGGGTTTGACTGAGAAGCATTACGTTTGTTTGGTTTTTAATTCCCAGTTATTTTTCTTTCCCCTGCTTCAAACAATCTTGTTTAGATTTTAGATGATACACACATTTATTTAATGAAGTATATCTTTTGAATCAGTTATCGAGGAGGCTCATCTACTGTTTTAAACAGCTTCTTATAAAATGAGACACTCTGTTTGAGATACTTATGTTGTGAAGATATCTCCACATTCTACTACAAATCTAGTATATCTTTTGAATCAGTTATCGAGGAGGCTCATCTACTGTTTTAAACAGCTTCTTATAAAATGAGACACTCAGTTTGAGATACTTATGTTGTGAAGATATCTCCACATTCTACCACAAATCTAAGATGAAAATCTGTATATTTGAAGTCACATTTGAAATTGTGCTCTGTATGGCTGTAAAGTAGGAACAAGATACCATAGAGAATAATTTTACCATAATTATTATTTTATTAACCTGATATGATCTTTAATAATCTAAGCAAAACTTTGAGTTTGCTTAGATTATTAAAGATCATATAATATAATTTGCAAAACTTATATTTTAATACAAGTTTTGCAAATTAAACTCACACCCTATGGAGGGAGGCATACTGCGTTTAGCATTCAAGACATTTCTGTGTGACCCAATAAACTCAAAGTAGTAGTATATGCAACAGACTTTTTAGTAATTTTTTCGCAACTTACTACCATGAATAGTTCATCTAACTTGCAAAAACCATTTCATCAAACGATTTGAAATACAACACACAGTGTAGAATTTCCTAGCATGTACTAAAATCCACTTTATACGGAAATTTTACCATACTTGCAGCGTAGAAGGCCAACATCGCACTTATAAACCCCTTATTCACACATTAATATTATTCTCGAGAAATAAAAATTGTCCTTAAAATTTTGAAACTCTACCCAAAAGTTAAGATATAATAACTATGTTAAGATATTATGACTAATACTATGGACTACTTTTGGTTTCTGTAGAATTAATATTTCACAGAAGAGAAAAAAACACCAAGTTCTTTCAATTTTTTAAAAATTGTTTGGGATTCCAAAAGTTAAAATAAAATTATTGTAGAAGAACAAAATCTCGTTTCAGTGAGCGTTTTCCAAAAAAAAATTAGACACATATTTGGGAATATGACTTCTGTAGGTTCTTGCACGTGTGCCGTTATGAGCTCGCTTATACTTGAAACTAGAGAAACCTTGGAAGAGTTTAGATTTATGTTTGTCCACAAAAAATGCATTAATTATAAAATACAGCTGTAATGTAAATGTTAACGACGTGACATTTTTTAAATAATACATAACAATAAAACAATAATAAACTGTGAATAAAAATGTATAAAAAATAAACTGGTAGCATAAAAATTAACTTTTCCTAACAATCAAAATTATCATTAATGTGTAATTATTATAAGATAAAAATGAACTTCTATTTTCTTAAAACGAAAAAAAAAATCATTGTTCACGCAACTACATTCATTGCAATGTATGAACATTTCTGACAATCTGATTAGTGACAATGCAGATTAGAACAAAACTGGTATCATACTGAGCTGCACAACAAACTGTAGCGGCCACGACCGCTATGCCGCTTCTAGTCACCCCAGCGACGCCTCGCCATAGGCTGGTTCGTTCCCGCCCAGGAGGATCCACGCAGTTCATTTTTCCGGTGCCACAGCACTTCAATATGATCAATCTACATAATTGTGCATTTATGTCCTCACAATCTGTACAGAAACAATTCAAGATATCCACGTAACACGATTTACAATTTGTGTTACGATCATTGCAAGCATGTGATTGGCTACAAGAACAGCCGGTTGAAATATTTTATTTCCACACCTACTAATCAATCACGTTTGTTTAATACAAAAAAAATAATCGTAATTACACACTCGATTTATACTTCCGCAATGTGAACAGAGACAAATAAAAACTATATATTATAATTCTAATACTATTATCATTCTATCCACAATGCATCACATCCGGTGCTCTGAACTGAGCTCATTCCCAGAGACGTCATATTGGACGATATTCCGCCAATTGGCCGGAATATAGCGTCGACTTGCAGGAACAAAATGCATTTTACGGGATTCCGCCCAATGGACGCAAACCTTCGATTCTTGGAAGGATTTTGGTCGATGCGATGCTTTATTTGCTTAAATCATCTCTAAAAATTGTACAAATATTGATAGATTCTGAAACATATTCCCCATACACAAGAATTTTAGTTTTGAACATTTACATATGTGCAGCTACTATGAAAAAAATTCAGATTTCACTTTATTATTTTTAATTAAACAGGTATATAATAGCGCCCATCTTTTTCTAAAAATTCTACAAGTATTCATGGCCTGTCATAGGCTTTATGCACAAAAGTATTTAGGTTAAACATCTTGTAATATATCTAGATTGTTTGGATTCACCAGCTTCAATGTCAGAGTTCTCTTTTTTCTCCACTCAGTCATTTGGCGGAATTCGGCGAATTTTTATATCTGACATGGCGTTAATAACCGTCATGTTGTGTGAATGGTAAACTTTGTAATTTTCTCAATGTTGTGTTAAGTAGCTCACGGACTTATAATTATTTCATTAAGCGAGTAGCATAATGAATAGCTGCAGCTGCAACCTATTTGTTTGAACTACATGCAATTTTCTACTTGTAACGTAACTTAACATTTCTTCAAATATATATTCATCGATCCATTGCTCTGATTGTATCCCTGACAATTATTAATACATAATACGAATTAAAAAGTGATAATTCTTTATTACATTAAATGTTTGCAAACAAAATATTTTTTGAATATAATTGAAGAAAAAATTCTTTGATGCATTACCATTTTTCGTGAATTTTCTGAAAATAGTATTTTGGATATTTCATTTTTATATTCCTTCCCCTTTTCTAAAAGAAGAACCCCGTTTATACTCAATGTGCATAATTTATTAAGTCGTTATATTTTCATTGTTGAAGTTAATCAGAATTTTGCCAAAAGTAAGAGGGTCAATGACCGCTCTCCACTACAAAAGTTGCAAAGAAGGTCACGAGAAATGTTGCCTTTAAATAGATTTTAGAAGAATAAAAAAACCTAAAGTTTATACTTCGAAGTGTATTTTCTTTTCAAAGAGGATGGAAGTTCAAATATTTAGGTAGGGCAGTTCCCTCATGCCCTCTTTTGCAACGTGCATGCTCATGTTCATTCATTCACCGAATGTTCACATACAGAATCATAGCTCCATGTACAGAACAAACTGAAAATAAACAGTTGATAAAAAAATGAAAGTAATTTCTCAAAGAAAAAATATGATAAAGTGCTAACAAGGTAACGAATAAGAAAAGACAAGCTTAACTCTCTCGAATATAGTTATGCGTGATTAATCAAGGAAATTACATAAATGAAGGAATTTAAAATGGGTAGAAATGAATGTTATTACATGTTAATTCATACAACATTACACTGATAACTGAGAACGAAAATGACTTCACAGAGAATACTGCTTCAACATAATAAAACCTGCAGTTAATATTCCATGAAAATATCAAAAGAAGAAACAAAATCTGTAACCATTTCCCTTGAACCAGATCTAAGCATACTAATCATTAATCATAAAAATAATATATATCTTGTAAAGTTGGCTTTATCATATGTTATTCCCAATCTATCTTCGCGAATCAATGTGTCCTTGCAACTTAAATAATATCGGAAATATAATTACCAGGGATTTGTACGAATACATATTATATTACAAGAAAGGCTTTTGTTTTTGTTTAAAGATATTTATAAAGCGATCGATAATGTATAACTCGAATAGGGGTGATATATGTTCTTAAAACCGTCAACCCCTCATTCCCCTGTTGACGGAAGAGTCAACCCTTCAGTCATCAGCTGCAAACGGGGGTCTTTCAGGGCCATCTTAAACATTTTTGGAGAAAGAGCTTTTTGAGAGCCTCTTCTGTCACACAGGAAGTAAGAGTTCCAATGAATCTCGAATCTACGTTGAATTCACTGACTGATATTCTGTGTGATTTTGTCGTACGAATCTCTCTCTCTCCCTCCCTCTCTCCCTCTCTCTCTCTCTGCTAAAAAGCGAACCAACAATCTAATGATTCCAAATATTAACATGAGAGAAATCAGCAAACTAAATACTTGGCTTATAGGTAACTGTGGAATGAAGAATGATTGACTTACATATGTGAAAAAAACAAGAAACAAGACACACACAAGACTAAGAGTGGAGGTCCTAGAGATAGTGAATGAATGTAAATGGATCAGCATTAAAAGCAGGATCCATTCCTAAAATCATAACATAAGGTAATAAAGAAGAATTTTCGGGGCTGTAAAATCGATATTTTTAGAATAAAAGGAATTTTAATTTTTTTACTTCCCCAAATATTCATGTATTTTGATACGTTTCAACAATATTTCACATCATTCACATGCCTAAAGTACTGACAATGAAACTGCACTTTTTCAAAAATGGATAAATACACATGATCACACAAGTTCATTTTGTCACCACGTGTGTTAACACGCTCTCAGCAAATTGGATAAAGATTGTTTAATAAAAGATTTAACTGCATTTGTTTGCCATTTAGAAAAACAAAATGAATAAGATAGAATAATATGCAAGAACTCTAATCTCTCATTATAAATAGTAAATGCAATTTTCAATTTATGCGTCAATGTCTACCCATAAATATAAAATAAATGCATAGGACTACAATGTCTCGTACTGCTTTTCAACGATATAAGAGCAATGCATTAGTAATAGCAAGTGAGGTAATCGTGTACAAATTTTTAATGCTTACTGAAAACCACAGCACAAGCTCAATATTAAAATTCAACGAAATATTGTATGTGACGAAACACGTCCCGTAGAGTTAGGGACTGAGCCGGGGCAATTGCAGGATGTTAACAATGCATGCATTGTTGCCACAAGCGCAGTCTTCAATTTTTAAGCCGTACGCGCCCCACTTTCGCCCTTCCATTGTTTATAGTTTGCGCGAAGCCCGGATCTGCAGCGTTGTAGAGGCGTCGTTTGAACTAATGGCTTCGCAACGCCTGACGCGTGGTAATTTTCACGTCTGGCCAAATCTGACACAGGCCGTGCGTCCAGTGATCGTTTCCGCTTCCGGAATACTGGGGGTATCGATGGAGTGAGAAATAAACACGGTATATCAAGGCTTAATTGTGTTTCATTACGTCGCTAGTAATCTGTCTCTGAAATCTATATCTCCTCCCCTATTTAATAGGGCGGACACGACGGGGCGGACGCACAAATTCCCGGGATCACGCAAACGGTGCCCTCCCAATTACGACGAAAGCCCGGTACTGAATGCCAAGCGCTATGTCGCTCAGGTAATTTCTTTTCAAATTACAACTACTGCTTCTACTATTACCACTACTAGTAAGATGATTTAGTCGTTTGTTTTTCCAGCATGCAGAGTGAAAGAAGTTTGAAATAAAATGTGACGTTAAATGCTCGAAGATTAAAGGGGGAAGTTGCGCAGATGGTTTATTACAAGGGGGATTTCAACTTTTACGGAAGAAATTCAACGGAAATTGTGAGAATTTACAGCATCGTTCAGCGAGTAGCTTCCATAACTTTGAAGGACAGTTTTTATTGCAGTCTATGAGGGGATTTCAGTGTAATCATTATAGTTTACAACTGTAGCATTTGTGATGCAATTCTGTTCTTTCAAAGCATAAGCATATCTAAAATGTAATTAAACTTGCTTAAAAGGTCAAGCAACAAAAACAGTTGAAACTTATTGCCAAGGATATTAAATCAATCACTGAGTAATAGTAAACCAACTATTCCTCAGATATATTGCAATGTACCCGTTATGACAAATAAATAAATATTTTTTATCCATGCCTTCTAAAGAACACGCAAGTGTCAGAGGCTAAGTAATACTATTGAATCTCAAATTTTAGCATTAAAATTAATTTTTATCGATTCTTTAAAATATGCCATATTCAAAAAGTTAATTAAAAAAATACTTTGGCAATTCGCATTTTACAAATTATAATAGAAAATAGTACCTGTATCATGCTAATCAGAGAAGAGATCATCTCCAGAAATCCTGCAAATGTATTAAAAACTGACAGAAAAGTACGAACGAGATTGAGATACAGTGTAAACCAGATATGAATCTTCACAATTTCCTTGTATTATTTTCATACTGACGACAAAGTCAATTACATCGGAATTTAAGAATAGTTTAGTAAGCACCTCCCGCTATATAACTTTAACCCAATATTTGACCCAACAATAACCCAAACTTTAACTATGCATTAATTTATTACATTCATTATGGCGATATCAATTCTAAAGAGGATAAGCGTTATAAAAACGGGCAAATTGTAGCACACGCAGGCTGTAGTGAAAAGCATGGACCATGTTCCTAATGTTTTGAAAAATTATAAGAGCTCCACTTTACTAACGGAATGATAAACTTGAAGAATACATGATCGTCTTGTGATGATGATGATGATGATGGTGATGGTGATATGGTAGTGATACTGAACGTTCTTTGCTACTTTCCTGCAGTGATGTCATGAATTAAAGAACTAAAATAAATAAAATAAATGAATAAAGTAAATAATATAAATAAATTAATAAGTAAATAAATTAATTAATAATTAGAATCTATCTGCAAGCTGCCTTAAAAGGAAGGCAAGCGACCGATCGATCACGAGCGATGCGTTACGATCTACGCTTTAAGAAGAATACACCTAATCCTTCAAGAACTGACCGGTGTTACATCGCTTGACATCGGTAAACATGTTAAAACAAGTTTTTTCCTCGGGAGTACTGGTGGGCGTTTACATCACAAATCCAATTTTTTACAACTACGTCATCCATCGGACGTAGCCTTTCCAACGAAAACGCTGGTCAAAAGACGTCGATCCCTGAAAATCACGAGACAGTTTCGTTTACTATCGTGAAACACATCTGAGAAGGAAATAAAAATGGGGGCGAGTGTGTGCCGCACCGCACACTGGTCTGAACTGAGTCCCAATACGTGCGAGAGCAAACAGTTTTTTTTCTTTTTTCGTTTTTGAAAAACAGTTACTTCCTCATAAATATCAGTTTTAGAAACTTCAAATATCTAGAAATCAAAAAAGGGCACTGATATCAGTTTCAAATCTTCAAATTACTAGAAACAAAAACATCAAATCAATTTTAGAAACGACTGTTAACTAGAAACAAAAAAAAATTCTTGTATTTTGATTTTGTGGTATTACTACATCAACACGACCACTTCAAAGAGAGTTTCGTTGGCATGAAACGTTTTGCCGCTAGACGTAAAACTAACACAACGTTTATTACACACTTTGAGGGTCATGTGTATCATTTTATTATACACTGTGTCCTTCTCAGGAGGTTTACGAATAAAAATTATACAAATGATATTTTATGCTTTCCAATTTTGTAATAGTATTGATATTAGCCTTTCCTTGCTTCCTTTTGAAGTGTTACAACACAAGGTAGTTATGATCCCTTGAAATAAAGTTTAACTGTGCAAAAAATTATATTTTATTTCAAAGAACAAAATTAACTGTATAGTCCCTAGAGTTCTAGTACGATTGTTAATTTGAAAGGGAATGACGAGAATCCATCTCAGTACGACAAATGTACGTGTCGATTGTTAAGATTTATACTTTATCTTGAAACTACACATTTGACTTGCGTATCTTTACGGCATATGGAGAGAGACGACCTGACGCTCGCTCGCGTCACGTAATATAATTATATTTAATTAATATAACATATAAATAATTATATGCATCAATTCATCAATGCTTCAATCATCAATGCATCAATTCTACCCGTTGCCCCGGAAGGAGGACAACCCGAATATTTGGCGACGCTCAAAGTGTTAAAATTGTTTTGTCTGCTAAAATTGTCCAGTTTTAAAAATTTCATATGATTTTATATTTCCTATAAAATGTAATTGAAATTGAACGGAATATTTTATATTGTATTTAAATTAAAAAAGCCTTGTGCAAATTCTGTCCCTAAAAATTTGTTAACTTGTGTTAACTCTATAGACTTTACGCACGATTAAAAAACACTAAAAAATTAATAAATTTTATAAAATGAACAATATTAAACACATGCCCCTTTACATCCGTCACTCCGACTACCCTTTCCGAAAATAACAACAAATTACATTAGATGGGATGGTAAAAGTCACTATTTTTCATTCATTTCATTTTAACTGCTATAAATAAAACGTATTTAAAATATATTCCATATTTTCACTAGAACTCAAAATGTATTGGCACAAATATATTATATAATAGATTCGTAGATGCAAGAATTATTATTATTATTATTATTATTATTATTATTATTATTATTATTATGATTATTATTATTACGAGCGAATAATACCGGGCCGGTCATCCTGTCCGGGGTTTCCCTCGATAGATACGAACGCTGGAATGGTTCAAAAAGGCCACAATTACCTCTCGCCATCATCCTATCACGTCATGATAATCAAGTCACAGTATCAGTGACATTATGATCATATTGATCATAATGTCTCTTATTCAAGGCTTAACAAGCTTGTCTTACCAAGGGATACAGCCGAATAACTGATCCCCATAATGACACACGTTAATCTCTCTCCAGGACAGAATATGACTAAGCCTCGGAATAGAATGTGTAGCATGATCAGAAATGGCCTGTACGCAAATTACAATAATAGGATAGAAATAATAATAATAATAATAATAATAATAATAACAATAATAATAATAATAATAATAATAATAATAATAATAATAATAATAATAATAATAATAATAATAATAATAATATCATATCGATGTGCATTGCGCGCGTTCGGTGCGTTGCCAGCCCACTGTGCGCCGTATGCAGAGCGACCTTAATAATAAAGCCGGGCTCCGCGCCCAACAGGCGCTCCCCCGAGGCGGGCCCTTGCGGAGTTACGGGCGGCATGATGGCGGGCGAGCGCCGCGCGCACGGGGAGCGGCTCAATCAAGACGCCTCTTCCAGCCACCTGCGACCGCACCCCACCCCGCCCTCCCAAGGCTCGCCTCCGCGCCGCGTCGGACCGCCGCTGCTCGCCCCCCTCCTCGCCGTGACATCTGGTTGCCCCCGCCACCTTCATCGGCTTAGGTAACTTAGTTGATGTCACTGCAATGCCTCGGATGGGGAGGTTCTAGGGTTCCACTCCGGACGATGGCAGGATTTTCGACACTAGCCACTTCAGCGCCTCTGACCGGGAGGACCTAGGTTCGAGTCCGGACGACGGCAGGATTTTCGACACTAGCTTGTGAGCCAGGTCGAATTCAGTCGCTGTCTGGAGGAGAATTCTAGCGGCCGGCTGCTTTGATCGGTAGTTTTCCGTGGTTTCTCCGATCACCACCAGGCGAATGCCGGAGCAGTGCCCTAACAAACGGACCGCACGCGATCTTTCCTTCCTCTTCCTTGTTCTATCCTCACCCCTTACACACACACACTAACATGCACTACACTATCACATATTCCGGGAGACCGGTCGGGAGCTTAGAGCTTGTCCCGGCTGGGGCGGCCCCCGCTGGTGGGAGAGTCCTGGTTAGGGGGAAACCCCGCTAGTCGACGGTAGGTCGGCGCCGGATCTCGCCATCCAACGATGGTAAATCACCGCCACCTCCCGATGAAAAACATACACTACACCTACGGGACAAATGACCTCAGTAGTTGACGTGCCCAGAATCACTAACAATCAATCAATCGACACTAGCTTGTCAGCTAGGTCCAATTCAGTTGCGGACCGGAGGAGAATACCAGCGGCCGCCTGCTCTGATCGGAAGTTTTCCGTGGTTTCTCCGATCACCACCAGGCGAATGTCGGAGCAGTACCCTAACAAACGAACCGCGCGCGATCTTTCCTTCCTCTTCCTTGTTCTATCCTTACCCCTTACACACAATTACGTGCTCTATACTACCACACATGTCAGGTGCCTAGAGCTTGTTCCAACTGGGGCAGTGGCTAGTTGGTGGGAGAAACCTGGTTTGGAAAAACACTTCAGCCGACGTGTAGGTTGGCTCCGGATCTCACCAGCTGGGATATCATCGCCACATTCCGGAAAAAAACATGCACTACATTTACAGGATAAATGACTATAGCAGTTGACACGCCCGGAAATATGAATCAATCCTTCAGCCCTCTTCCAAGAAACTATCTCTGGAATCAATGTTATCGCGCTTATCCATCGCCCACTTTCTCCATTATCTTATCATCCCTCATTTCATGTTTGCCCCGCCTCTCCTTCACTGGCTAGTTGTCCTCGCTATCTCGCCGTCTCACGTCTCTAACATCTTCTCCGTCGTGCCATCTGGTTGACCCCCGCGATCCGCCTAGTTGTCGGCTCTCTAGTGCCCTGCTGAGAAACTTTCCGGAATCATCGTTACCGTGCTAAGAGTTATCGTTTTAAGGACAAATTACGTTTCGTCACCCGAGTGATACCTTCTTTCTCTCCTAGATGATGAAAGGAGCACATTTGTATACCGTACGCCTTACACTCTCTTGTCCTTTACCAGAGGGGATTAACCCCGGGGTGGGCTCCTGGGCGTTGGTAGGTGGACTTTTATTGCTGGGCTTTGGTAACAAAAAAGTGGATAATTCTTCTTTGATTTATGAAACTCGTCAAAAACGTCAATGAAATAAATATTTAAGCAATGGGTATCGGAAGCTCCCCCTCCCCCGGTAATACTTGGAACCTTTTATATCTTGGTATTGTTCGAGTTAAATTACCTCTACGATACGATACTGGCATCTAGTTTGGTTTTTCTCTCCACACCAACTTAGAGATCATCAAGCTAGAAGTACCACCCTAACGACACATCGTTTGCATCCCATCCGGAACGTGATGCAACGGGCACGCAACCAGGACCAAACTCGACTTTATTCCCCCTCTCGAACAGGAGTTCGCGCACGAGCGTCCACAGAGATGCCGACGTTCGCGATTACAGCCTCCCGTAAACGCATATACTGCGTGTTAATTTTTCAGCTTCGAATCGGGGAGTGGCCCCCATTTTACGAAGATCATTCGCTGAACCTCACGTGTTACCATATCTGATCACTCGGAAATCCCGATTCAGCATATGGTTTCCAGCCCGTGATGCAGTGTTATTGTCTTTCGAAAGCGGAGTGGGCTGCTCAGAAATCCGTTTACGCCCCCGGGGAGGAGCGCGCCAAAAAAGAACGAAAACGTCCGCCTCAACCTCGGCGTGATCAGTAAATACTGCACCGACTGAAGAGAACTGCTGTGAACTACAAACGGGGACGTAACGAAGCAAAAATACCGGAGGATTTCAGAGTGGATAACTGCTAAATTGTATTTTTCCCGCGTTCCTGTCGGAAGAGACGAAAGCGTTGGAAATATTAGCTTTCTATGTTTTATACCTACCAAAGCCTGGACAAGAAAGTGGTATAGCAGCAAGCAACTCAGATTTAAAATTATTACCTATTGAATATGAATAAATATTTGGAAAAACTATAACAAAAGTGGTTATCCATTTAAACATCCAAGAATATGAAACTAGTACTCAAAAGCTTAAAATTTAACCACATGAATACATTTCGGATGTTTTATACGCAAACGCTCATAAAGTATAAAAGTTAATTACGATCAACCGGAAATTAGACACACACACACACACACATATATATATGTATATATATGTATATATATATATATATATATATATATATATATATATATATATATATATATATATATATAATTTGATAATATAAATTACATTTAAATACATGAATAAAAGCCTTAATAAGGGAAAGATATTATCATTTTAATCTCAACAAAATAATATTTGCAACAAAAAACAACAACAAAAAAGACGACATGAATCGTATGCTGAAACAGAAGAATCACCAACCAGATTCAAAATGAACAATCATTGCGGCTATAAGCAGAATATCCGTATAGTTTAGACGTGTAACTCATTGCGCAAATTGTATTCCAATACATCGCTTAGTTTTTACTGTTTCTTTGAGGATAAATTAATTAAAAAATAACTCTTACATCCACTCTCTCTCTCTCCTCTCTCTCCCTCTCTCTCACACATACACTTTCTCCGCTCTTGCTTCTCCCCCACACTGTTTCACGCGCTCTGACTTGCACAAATACAAGCAGAGAGCGCTCCCGTGTCGATATCGATAGTCTCCTGACAATCGCACGAGCGGCACTTCATTGCCGCGCAGCGAGGCGGCGCATCGCGGTGTCGCGCGTGTATAATGTTATCAGTGCGCCCGCCGTTGCCCCCGCTGCCGCCACCGCCGCTACCACCGCCGCCACGGCCGCCACCGTCACCGCCATTGCCACCGCCATCGCCGTCACCGCCGCCACCGCCTCCGCCGCCACAGCCACCGCGGAAGCCGCAGCCGCCGCCGCCGACACCGCTACCACCGCCGCCGCCGCCGCCGACACCGCTACCACCGCCGCCGCCGCCGACACCGCTACCACCGCCGCCGCCGCCGACACCGCTACCACCGCCGCCGCCGCCGACACCGCTACCACCGCCGCCGCCGCCGCCGTCGCCGTCGCCGTCGCCGTCGCGCCACGCCGTCGCCGTCGCCATCGCCGTCGCCGTCGCCGTCACCGTCGCCGACGCCGACGCCGCGCCACCGCCACTGCCTCTACCACCACCGCCCCCACCGCCGCTGCCATCGCCGCCATCGCCACCGCCGCCGCCGCCGCCGCCGCCACTGCCACTGCCGCCACCGCTACCACTGCCGCCACCGCTGCAGCCGCCGCCGCCGCCACCGCCGCCGCCGCCGCCGCCGCCGCCACCGCCACCGCCACCGCCACCGCCACCTCTACCCGGCGCGCCGGGACCCCGTAATCCGGTTTGGCGAAGCGGCGGCAGAGGCGGCCGTGGCGGCGACGGCGGCGGGGCGGCGGTTGTGGTACCACTCAGAGGGCACAGAAGCCCGCGCGCGCACGCGCCTGCGACAGCCAGGCGTTTAGGCAGGGGGCCGGCGGGCAAAAGGGCGTGGGGACGGGGCAGGACGTGGGACACGCGCGGCGCGGCGCGGCGCGGCGCGGCGCTCGCTTGCACCCGACTGAGAGGCGATTTGGTTCCCCCTCGAGGTGAGGGGCGCCCCTCGGTCCGCTTGGGGTGATGTCTCAACAAGCCCTCCCTCCATCGGCGGATTTCAGTTTGTCTCTCGCCACTTGTCCGGTGGTCTGGTTGCTCGTTTGTGGGTTTTGTCGCCGGTGTATTCACCACCAAGCTCATCAATTCGTCTTGAGTTGACAGTAATATTTAATTGCACGAGAATTTTAAAAACTTGTTTACACTTCATTGTCAGAACAATATTCTTTATTAGATTTTGGAAGAAGTTAAGATGTCATTCTTGTATCATTCATTTACAAAGAAGTGCTACCAAGTTGTGCAGGAAATGCTTAAGCCTTCCAAGTCTTTCTTTGGATATGACTGAAGCATAATGACCATTCTACCCTTCAACTCCAGCAGGTTTTAGTACTCCTATAAGAGCAACCCAAGAAGCCTCGAGTGAAAATAGAACTCAAAGATAGTTTTCCAAATCTAATGTTCATTCATCTCGAAAGAAAGTTTTGTCAACATACCCTCATTTGAACCCCGGTACTCAGAGGCGGAAAATGAGCGGCCTGATCACCGTAACACAGCTACACCTATTCACAAGCTAAGCTGACTAGTTTTCAGTTTAAAAATATAAAAATATAAATATTTCTCGCCTTTCTACGCACGTAATAAAGAGATCGTAGAAATGTTGCAGCGAAAATTGGCGATTTTTCGGCAGAAAAAATTCGTAATGTCAGGCCCTAGTAACGAAAAAGTGGATAAATCGTATTTCTGCATGTAGTAAATTACTTCCCTCAATATCTCGTATAGTCAAAGTTCACGTTTTGTGGGTCCTTGACTCCGAAAAATCGATTGATGAAAAAACGTCTGACGGTCTTTTCGTTATTAGCGCCTTAACTGCTCAGAGAATTTTCTCCAAAACTGATGTATTGCGATATATCCAAACGAACTCAAGAACTTGAGAGTTTGAAACGGATATTTTAATTTTGGGGGTACGTTACATGAAGCGTTAACAATTTCAAAATTTCCTAAAAATGGCTCCAATTTTTTATTAAAATTTGTCATCGGATATCCTAAAAAACGTTTTAAAAACGTCTCAGGTCTCATTTTCCTTCTAATCTCTGAATTTTAGAAGACTGTATAAGTTCAAAATATTTTCGGCGTCTTCCTACAACTACAGTACTGAAGATAGTTTTTTACTTAATAAATAGTTCTTAGTAAAATTTGTTCTTCAAAGACGATCTTCAAATAAGATCATGAACAATTTTTCAAAAGTGTGAGTAATTTTTCGGGTAATTTTACCTGAAATGACGACCATTTTAAAACAATTATTGTCTCAAAAATGACTCCAATTTTTTTTCTAAAAATTTTTCCCTCGTATGTTTCAAAGAATGTGAAATAAATGCTCAGGTTTTTTTCGAACCATTTGTATTTTCAAAAAATCCAACTACTTATACTGCAAAAGAACAATATTGTCGATAGAGATTTTTTCTCAAATAGAATCTGTTTTTAAAAAATTGATCTTTAAATAAGGTCAAGTACTTTTTTTGGAAAACAAGTAATTTTTGCATAAATTCTGCTTGAAGTTAATCAATTTATTACAATATTCTCAAAAACGGCTCCAAACCTTCTTCCTCGGAGAGAGTAAAAGCGCTTAAAAACGGTGTTGGTCACATTTTCGAAAATCGCAATAGTTAGCAATAATGCGAGAAAGTATGTGCTGTTGTATTAACACTTTTTGGGGGGTGACGACCCGTTGGGTGGCAGTAAAACTGCTCGACGTCTATCGTGGGGGCCGAGAGTAGGTCCTCCAAGTAGGTCGACCAAGTAGAATTTGTGGTGGACAAAGCGTGTTGACGGTAAATTCCTTGGGGATTTTCCCTTTTCTCCTGATTCTCATTTCTCTATCTCCTTCGCCTTTCTGTTCTTTTCCCATTCCCCACATCATTATATCTCAGCACAAATGCCTTACCGACGACATCTTACGACGGTCAAGTTAAAATTTCTGGCTTCAGAACTACGACAATAATCCCGTCTCCTGGAAAATGCAGTCTTGCGATAAATAAAATTGATTTTTCAAAAGAATTTTTTATCATGTCTACTTTCCAGCAACAGCAGGCGCGTGGCATGTGGATGCGTACTCCCGAATTGCAGCGTTCCGCAGAGTGCCCAGCGCCTGTCTGGCGAGGGGCAGGTCGCGGGTTCGCTCGACTGTGTGACAGGCGAAGGACAAAAGTCCGAGAGAGGGGAGTTTTTTGTTGTCGGTCGCGTTTTGTTCTGTGTGAATGGGGAACCATAGCAGACTGAGAAAGGCCATCGTGTCTGGTGTCAACAGGCCGTTCCATAATGCACACAATAGACAAGGCAAAACTGCTACTCTGTTAATCGGTCGTTTGGAAAAGGTCAAAAGCCCATGGACTCGATATGTCCGAGAGAAACACTCAATGAACTCTCTCTCACCTTCCTCGCTAACGTATGAAGATCCAAATAAATTATTTCTAGCTTTTGCGAAAGAAACTTACGATTTTTCAAATACTTATGAAGAAAAAGAAAACATTTCCAATTTAATCTTCCGGCTGATTACAACAAATTTTGTATCAAAATAAGTAGTAGTAAGAACATATACATTTTTTTTATAATCGAAATCACAAATATTATTTTATAAAGTTCATAATATTACTGATTTTGTAAAAATTATGATAATTTATTTTTCAATTTAGAACATAAGTATATCAAACTTAAAATTAGCATTAAAAAATTCAGTAAACTTACTTGATTTCTTTACCAAGAGGACCCAATTCAGATTAACTCGAAAGTTGTCACACAATCTCCGCAATTCAAAATACGCCTTGTATCAGGAGAATCGATGAACCTGAAATACAGACAGTTAAGATGAACATTAAAATTAATAGGATGTAATACTTATTCATGTACCAAGGGCGTTATGAGGGTCTAATAATCGAGCGGCGAAAAATAATTCCGGAAAAAAGGATATTGTCTCAAATATTTCTTCAAAAATTGTGAATAAATGTATTCAACTTTAAAAATCCAAATATTTTAATGTTACTCAATCTCTTGGTAGTTATGGTTTCCCAGATATATGTCTCCACCGAAAAAACGACACATAGCAAAGCTCCACTATCACTACAATATTAACCGTAAAACAGTACATTTCTGTACTGTTCAATGTTAAAAATGTGTATTAGTTGCAAATATGTCAACATGTTTGGGGATTTTAGCTATTGATATTTTTCAGTAATAGAAAATAGATGTCTTATAATATTGTGCAATTTATAGAGCATTCATGGACGAGAAATTGTTTGCTACCAACTCAAAATTTTCATTATTTGTGAGTTATCACATTTCTACCAAATGAAGTCTGGTCAGTGTGTTTGATTGCCAAAGAAATATGTTACGCCATAGAATTTACAGTGCGTAAAAAGGTGAGTAAAAAGGTGTCCATCGATAATAAATGCTTTATTGCATTTAGTGCATTTAACACAAACTGAAAACCGACTTAGGTGGCTCAGGGCATCAATTGATGTCACTCCAGTGCCTCTGACAGGGAAGTCCTAAGTTTCGAGTCCCGAGGGTGGTAAGATTTTCGACACTAGCTGATAGCTAGGTCGATTTCAGCCGTTCTCTGAAGGAGAATTCTACGGGTCGGCCGGTCTGATCCGTAGTTTTTTGTGGTTTCTTCGATTTCCAGATGAATGCCGGAGAAGTGCCCAGACAAACGGACCACGGACCGCGGGCGATCTTTCCTTCCTCTTCCTTGTCTTATCCTCACCCCTTACTTACACACACTTACACAAACATGCACTAGACTTCCATACATGCCAGGAGATCGGTCGGGAGCTTAGTGCGTGTCCCGGCTCGGGCGGTGTTCCGGTGGTGGGAGATACCTGATGGAGGAAACACGCTGTAAGCAGGCGTGTAGGTCGGCACCGGATCTCACCATCCAATGGGGGAGATCACCTCCATCTCCCGAGGGAAAACTTGCACTATACTTACGGCACTAATTGCCTTGGTAGTTGACGCGCTCGGAACCACCAATCAATCAATACAAACGGATTGGTATTTTGAAACGATTCTAGGCGTCGGAGGAAGTATGTTTGCGAGTTATCCAATGGTCACATGATACTCAACTGTCAATTAAGTATTGAATTTTGGAAATACACTTCCGCTCTTCATTAAAGCAAACGCTGTTGCCCAATATCGTGTACAAAGTCCCTACCCCCGTAACGATTCCCATACCTTGGATTCCAATTCCACTCAGAACATTCAATCAGCAAAACATCACGCAATAGCGTTCCCCACATTCTCCCCGCGTAGGCGCACCACCCCACTACCCCCGTTAGTTCGAGCTCGGGCCGCCAGAGTCGCTTCAAGCCCGCATCACCACACACACACACACCCAACCACCTGCCGCTCAACACCAGCATCGCTCCGCCACCACCACCGCCGCCGCCACCGGCCGGTCGGTCGGCCTTTGACAAACCACGCGAGCGGAAATTCGGCGAATGAAATATTCTCTCTCTCTCGACGAGACACAAGGGACCCTTCTGCTTTGTGTCGCGTGACGGCGGCGGCGCGCGGCCGCGGGCTGGGCTGCAGGGCGTGGGCGTGTGGGCGCGGGCGAGCGCGGGCGGGCGAGCAGCAGCAGCAGCAGACCGCCCCTGAGTCACGGCGAGGCGTAATTGAATTGCGCGGTCCCCAGCGGCGACGTCACGCCCCCGGCCGCTCGCCCGCACGCCCCGAAGAGCTGCGCGCGCGCGCTCGCCCGCCCCATCGCCCATCGCCCGCCGCCCAGCAGCGCCCGCCCGCGGCCGCCCCAATTGATAATTAACAACGCATGACCTTGTGCATAAGCGAGCAGCCGGAGCGGGCGCGCGTGCGCGGACGCTGGGCCGGCGCCGTCGACTGCTCTCGCGCCGCCATTGTTGCCGGCGCAGCGGCAAGTGCCGCTGGAGTAATTCTGCAGATGGGGAAGGGGATGGTTGATGCGGATGGAAACGGAGATGACAGCGATGATGACTGGTTTTAGTGATGCAGCTGATGAGATGGAGATACATGATGGATGAGTGGGGGATGTTGGGAGGTGGGAGAGACATTTTTACTAAAGACAAAGTTCTGGAAAGTAAAGACGTACGACGAAGAAATAAAAATCGACGATCCTTTTTCCATATAGCCCAGGGCTGTTGTCGGCATCATGCCAGACTGTGCGTGATGGCCCGTTGTTGTGGCCCGTGTGCCCCTCGCGGTTCAAGGTACTAGAGCCGATCGCGTCCGAGCGCGTATCTTCTCTCCTACTCCCTCACTCAGGCGATATGACTGAACAAGCAGGGGACCATGCCGGTGGCAAGTAAATAATCTGTGCCAGTGCATACTAAATGGGCCGCCCACTTGAGCAGCTCCGATCTGCCCCATTTAATGTTATTATGCTATCTATTGTAATAAGTTTTTTAATAAGCTGACAAGTGTGTCGTTATTATTCAATATGTATTTAATTCAAAACTATAATTGCCGACTTGGTACTGCAAGGGCTTGCGAAAAGTACTCATTATACAAAAGGCAGTGTGTTTAAATCCACGTACGGCTTGGATGTTTTCACCATATGTTCATGGTCTTATCGCACCCTTATGCATCACTTCCATAGCAACCATTCTTTCACAATCCGTCCCCACATTCGGTTTGTAAGAGCTGAAACATTCCTAAGGGATACCTCCATGTAAAACAAAATCTCACAAAAGGTTAGTCTAGAAAGACCTACGGACTACTATAGTCAGCACAGTTGTGGGTTGTCACTTAATTAGTAGGATTACTTGAAAAAGCTACGGGGCAGAGAGGTGGTCGCAATGAGCAGTATGGTTTCATGAATGTCATTTTATGTCCCATAATCCTGTGGAGAAGGGAGGAAAACTTCAGGGACCTAAAATTTAAAAATACAAATAATATAATTTCTAGAAATTGTGACACATCGGGGAATGTGAGAGAGAAGAGCATTTTGTAACTCTCCCTCTCCCAGTGTATCCGCTATTAAAATGGTTAATTGAAATGCAATAATATGGCAATGGCGAAACTGTCGACAGTCAATGGATGAGAAGAAAAGTGAAGAACACGCGAAGACAAATAATACAATTATGAAAGACATAAATCAGTGTAAGGAAACACATTCTTGCACAGTCATTAAATAAATACAGATACTAATGTTGTGGACTCGAAAACCCAACTTTACTTTTACTTCAATTAGCTTTCTATTTTCAATATTCCATGAATACTTGGTTAGAAAGATGGCCCATTGAAAGAAATACATAAACAAATCTCGTTTGAGATAACAACAGGTTAAACGTCATACCTTAGTAATCTCACTGTTGAAAAGTAGAAACATTTTATTGCACGGCAACAAAACATCAACATCTGGTCTGATCAGAAAAGTCAATGCTAGAAGAGAATACTTGTCACAACAGAGGCGTTGACTTCACTCAAATAACTCCCGCGATCTAGGACATACCAAATTTTACTAAGTCTTGATTGCTGTGTTTGTTACATTTCTGTTAATCCACTGGATGAGAAACACACACACACACACACGAAAGAGAGCAGCACACGCAGCGCTGGCGCCGCCGGTGGCGGCGACTCCCTCCCCCCACGAGGAAGCCCATCAGTTCATTACGTCTCAATCAAACGGCGAGGGGAGGGCGTCACGCGACTTTTGCATGGGTCGCCAGGGACTCTCCACCCCACCCCCCGCTCGCTCCTTCCCCTGCGGCCGGCGGGGTGGGGCGGGGCGGGGGCGCGAGAACAATATTTCCGGAGCCCTCGCGCTTCGCGGGTTTCCACGCCTATCGCGTATCCCGCGGGCGGACCGCGGAGGGGCGGCCGGAGGCTGGAGACGACGCCACTTGGCGACACAAAAGGACGCCCGCCCCACCCCCCGCGCATCGCCACGCGCGGGTGATACAGTGGGGCAGAATGGCTCCCGAAGTGCGATTATACCCTAAATTTTAAACGATAGATTTCGCTGACTGATCTCGTGATACGCCTTATCCTTAGTTATTTTAATGATTGATTGTTTGATTAGTGATTCCGGAAACGTCAACTGCTAATGTCATTAGTTCCGTAAGTGCTGTGCATGTTTTTCCTCGGAAAGTCACGGTTATCTTCTCCCGCTGGATGGTGAGATCAGGCACCGACCTACCTGTCCGCTAGAGGTGTTTTCCCCAACCAGATCTGAGGGATTATTTCGTGTTCCCGGGAGAGCCAACGGCTAGTCCCGCAAGTGTAGTTCATGTCTTTTATAATGGGTGGTAGCGGTGTTCAACCTCTCGCCAGCGGGACATCACCCCAGTCGCTCCCCCCCCCAGTCCCATCGCACAAGCTCTAAGTGCCCCACTGCTCTCTCGCACTGTGATGTGTTGAAGTACCGCTCGCTATCAAGCTAGTGTCGAAAATCCTGCCACCGTCGTCGGGACTCGAACCATCTCGGTTAGAGGCACTGCAGTGACAGCTGTTGGTGCCCTGAGCCACCTAAGCGGTTTAGTTATTTCATTTTCTGAAGGAATGATCTTGTGGATAAAGATATCTCAGCTATCAAAAGTACGTCATTTTGACTTGTATAATTTTCATCATATATAACACACAGCATATTCATCAAATTTGAGAAAAAACTCTGAAGTGGACAACCTGTGTTTAGCAAAAAGTAAGGCAGCAATGCGAAAATATAAATATTTAATATCGATTGATATTTTTCACTTGATGATGGTTTTGTTTGATCGTTTACTGATCCATTTACAATAAAACAAAGCCTGAACTAATAAATAGGTCACAGGAAGTGACATAGTATAATACAGTAATTCCACATTGTTAAAGAAAAAGGCATTTTCTCCATTATATTGTGATTAGAGAATGATGCAATAAAAGAAGGACTCGTCAATTCAATTGACCAGTCAGTTATTGAATGCACTAGTTGAGTAATTACGCAAATGAATTGTTTAAACATTTTTCGTTTCCCTAAATATTGATGTTCTAAAGCACCCAACAGTGCATGCGTGATTTAAAAAAACTGAAAAAATTCGGCATTAATAGATATAAAACGTGTGAAGAATCGTTGATAAACGATTAAATAAAACAGGTGTTTTAGAAAAGATACATATTCGGTTCTTAATTCAACAGGAATTCTTCCCATTATTTCAAGGCGTTCATAAAATGACGTACATAATCTCTAAAACTAAAAATAGCACACTTGTATCCAAATGTTCCGTTTATTGGAAAAAAAAAGAAATTCAATTAATCAAAAATATAAAATTGAAATGGAATAGTGACAATAATGATAAAACAAAATAAAATAACCAAGAACATGTGCACGCAAAAATTCAAACAATCTTTTTAAAAAGATTAATTTCGCGTCAATAATTTTTTAAAACAAATGTGAAGGACTGTGTTATGTTTGTCAAGAATTTATCTGGATTTACTATGTATACTACGTTTATTTTCATAATGAAATATGGAAAAATGTTAAATTTGTAACAATACCTCCCAATGGCCTTTAGAATGAAGACTTAACAAAATTATTTATACCATTTTTTCGCAACTCTTTTTTTATTTACATTCTTAAAATATAATTTTATGGATTTCATATCTTAATTACAGGTAATAAACATTATTTTAGTTTAAACGTCCACTACCTTTTAATTATAGCATCTGTTACCTCACCCTCCGTTCTATATTTCTTTCTCTTTTCTCTTCTCAACAATGTGACTTTCCTTTCTTTATACTATTTTTTTCTTTATTTGCTTTGATTACAAGTAATAGATTTCATCTTTATCTTAAAGTGCGCCAGGAAAATCTCTCCGCACTGGGCCGAGTCAAGGTCTCCTATTAAAAACGGCAATGATGTTGGTAGCAAACCGGTCACTGGGAAACAAGTGAAGGGGACAACTCTGCCAGCATATGTTATGATCATGAAGCTATGCATACATGGTGGTGCCGTTATCAACCTCTTCCGTTTTCAGCAAGTGAAGCCAGTCCGCCATATTGGTGGGTTCAAATCACGGGTGTAAACCAATACCTTCTGTTACTACATGCCTAACAATACGTCATTAATTCTCTGAGGTGTGGTGGAAAAGCTGGAAATTTTTATGGTACTGTGAATTACCGCATACATACACACGATAAACAAGTTCTATTAAAATCGTGTTTCTGGAAATGAGCCGAACATAACCTGCTGTAATTTCTAGGCTGCCAATTGTCTCTTCGTACAGCTCTAATCCACAATGATCCGCGCTTTGGATCTGCAGGAAATCTTTAAGAAAAAAATCACGAAAATTAAGGAATAACTTGAGAAGTTACTAAATGTTCCAAATTACATGGAGCAGCTACTTACTTGTGGAAAGTAATTTCCGTTTTTTCCAAACGATTTGTACAGTCGTTAGCCACACATAACGCCACAATAACGAACTGTTGCAAATAGCTATTCTGGGTTTTGAATATGCTACAAGCTTATATACATATTAAATTCAATACTTAAATGCTACTTAAATATTTTCAATAAAAAAACGATGTCAAACAGTACAACTGAACCCGAGCACAGCTGCAACTCTCAGACACTCACACGCAGTTGTCTATGCTACAAGCTTTCTGGACTCACCAATATGGCGGATGTGGCTTCAAGTTTGTGACGTCATGCCATCTCCCTATATTCATAGCTCCATGGTTCTGATTGTGGTGAGCGCGGTATTTAAGTTTTCTTTTGTTCCATGCTGCTACCAAGAAAATTTTTGGTTCATGTACCGAGGTGCCACTGTGGAGAGACTTTCCGGGCGCGCTGTACCTTTCCTTGTTTTTGTTTTTATGCACGACCTGCGTTCGATTTTGGCCCACTGCGCGTCGTGAGTCCCCAGCGATGGGTGCTCGCACGCGCGTGTTTTTTTAATGCTTTGATTGGCGATATCGTTCTTCGGGGACGATGAATGAAGTAGTCTCGCGTTAGGAAGTGCGTTTTGTTGTCTGAATGAGAGGGGATGAGCTTTGTCGGGAGGGAGGGTGGAAGGGAGGTGGCGGGTGGGTGAGAGAAGTGAACGGGCAGGGCGCGAAGCGGAAAATGTACCAGATGTGTTCTACGATGCCTTTTTAATTCGCTGGCGCGCAACATGATTGCTACGCAAGCTCTTCACCCCTCAAGAAATTATTTAATAGGCTTTGTTAACGGCAGACATGCGATTATACGCAGGAACTATTGTGCTTCAACTGCACATGTTTTCAGTTTTAATTGTTTAGTTTTTAAGCATTAATGCCTCGTAAGGAAAATTATTTCTACAACAAACATTGGTAATATAAATAATGCGATCTGCACTTAAACTTTGACAAATTAATTTTCACTTGAACAAAAAATGATGAAAAAAATTATTTGTTTTCATTTAGCTGAAACTGAAGAATTATATTTTTCATTAAGGTAACTGTCCGCCTCAAAATTATAAAAAATCGTGTTTCATCTGTTTCAATTTTTATTGGGTCGTATGCTTTGTTTTATTCTCTTTTAAAAGCTTCAAATCATTTCTTTCTACGTTTATTAGCTTTTGAGCAAATAATTTTGTCGAAAGTGAGTGTCAATTGTCAAACCCTGAGTGAGTGAATTTCAGATGCATTTTCCCGAATTTGGCATTTTCAGCACATCCATGCGTGTCAAACATCATAAATCATGAACCCTGAAAGAATATATTATTCTTATTGCAGCAAGCAACCCGCGATTTGCTCTAGATAATGATCTGGAATAGTTAGTGTCACTAAAAGTTTCAGTTTAAAAAAACTGAAATGTCCAGAATAAACTTTTAAACAAATATTTTTTCTCAAATAATCAAGTCCTGACTCTCTAGTTTTCACAGTACCTTTACCATTTTCGTTTTCTCCATTGAAAATACATTTGTAATTAATTTACAAAAATAACTATCAAAATACACTAACTTGTTGTGGAGATAGGATGCCTGAAGTAAAAACATTTATCTACATTTTTGCCAATTATTTACAGAAAACAGAGAAAAAAATTTAAAAAGTATTTGATCTCTAAGAACATATAGAAATCAAATGAACAAGGGAAAACAAAATAGACCCAATATTATCGATTATTTTTTAAGTACCTTAAATTGGATCTATATAGGCAAGTGTACTCTTTTTCATTTGTAAAGTAATAATGTATCTTCTGAAAGAGTTACCCAAGCCTCCCCGGCTGAGGTGGCTCAGGGCATCAACCGATGTCACAGCAGTGCCTCTGACCGAGAGGTCCTAGACTCCTAGGTTCGAGTCCCGGCGTTAGCAGGATTTTCGACACTAGCTAGATAGCTAGGTTGAAGTCAGCCCCTGTCAGGAGGAGAATTCTAGCGGCCTGATCGGAAGTTTTCCGTGTTTTCTACGACCAGACTAATGTCGGAACAGAACCCTAACAAACGGGTCTCTTCCCTGCCCTATCTTCACTGATTACTTATACACACTCATATACATATATCCACTACACTAATACACAAGTCGGAGCATAGAGTTTGTCCCGGCTGTGGTAGTGCCTCACTGGAACCTGGAAGGGGAAACTCGCAAACCGACGGGTAGGTCGGCGCGGGATCTCACCAACTAGCAGGGAAAAACACGGCCACATCTCGAGATATAGCACACACTACATTCACGGGGCTAATGACCATAGCAGTTGAGATCCGAAACACGAAATAATCAGTCAGTTTTTCAAGTCTCCGAATAATGAAACTAGTGACCGGGAGAGGTGGCTCAGAGCATCGACTGCAGTGCCTCTGACCGGGAAGTTCTACGTTCGAGTCCCGACGGTGGCAGGATTTTCCACACAAGCTTGTCAGCTAGTTTGAATTCAGCCGCTGCCGGAAGCAGACTTTTAGCGGTCGGCTGCTCTGATCGGTAGTTTTCCGGAGAATGAAAAGAGTTTCCCTTCGAATACCGGAGCAGTACCCTAACAAAGAGGCCACGGACCGCGTGCGACCTTTCCTCCCTCTTCTTTGTCCTATCCTCCCCCTCCCCCACACACATTTACACTAACATGCACTACACTACCACACTGCCGGGAGACCAGTTGGGGAAAATCCCGCTAGTCGACGGAATGTCGGCGTCGGTTCTCGCCATCTAGCGGGGGGGAAATCACTACCACCTTCCGATGAAAAACATGCACTACACTTACGGAACTAGTGACCTCAGTAGTTGACGCGCCCCGAATCACTATCAATCAATGAAATTACTGCGCTAAAGCGGTTGAACATTCATCAAACATATCGAAATCAGACTTAAGCAGTGCGTCTTTCATCGTGTCCGAGTGAAAATCATAAAACGTCATTGTATAATGCATGAATCTTAAGGACAGATCTATCCTATCGTTATTTAACGTTTATTGATCTGTTCTTTCCCAGCCATAAATTGCGGAGGCCCTGAACATGTCGCTCACTTTTAAACATAGAGTGTTGAGTTGCAGGATATAACGTCAAAAAGTTCACTCCTCTAATTTCAAACGTTTTTTAAGTGTCGTAAAATTTATGTTCGAGAAACTAACGCCCAAATAAACCAAAACCGCAGTTAGAATCGGACACGAATTGACTATATACGAGAGATTCGGCAATTTTGACCCAAACGATCAGTTGAAAGTCAAGAAACTTCATTTACCTAACATTTGCGGCAAGCAAAATATTACCGTACTCAAATAATATTCTTTCTCACCCTTAGGAAGTATTTCAAACATTAGCTCGCATGTCACTCAGGCAATAACAGGTCAACTGAGAGAAAGGCATATCTATTGCAAATAAAAAAAAAGTTTTGTCGACTCCTGTGCTATTACGACATGTTCAAGTCTTTACTTTGTATTGAAGGAAAGATGAAAGAAATACAAACAAGAAAGGACAAAAAACAGACGCACAGGGAGTCTCCCCTTGTACAGAACGTATCATGAAATGAACGCAACGTGAATTAAAAACCACACACAAAGATATTAGGGTACGTGAGGTGGCAAGGTGGTTAATGAAATTATCAATATGCACACAATTTACGCACGCCAAAGAGATATGATGAGCAAATAAAAAAACAGCAGATTGACCGATGGCGTCAGTACTTATAGAATATTCCACGCAGAATATCAAGGTGAATGTAGAATAAGATATTCACAAAAAATATTATTTTGGTTTCTTGGAATCTTCAGTATTTGTAAAAAGCCAGTGGTTTTTACTGTCGGCCTCATATATTACACAATTTCGTCCCAAGCACCCTCTTCGAAACTTTTTATGAGCCGACTGTTTTCTTTACACAAAGTTGATCACAGCTTTCGTTCAACCGCGAGGTACAATTATGGCGTTCGAGCCAATCAAACATTTCCACGTACAGAATGACACTTGCGTGGAGTCGCTCGCATCGATTGTTCTTTGTGAATGGAATACTCCGTCACCGCCGGTCGGCAGTTCGTGAACTTCCTCCCTGCTCCCCCCCAAACCCCCCACCCGAGACCACGTCCTGACCCCCGCCTCGCCCACCCACCTGCCCGCCCCCCATCCCTCTCGCACCATCCCGCCACTGCTTCAGAGCTCACCGTTCCGAGAACAGCGCGGGAGACGGGAATAGCTGGAGCGCTCTGATCGCAAACATCCGGCGTTGGTACACTCGCAGTCCATCATTCTGGTGACCTGTGACTAACAACTGTGCGCTAAACTTCAATTCTGCTCACCGGGAGAGGTGTCTCAGGACATCAACTGATGTCACTGCAGTGCCTCTGACCGGCTCTGATCGCAAACATCCGGCGTTGGTACACTCGCAGTCCCTCACCCTGGCGACCTGTGACCAACAACTGTGTCCTAAACTTCAATTCTCTCACCGGGAGAGGTGTCTCAGGGCATCAACTGATGTCACTGCAGTGCCTCTGACCGGGAGGTCCTAGATTCGAATCCCGACGGTGGTAGGATTTTTGACACAAGCTAGATTCAGCTAGGACGCATTCAGTGACTTTAAGGGAATTCTGGCGACCGGCTGCTCTGGTCGGTAGTTTTCCGTGGTTTGTCCGGTCAGTACCAGGCGAATGTCGGAGCAGTATCCTAATAAACGGGCCACGGACCGCGCGCGATCTTTCCTTGCTCTTCTTTGCCCTATCCTTATCTCTTGCACACATTTAACTTACATGCATTACACTACCACACATGCCGGGAGCTTAGTGCTTGTCCCGGTTGGGGCGGTGCCCCGTTGGTGGGAGGTTCCTGAATGGGGAAACACTACTAGTAGATGGGAAGGCGATTGATGCGCTCGGAATCAATCAATCAATTCTACTCATGAATCTCATTCAGCTAAAATATTTCATTCATTTCATACAACACATTAACTGGTGTGGTTACCACTTTTTGTTGTTTTTTTCGCCATTTCCACAATATAAAAAATGTTCCGATACTGGAAATTTACAAGTTCATCCCTGCTTCTCTTTCAAAAATCAATACAGTTTTTTCAAAAATTAGTATGTATCGCTAATTAGAATACAATATTGTCATTAGGAAACGATTTTAAAAATTTCAAATCAACGGCATGATACATCGAAATTTTAACTTAGAAAAATCCTGAAAAATTAAAAATTGAAAATGATACTATTTGTTGTAAAAACGTCCTGTAAAAACTGTTCATAAACATTAAATGGAACTCTTTTGCGTGAAGAATATGATAAATCACATTTCTAATTGACTTCGAAATATGAAAGTGATTTATGTTAATGGACAAACTAGGAAATCTAAAACGCAAGTGAAAATAACAAAAACCAAAATTGTTAAAAGATGAAAGTAAAGAGAGTAAGGGATGCATTTTATGTCACTTAATGTATCCGTGTATCCACGTATCTGTGTATCAATCATACTACTATTTAAGCTGATCAATTATCACCGCGAAGAAGCCACCATCTTCCAAGGTTATGCAAGCAGGGAATGCAGAAACAATCGAAAGAGAGCCCTACGTCGCCCACACGAACCATACCCTCCACATCGAGATCTACTCCGACACCTACCAATATTGGAAAGTTAGGTGTTTTCCCTTAAATTTTTTTTTTTGAGGGGGAGAGGTCTTTAGTGGATTTTTAGGGGGCAAATATTTTTGAGGGTTTTCGTTGAGTTTTGTAAATGTTTTTTTTGTTTGAGCAAGCATCCATTGTTTATCACAAACTTACAAAACTCAAACATTGTTCCCTAGGATCATGGCAGGTGTATTTATTCAAATACAATTAAGCGTAGCAAAAACACTTACAGATGTGTAAGATTATTTGTGAATGAATTCCTTGACTTAAAATTGGGTGTTTATTTGTCCCAACCTGTCCCAACCAAAGACTGGTATAAGCAACACATTTTATGAAAAGGAACGACTCACAGCAATTAACAAGTAATGAAAACAAAGATTTCGGTTCAAAAGAAGTTTCACAAAGAGTTACCAAGATACCTCTTAAGTTTCATAACTCCTACACAGAGTGAAATTCCTCAAAACAAGACTTATGCAATGCGTGTGTATATACATTATTATATTGTTATACATGTTGTTATACATATTTTTATGCTTTACAAATATGGGTGTTTTCTGCAAAATATAAATATTACCGTATACAAGTAATAATATTTTTCGTATTTCTTTAATTTCCATACCTCCTCATATATTTTAAACGTGAAGATTTTTTTTAAAAATTTGGTGTTGTTGGTTTTTTGTTTTTATGGTTTTCGCAACGCTTTCTAGTGGGAAATGATTAAGATTACCTGGCAACACTGCGAGTTACTAGTCAAGGAAGAAAGTGATTTTTTCCATTCCCTATTCGTACACAAGCATCCATTTATCCAATCTGGACGACATAAACAACGTTCTTAATGAAAACATTACTGCTGCAAGATTTGTTCATGTACTGAAAAGTTTCGATTCATTTTCTTCGGATTCACATCAATTTCTTTACATGGACAAAATATACATTACATTTAAACAATAAGAGACAACATACAGATATTTTTCGTTTAGTTAGAGCTAGTGGATAAATAGCACTTGCGAGGGACGAAAGTTTTTTCACTAGTAAAAAATAATATAGAGGAATTACTCTAAGAAGGGATCATTTTGACAGGTCTAGAAATAAATGAACGTTATGGAGAGCGATGACATTGCAAGAGATAGTGATGAAGCCATTTACAAACGAGCTAACTGTAAACGAACGTACTGACAAAATGAGTGCGTGGACGTAACTTGCAGTTATGAGTATATTGCCAGCAATGATCAAGCTGTCAAAGCGGTCCCTTCATATAGTAATCTCTCTATAGCCTAGGGTTCTGCCGTCGTCTTGGGTGCTAAAATTGTAATCCCTGTGTGATATCTTATTTCACATCAGTGCATATGTATATAAAACACTAGTACTTATTAATCTTTACATATATTTAAAAAAATAACAACAAAAAACGGGGAATGGGGACATTGCGAGCTTCCTCCGGAGGAAAGCAGAAAGCGAGTCACGGACGAGTCATCTTTATCGCCAGCACGGACCACACCACCCACACCGCCCGGGCCACGGGCCGCCTCCAGCGCCGCGTCGCCGCCGAGGGCCGCCCGGCCGCCGCGCGCGCTCTCTCGCGGCTGCGGTTTTGCGGCTTCCAATTTGGCGGCGGGTCGTCTGTTCGGTGCGGTATGGAGCGCCGTCATTAGCACTACTTTGGCGCAGTAAAGCGCCTTCGAAGGCGCGGAGCTGCTCTCTCATTAGAGGAGATTTCCTCCGTTTCCTGCTCACAAAAGTGAGCCCGCTCGCCCGCGCTGTAAAAAAGACCTAGTGGCCTAATGAGGCAGGCGGCGAGGACCGGACGACACCGCCGAGCGGGAGGGTGGGTGCCCGGGGGAAGGGTGAGAGGCGGGCAGGCGGTGAGTGGTGGATGGGTGAGCGGGGAAATGGCGGGGAATGCGAGGGGTTGTGGGCGGGAGAGTGGCGGGCTGGCATGTGGCGGGGCGGGGCGAGTAAGTGGGTTGTGGACGGGTGGTGGTTCGGCGGGGAGCAGGACGCTGTGGGGGGGCAGGCTCACAGGTGGGGGTGCGAGGGGGTAGAGGCCGGTTGGAGGAGTGGGTGATAAACGGGTGGCAGGAGGGAGTAGAGGGATTAAGGGACATGGTGGGCGGGTGACAGACGGACGGCAAGGTGGAGGGAGAGTGGGTTGTGGACGGGTGGCGGGCCGGCAGGTGGGTGGTGAGTGGGTGGAGTCCGGTTGGGGCAGTAGGTGATGGGCGGGTGGCAGGAAGGGAATACGGGTGGCGGGGAGATGGTGGGCGGGCGACGGACGGAGGGCAGGGTGGCGGGCGGGTAGACAGCCGAAACGGAGACGACGACCGCCGTGCCAGGTCCAGCCGGATGCAGCGCCCGCTGTGCGGTGACAGAGAAAGCGAAGCAGGCGAGACGCACCGCACGCGATTCGGAAATGGGAGGCCTTCAGACGAAGCCGCTCGCCTCTCTCTCTCCTTCACTTCCTACTTCTATTTCTCTCTCCGTTTTTTGTTTCCGGCCTTACCTTTCTTTCAACCTTTGTATTCACATTAGTGTAATCACAGCTTATGTAATGCTTGTACTCAACTGCAGAAATGTTATCGGCTGAGTTTAGCTCAGATCCAGCATTCCCGCTGAATCTGCAGCGTCTCTGATCGAGAAGACTTAGGGATCGAATCCCGACGGTGGTGAATTTTTGACATTAGCTAGCTACATATTTCGAATTCAGCCGCTGCCTGGATGAGAATTCTAGCGGCCGGCTGCTTTGATCGGCAGTTTTCCGTGATTTCTCTGGCCGATATCAGGTGAATGCCGTAGCGAACCCTTAGCAAACAGATCATGGATCTCGCCCATTTTTTTCCGTTATCATCCTTGACACGGACTCTTTCCTTATATAAAAACAACTACCATTACACTACTCTATCGCACACGTCGGGATACTCGTTGGAAACTTTGAGTTTGTCTCTGGTGCGTCAGTGCCCAGCCGGGGAAATGCCTGGGGAGGGAAATCTACTATAAGTCTACGTGTTGGACAGCGCCGGATCTCATCACCAACGGAGGAGGAGCACTGACACCTCTCGCGGTAAAACATCCTTTACACTAACGGGACTCCTGTTAATTTACCCGGAAACATCACTCAATCGACCAGAAATGTTAATACAGATTTATGTCCGTGAATGTAACAATAATTCTCTAGAACATGTTTTTGAAGGTGTTTCTGATAATGAAGGTATTACACGAGCCAAATGTCTTTATTCTGGGAATGATAAATAGCAAGGATAAAAACTCTCCCCCTCTTTAGGAACAAGGCGATAAATCCTTCATCAGTAAACATCACTTTTTTAAAATTTCATTAGCCAGATAGTGGAAACAGAGGGAAACAAGGGGCATGATTTGGGCCAGGAATCGAATTAAAGAAAATTATCTTAGTTTATTTTTACTTCACCATTTATGTTGCAAAGAGAACTGTAATTATTCAAAAATATAGAGATCGAGATGTTTAATATTATTGTGGTTTTGGAGGTACGTGGCATCGAGAGGTTGTTTGTGTTTTTAACTGTCTGCCCGGCTTTGTGGTCATCACTATCTTCTGAACCATAGAAAAATTGTATTGACAATGGATGTTCTAACACTGCTACTAAAAGTCTCGTACCAATGCCAGTCTAGAATGCACCAATGGACGGAGGGGGGCATTGTCGGCCACCAATACAAATTGCAATACAGTTCAAGGACAATTTGAGATATTTATGGAATGGTGCTATATGTATTATAGATTTTTTTATAAGTTTGGGTTAAAATATTTTCGGTTTCTGTTTTATGGCAAAAATATACATATCTAAACATTTTACTTTTTCCCTATCCTGGCGACGAAAAAGTTGATAAATTCAAATTTAGGGGGGAAAATCATCTAACTCGTGGTGTAGCCAGAATCTATGTGTTTTGGGTCCTTGGTAGCGAAAAATCGAATGACGGCAAAACGTCTCTCTGGTCATCCGTCCGTCCGTCCGTTCATCCGTTTGTGAACAACGCTTGCTGCTAAACCGTTTAGCCGATTTTCTTCAAAATTGATATTCTCTAATCGATCTGGTTCATGTCGCGAACTCCCTGAATATGAAACCGATATATTAATTTTTGGAGGTACTTTACATGAAGCCCCTGGGAAATTTTCCAAAATTTCAAAAAAATGACTCATAGTTTTTGGTTAAATTTTGTTGTTGGATAGAGTGAAAAACATTGAAGAGAATGGTGTAGGTCTCATGTTCGTTGAAAACCCTGATTTTTCGAAAATTGCAAAATACTCAAACTTTTTTCGTCTTCCTACAACTACAATATTAAAGATAGAGATTTTATCTCTTAATAAAATCTGTTCCTTAAAGATAGATAATTAAATAAGGTCAGGTATAATTTTTTGAAAATTTGAGTATTTTTCGCGAAATTTTGCGTGAAAATACGGGCGAGAAAGTACGTGCTGTTTTAGCACCACTAGTTTTCCTCGAGACACGAATGGCTATGTCAGTGTTTTGAAAAACTAGTTCAACATTCACTCTGTTGCTTTGACTGGATAACTGTACATCGATGGCTGTGAGAAAACGCCGGAGTTTTCAGAAGGGATTCCGTACGGAGACGGTTTCAATTTTTTTGTAAACAAAAGAAGATGTAAGTATTACTTAGAGTTGAAAAGGGTTCTATTAATAAATGTCCCAAAAAATAAAACTGTACCTCCTTACCTAAACTACTGGTGCTACAATAGCACATACTTTCTCGAATTATTTGTTATGACTACAATGTTATATTATTACATGAATTAGCCAACCAGCAGGAGGTTTTTCTCTGCGGCGAGATTCGTGTCAAGACGCCACTTATCAACGAAAATGAGACTTGCGCCGTGTTTAAGTGTCCTTTTCCCTACTCATGGAAAAAAGAATTAAAGAGAAAATACGGAGTTGTTTTTTAAATAAATTCGAGCAGAAACTACGCGAAAACTACTCGTTTTTTCCAAAAAACCGTACACAACTTGTTTTAAGGATTTAATTTGATAGAACAGATTTTATGTAAGAAGAAAACGTCAGTATTGTAGTTTTGCAATGTATTTTTTTTGCCATTTTCGAAAATACAGAGAGTTCTACAAAAAGAGAATGAGCCCAATTTTTATTGACTTTCGATACATACGGGGAGAAAATTTTAAAAAATTGGAGTTTTTTCAGCCAACAACTGTTTCAAACTTGCCTATACTTCACTCAAAATTTCCCGAAAACTATTCATATAACCGAAAAATTGTACTACATGATCTTATTTCAAGATGTCTTTGTAAAACAGAAAAGTTAAGAAAAATCCTTATCTTCAATATTGTAGTTGTAAGAAGACACAGAAAAAATGTGAACTTTTGCAATTTTCGAAAATTCAGACATTTTAACAAAAACGAGTTGTAAGCCCTTTTTTAAGTGTTCTTTTCCCTACACGAGAACAAATTTTAATCAAAAAATTTGGAGCTATTTTTAAGAAAATTTTGAATATGTTGAGTTTTCATGTAAAGAATCTCGAAAAATCAAAATATATCCCCTTAAAAATCATAGAGCCTCGTCCTTATCGATTGGAGAATATAAATGTTGGAGAAAATTGAATGGTTTAGGCACTAGCGTTGACCACAAACAGTCAGTATGATTTCTGACTACACAACATTTTAAAGGATATAACTTCTAATAAAGGAATAAGATGTATTCACTTTTTCGTGGCACTACACCTTCCGATGCAGCTTTACGTAACATTATCTTTACCACATAAAAGGAAGGCAAAAATGTGATAATTATAGAGTGAATAAAATCAATGGGGCTCGCTGTTGAGCTCCCTCCCTCATTGGTATGCGTCTGTTAAGACCCTGCTAAATTAAAATACCGAGCGGAGTGACCAGGGTGTAGTGCACAGACTTCGCTTTCGGGGGGCCCGAGTTCGATCCCCGTGCCTGCCATCCTGATCGGGACTTCCGTGGTTTCACTTGGTCATCCAGGCAAATTCTGGGATGATTCTATTGAAAGGCCACGACCCCTAAACCGGTATTGCTATCCGAATTCGTTAACTATGTAAATTCACAAAGGTTAAGCGAATTCGATACATTGCGGGTTCCTGATAGGGGGACCGACTAGGAACCCAAGGATCTAACGTTGCCGAGGCCAATTGCCCTTTTCGGGACGTATAATGTCTAAATACAAATATAAGTACCAATTTCAAATCAACCATTGGATTTGATATGGTGCTTCCTTTAATACCAGTAAAATATATTTACAAATCTTTCTCATGAACCACTTCATGGCTTTCCAGTGAAGTCTAATTATTTTCTGGAATAAAGCAAAAACTGCTCATTTATTTTTTTTCAAAATAGGCTTATTAACAATTTTCATATGCATAGCCAAAAAATGTGGCAATATTTCAAAAAATCTAAAACTGTTTTAAAGTGACTCCAAATATATTCTTCTGATTTCTTGTGCGAATAGAGTTGAGTACTTGTCATCATATGGTATATATGTTACGGCTAATGTACGAATCTGGATAATTCGCGAATTAGGCCTGTATTGTTCATGTTATCCAATGGAAAGATTAAGTCCGAAGTAGGGACAACTTCGAAGCATACTTCGAACATTATGAAACTGTTCTTATATTCATAATAAATGATAATATTTACTGATAATCTTTTCGCCACACGCAGATACTGCCACGGTTCTTATGTTGAATTAGATTAATAAATAATAACATCTAAACTTCACCGCCCCTCGCTGGGAATACCAACTGAAACGGTTCTTAATATTTTACCTGAAAAAAATGTACATAATATTTACTTTGCTTTCGAATATTTACATTTATCTTTCTCTTCTAAAACTAATCCACTTATTTTCAGTAAATTTTATTTTTGTGTGAGTTTGAGAAGCCGTCCCATACGGGAATCGGGATGCTATCATCAGTTTTGGAAATTGGATGGGTGGGTTAATATTGGTAGCTACTCTCTTCTTACTTACAACTCAAATGAAAATATCAAAACTTCAAAATTCAAAATTCAACGTTGTCATTGCAATCATCGGTACAATTCTGTTTTATTCCTCCAGCAAAAAACGTTTACGTGAATGTTTATAACTAAAAAAAACTCTCTCTTTACCGTATTTGCCGGTGTATAAGACGCACCCCTGTTTTCAAGAAAGATTTCATTCTTTAATGTTAAATTTTATACTTGAATTTTATATTTATGAAAGGAATGGGAATTGAGACCTGTGAAAACAATGATCTTTTCTTCATATTCCGTTATGATATTTTTCTAGTACGCATGGAAAGACCATGCTTTTCCATAAATCTTCTACACCAACATGTCGACCCAACGAAATTTTAAGCATTCTTTCTTCTTGCAATACTTTTTTTTAGTTTCTGAAATAATCAATTTTGTATATATACAAATTCCTGTTTTTGAGTGTACAAAAATTTGATTTTTGTAATGCAATATACTACACATTTAAATAGTTACAAAAATTCCCATCGCATTGTATAACACGCATCCTGTTTTTGACGAGTTTCTGAAGGAAAAAAGTGCTTCTTATACACCGGCAAATACGGTACTTATCTCGGTCGGTCTGTTGTTCAACACAGTTCCTCAGCCATGGTTCAGTATAAATAAATGACACTTTTTTTCAAATGCATTCACTTGTTTACTGCCATCATTTCGTTTCCAGGACTGTTAAATTAAATTAATTATTGTTTTGACAAATTAGTCGAATGAAATGAGCATTATTCAACACGAGGTGCCTAGAATACGTGAAGTAATTTATGGTGACCAGGAATAGCATATTTTCTCGAGTCTCCCTGTGTCAGTCGTTAATTTCTATTTACACAACACCTAATTTAATCTCACTCTATTTCTTAGTTGACACTTCGCTACACATTTCCGTGTTGGGACGAAGAGGCACCACTCTTCGTCCTGGACGATTTACATAAAAACACTACGTGCAACGCATTTTTACACAGCATTAAAGCCAACATTAGCTGGATGATGCGTTTTTCGTCCACACCATAAAAACAACTACTTCGCCCTCTAAATGTCTACTAAAAATCACTAAAAATCCCTTTTTCTACAGCTGTTTAAAAATTATACTGTAAGAAAAAAGTATTGCGTTTTTATATTACTAATACTTTCGATAATTCTTTCGAAGATTCTCAGTGAATTGCATGATTAGAGGAGCGTAACGTAGGCACATAGTCTGTTTATTTCGTGATATTTCCTTGAAAAGTGGACTACTTATTTGAAATATAGTTATAATGCATAGCTGGTGTTAGGCGAGTAAGTTGTTTCTAAAATTTGCGATATCTGGTTTCATGTCATTCTATAAGTAAATGAAATGCACAGCTCATGTACAGAACCTCACTAATCGCTCGTTCAATTTCCCCTACCAATTCTACATGCGCTGAATGATTGCGGATAAGGATTGTATTTTATCGAATGTATTTGTGTCAGTGTTATTGTTAAATGAAATATATAATAATAAAAATATATAATAATATAATAATATATAATAATAATATAATAATATATAATAATAAATAGCCTGGTATATAACTTGACGGGAGTAGAGATGAAGTTAGGCGCGCGGAGCATATCTTTTAGCTGTTTTCTTGACCTCTTTGGCGACTGATAATGCATGCTATTTATCTGAATTACACTAAACAACACATTTTAAATTTTTACAGAACTGACACTTGGTGCCTTTCTTAGTTCTGAATACGAAACTTACCACAAAATGATCAAATATGACTTATGTTAGGAGTTCGTCAAGTTTTTACTAGAAAACGTTTGTTTGGTTTAGAGTTATACGAACATATTTTATTTTATTTTAGCCATAGTCTTGGAAACTTTGCGAGCAAATATCTAAATGTAGGGTAATCATTATCCAATGTCTTTACAAATTTGTCGTAAATCCTAAATTTATATCTTAGGGAGGAAGCAAAATGTATTAGATTCTAACAATGACTGCTGCATAGCATTTTTCTCTCTTACATTCAAATTCTTTCGAAGAAGCCCGATCTTCCTCTTTGAATGTAAAATCTTATCGACACTATCTCTTTGCAAAGGGAGAAATTGTACGTAGTGCATCCTTGTTGAAATCTAAGCGGGTTTGTAATCATCTTTAATTCACTTCTTATTTGCCAATTAAATAAGTAGTAATTGATTAGATTTCTAAGATACTTTATATTTTTGAATGTCTTAAATTTACTGCGTAGCACGTAAGAATAAATGGCCAAACGTAAGAATAAATGGCCTGTGTGGAGTTACGGGCTTTGAGGCTCATCATTTTAAAACGGCATCCATTCTTTGATAGAGTGACATATATTGTGACATACCAATATGTCACTGAATATTGTACAACATTTATTATAAATGGTGTCAATTAAAGGGGATAAATTATGTGAATATGCTAGCATAGCAACGGTAAGCGAGCCATCGTCAAGGTCAACATATTCATGGAGTGACAATCGCGGAGACAGCTAGCTAATTCTATATAGAATTCTGGGATTGGCCGAAAAAGTAGTGACAGTCGTGAAGACGGCTAGTTCGTTTTGCAAGAAATTTAGAGATTGGCTAGGTACGAAAGTACATCAAATGTTATCTGCAAATAAACAATCGAATTTATGAACCGAGCTTTGCAGGGCTGAAAGAATATGAGAGACATTCATTCTGACTGATGCCGTGCTCATGAACGGATCGTGCTCCAATTAATGTTAGGAGTTTTTTTTCTTTGGGGACTTGTAAGCATCTACTAGGGGATGGATATTGAGAGAACATCAAAATTGGAACTCTAAGTGTGACAGTGGAGCTTAAAATATTTCATGTGAACGAGTTGGAGGGACATTGAGGGCTTGGGCGAAGTTGTCAGTGATTGGACTGGAATGTTAGCAGCAAATAGTTTGTTGATCTGATGAACGGTAATTGAAGTGAGCTTCCGAGAAAAGAAGAGAGAAGATGGTGTCTGGACCTGAGGACAGCGGCGTCGGAGATGGATAAAGATGGCCGAAAAAGCGCGCGAAGACATAAGGTTGGAACGGTCATGACAAACATTTAATTTTTATTTTGGGTAAAGTTATACAATATAAATAATTGTTTTAAATTGTTTAATAAATTTCCATGTTTTTGTGAAATGAATATATGATTTTTCATTGAGCCAATTCTAGCAATAAAGTAGCAAGATAGATAGATATTTGCTTTTCAGATTCCTCGACCGAGTTTGTTTGAGTATAAATTGCATTGCATTTATTTCAATATTCATAAGATTTTTTGTAATTTTCCAGTTTCGCAAACTGTATGTCACCGTACCTTGGTGCGTAATTCAAAGAACCGAAGCTGTTGAAGTCTCGGATGGTAATTTACGAATAGCAAGTGGAATTGAATTCTGTCGCCCAGCGGGAGACGATCGTCGGACGCGATCACGTGCCGCGCGCGATAAGGACTGTCGTAAAATTAGATTCCGTCATTAAAACACTTGGATGCTGTCAATATACAAAATTCGCCTTTTTCCCCATTTGTATGCGAAGTAAGTATTCATCGACAATGCTTAGAAAAACCCTCTACAATTTTGTATCAAAATGTTAACTTCTTGATTAAGATGTGGTATCAACAAACCTGGACAATAGATTTTTGAAAAAGACCCCAAATACGATCGAAACGTCAAAAAGAAATAAATTATTATAAAAATACTTTTTTATTAAGGTCCTAAAAACATTGCAATAAAATACTTATAAAAATCCTCATCGCTTCGATTTATTTTAAATATAACCTTCTGAATGTTATTGAAGAAGGGAAATCGTTGATAGAAACGAAGAAGTTCAAAAACGCCGTAAAAACAAAGCATTTCTCAACAAAATGGCATAAAATGAGTAAACATTTGTTTCATCTAAATGAGAAGATTGTGCTGTGTGTATGTGTGTGTGTTTCATCTTCAATCTCTCTCTGTACTCGTATATTTTGCTCCACTTGGGAACCATAGGGGTCCGACGCCGCAAGTGCTTCGGCTACTTCCCATAAAAAACAATTTTGAATACCACACGGAGCGAAAATTCCAGAACAGGGCGGGGTGAGGCCAGGCGGAGCTGGGCGAGGCGGGGTGGGGCGGAGAAGCAGGGTAGCGCTGAACGGGGGGCAAGAGTAAGGCTGGTCGAGATGAAACACGGCGTGATTTATTGATGCTTTCGGGCACGGCATATGCTACGGTCATACGTCCAGTTAGTGAAGTGAATGTTGTATCCCCGGAGAAGGGAATATTCATCCCTTACTGGATGGTGAAAATCCGGAGCCGTCCTAAACGTCGGTTTTTGATTGATTGATTGATTGATTTTTTCGTGTTTCCGGGCGCGTCAACTACTTCGGTCATTAGTCCCGTTAGTGTAGTGCATGTTTTTTTTCGGGAAATGGCGGTGATCTTCCCACGCTGGATGACGAGATCCGGCGCCGACCTACCGTCGGCTAGTGGGGTTTCCCCCTAACCAGGACTCTCCCACCAGCGGGGCACCGCCCCAGCCGGGACAAGCTCTAAGCTCCCGACCGGTCTCCCGAAATATGTGGTAGTGTAGTGCATGTTAGTGTAAGTGTGTGTGTAAGGGAGAGGATAGGACAAGGAAGAGGAAGGACAGATCGCGCGCGGTCCGTGGCCCGTTTGGTAGGGTACTGCTCCGGCATTCGCCTGGTGTTGATCGGAGAAACCACGGAAAACTACCGATCAGAGCAGCCGGCCGCTAGAATTCTCCTCCAGACAGCGACTGAATTCGACCTAGCTGAAAAGCTAGTGTCGAAAATCCTGCCGCCGTGGGGAGTGGTAACCTAGGACCTCCCGGTTAGAGGCGCTGCAGTGACATCAGTTGATGCACTGAGCCACCGCTCCCGGTCCTAAACGTCGGTTTGCGGGGTTTGCGCCGAATATCCCTCCCAGCGGTAATGCATGTAAGTAAATAGAGAGATCAAGGAAAAGTAGCCTACGAACCGCGGTCCGTTAGCTACGGCTCTGCTCCGCTATACGCCTGAAATTTGAGAATCCACGGAAAGCTACAGACAAGAGCAGCCGGTCGCTAGAATCCTTCTTCACGCAGTGGCCGAATTCGGCCTATCCATCTAGTTTCGAAATTCGCTATCGCCGGGACTCGAACCCTAGGGCCTTCCGGTCAGAAACGCGGCAGAAGCAGAGTTTTTTATTATTATTTGTTTTTTTACAGAGCATACATAGTTCAGTACATAATACTCTTTACATATGTAGTAAAGGTTTACATTCTAATTTACCCAAAATTAAACTACAAACTAATCTGGGTGACAGAATCTTCTCGACACCTTTAAAAACAATCTATTTTGGAAACTTTTACTAGGAATGCCTCGTATGGATATCTATTTTTTATTCTGGTTCTATGAGGAGTTTTCCGGAAGTTGTCTAGGTGTGGAATTTGAGGTATGGAGTGATGGAACTGGGTTAATAGATATATCATATGGTGTTGTATGGGGTCAATTTGCAATTATTTGTGAAGCTGTGAGTTTGTGACACAGAAACAGCGGTAATCTGATTGAGAGCTAACCCAACTAGTGCAAGGCTGGTATGGTGGCGAGGCAGTGTGAGGAGGGGCAAGGCAGGGAAGGTCGGCTAGGTCGGTGCAGAGCAGGGTGGAGCTGTGCGGGAGGGCTGGGCGGGGAATGGGGAGCAGGACGGGAAGGAGTAAGTGGCATATGGGCGGCAGGGTAAGGTGGGACGGGGGAGGGCAAATCAGGGTGGGGGCGGGGCGGGGAGGGGCGAGGCAGGAGCTGGACAGGGATGTACTAGAGACAGAAATCATTCCTTTTTCTGTCTAACAGATTATTGTAATTAATTACCGGGCAACGCGGTGTACATCAGCTGGTATTTTATATATAGAGCTATTCAAGATCGAAAAATTTCATTCCATTGGACATAATTTTTCTTCGAAGAGAGCAATATCTTTTATCTTTATCGACAAAAGAGTTTTTTTTCTGCAGTTCACAATCATACTCGTGGTTTCTCTACAATATCGTAATCGTAATTTCTCGATCATTTTATTTTTTATTTATCTGAATGTTTTATTTAAGTGAACGTTTTCAGCCCGTTCCGTTTCTTCTCTGTTTACAATTTAGGGATTGCTATTATACTGATGGGATTCAATATTGAATACTTACAGGTTTCCGTGACAGAAAGAAGTCTCACAAAATTATAGCTTATGCCGAAAAATGTGCAGAGGAGGAAATTTTACTCTTATATTTAATACAAAACAGTGAGTTTGATGATGAATTCACTATTATCTCGACCCATTTAATTAGCTCTGACGAAAACATTGGAAAAGTCTTGAAGTTTTGCATGTTCTACAAGGGTAGTCAGACACGGAAAAATTACTTTCATAATTAAACCAAAATCTCAACTGTCGATTTGTACCTTTACTCCAAATTAGAATCTTCTGTTTGAATAACTAATTTTTGCCGAATGGTTGGCTCATATGCATCAACTACTACCATAAAATCTCCCAGGGAAGCCCCTGAAATAAAGAAATTTACTCCGCTTTTGATTGTACAACTCCGGAAAGAAGAGTTTCATTTCAGCATTACGTAAACTGGAAGCGACAAATGCGTCCCTGGGAGCCAGCACGTTTATAGCCGTCGTTTGTTCCATTCCACGAGAGCGTTTTTGCATGCGTGCGCAAAGCGCTGTCCGTAATTTGTACTTGCGGCTCCCGAATCTTGTCGTCTTCAGGAAGCTTTGTTTTTGTGAAGACCAGTCGAGTTTTAATGAAACGCTAACAAGAGATGTCAGCGAGTTGCCGTTTCTTTACAGGCCACGCGATGTTTTAAGCGCTTAAGCAGTTTTTCAAATGTTCATCCAGAGCGCGCCCTGTTTCGAACGCGGACTGCCGCGTGCCACTGTACTCGCACAAGAGCGGATGTCGTGGCTAATAACAAAACTTAGGCTATCGCGAAACTAGTATTAAGGCTTGTCCTCGTTAAAAGAAGATGTTTAACCGACCTTCCATGAAGGAAACTCATTGCGACACGTCTTTTGTCAGGAACGTAATGAGTTTTCCTTGTCAAGTTTAGAGAATGTGAAAACAAATTTTGAGAGTTTTGTCTGGTATTTAACTGTGACGTGTGAGGATGTATGCGCTATATTAATAACACGCTGTAACACATATGTCCACCCAGCACCAACTAAAGGTTGAACACAGGTAGAAATGGAATACGTTGCAATTAGGTAGAAAAAAATACTCAATTACACAAGAATGCAAACGTATCGTGTGTTTCGTAGTTTTGAATGAAATTACACCAAATTCGTGTGAAAGTTTTCAGAAGAATATATTTCATTGGCTTCGACCAGGGGCGGCTACGGTTTTGACTGTTTAAGCAGTCGTATTCCTGACCTTTTCCCCTCGGCCACAGTTGTTACAGCTACGGGAGCAAGGGAAGTAATTTGAGAGCGGCAAGTGGACAGCTCGATAAGTGATCTATGAGGGGCAGACGAAGCGTTTGTATTTGAAACTGGTTTCATAGTTTCGTATCACAGTTTATGCATAGCATAAATATGTACATATGAAAATATACAAACAGTTATTAAATGAGGTTGCTAAATTGAACATAGAGGAATTTATTATGAAATTTTTGTATAAAACAGAAGTAGTATAAAGACATTTTTATTTGTGAAATATTTTCTTTGTGAGTCATCTTTATTTAAAACCACAATTCAAACAAGGAGAAGGACACATTTCAAACTTTGACCAAAGACCTTTTTGCGGTTTAATTTTACTCTCCTCCAAGAACAAAACTGTTGTTTGCAAACATAAGAGGCCACAAACAGACATAACAGTGCAACAGATTTGAACAAACATGGAAAACGAATCTGAGGGAAATTTTTATAAATACATAAGCATTAGGTTTCTCATAGTTGATATCCGCGTGTCTGCACATTGATATTGGATAGTATTACCTAGATGCACATGTAACACTAGTGTAGCGTCACAAATTGAAGACTGCCATATTATAGGCCACTGCCTCCTGGCAGGTACTGACAGGCGTGTTGTATGTCTGTACGTGACGAGAGTTGTGGGTATTACCCAAGTAAATTATTGCTTTGCAGTTATTTTGTCTTACTATAAAAATACTATTATTTACGCATCAATAAAAATATATAATGAGAGCTTCATGGTCCTGTGACCTCAAGATCAATATAAAGAAACATTAGGGTTACAAGAAGCAATTTTCAATAACCCAAATCATACAACAAAAACATGTTTCATTTAGTATCATGAGAATTTTTCATCTAACTCCTAAAGTGACAACTTTGTACAAATAACTTTTTCTTGTGCAGGGTCTGTATCTCTACAAAAATTAAATGTACACACTTTTATGCTTATTATGATAGAAAAATCTTTTTTCTACTTCATAAATAATGATTTGGCAAATTAGACAAAATTTTTTGACCTCACAGTTGTCGTTTTTTTAATTTTTTTTATTTTTTTATAGTACCAACGACATTAGCAATTTTGTGAACCTTTAATTAGCCTATAATTATTGCATACATATTTTTGTAACAATTTGTTTTTCAAATTTTGTTTCCAGTGGCTTTATTTTGAGCTGGCTGAAATTGATTTTTCTTAACACTACAAGAGCCAATAATTTTGAGATGGAGGATTTAATTGGCCTAAATTAGCCTAGTATTATGGGCTGTTTCATTCATCTCTTCTGTGTGTTTCAGCCCGCACCAGTCGTTCACGGGCACTTCATTCCAACAGGCAAAATTTAAAAATAAGTGTTTTACAAATTTCTGCGGGGTGGCGGTACGTCACTGCAAATCTGACTAAGGAGTCTTTTGGAGACGTCAGTTGATAGTTATTGCCTGAAAGTTAGAGGAACTAATTCCCATTTCATCTTCTAAAGCAAATAAATCATCCATTAAAATGAAATACCTCAAAAATACCTGAATTGAGAGTAAAATTAAACATTTTGAATCGTAAGTATCTTGATTTCAAAATCGCATTTACTTAACAAAGCAATAATTGCATTAATTCCATAGTTCAGATTCGATCGTAAGAGGATATAATAAATCGAGGAGGTTTTACTAGAGGAGATAAACTACATTGAGACTTATTGTATAATTTGTGATTGCTGTACACAATAAATAACATTGCCATTTTTAAAAACAACATAACCCAAAACGAAAATCGACAAACAAATGTCCATACAAACATATCTATCCCTTGACAAAAATGATTAGGTAGGGCAACATGTAAAAAGAAAATTAACATTTTTGAATTATAGAACTAAGTACTAAACGCGCAAGTTTTCTTTATATCCCATAGCGGGGGGTGCGGGGAGAGGTGGGCTCTGGGTACACCACGGCTTAAAAGGGCCTTCCAACTGTGTGCATGAACTTAACGTGCCATGAGCGTGCCATGAGAAATGATACGACTGTTTTGTAAGGACGAGGTGGTTGTTGCCAGCATTGTACATTTGTACGTGCCGTTCCGAGTCGAACCTAAGTATCTCAACAGGCCGTGCTATTAAGCGTTGGCTGAGGACTAGGGATCTCGTATATCAAGAAAACTTCGTGAGCACTAATGGAGTATATTATAATCACAATTCAAATGTCAGTTGATTGCTAGAAAATATCCAGTAAACATACTTTCGTATGAAACAACAATTCATCTTGATATAACGAGCGTACTTTGTGCTTTTATCCCTGCAACAGATTACGAGCGTACACCCCTTTCTGGAGTTGGAGGGGAAATGAGAGCGGAGTGAGGGGAATTCGCCTGTGCTGGCAGGAGCTTCTCAGGGGGGCAAATAGCTCCTCCGGGCGCATGTGGACTCATCTGTGTTAGAGAAAGTAATTGACAACACACAGGAACAAGATATATCCACTTTTCAGTATCACGGCCCCATAATCTGAGTTTTTCTGTCGAAAAATCTGGCTTTCCGCTGCACAGTTGCAATGCTTTCTCTTTGCTACGTAAGTGCGTAGTACGCGAGAAAGCAAAAATATACTGTATAATTCCTCGTTTATGCAGTACAAAGTAACACTGAAATCACTAATTAATAAAGTAAAACTTAAATTTTAACTAACCACGACAGTAGCGAAAGCAATAGAATTTACTTATCTAGAGATGGTTTCGGGCGCTTTGTTGTTTTTAATTTTAGGCGTCTTAGAGTTAAAATTTGTAACTGATAATGAAATATTCTCGCAGACAGAGAGGACAGCAACTTATAAGTTGGTAGAAAGGCGAAGCAGTAGGAGTAGTAGAATCATTAGTCAAATTCTCTGAAACATCTTGCGTGGAGGTTAGTGGAGGTGGAGTGGAGGTTAGTGTACGTAATCGAAAGTATTTTTACCAAGCCAGATCGATTGAATATTGTGACAAACACTGAGAACAAGAAGCTGCTTGCAATAATGTTAGAAGAATTTAAGTAGTAACAATTATATTTTCTTGGAATGATCTCACTACGAAAAAAAGCTAGTGATTATAAAAAATAAAAAAACTATAAAGTCCAGAATAGAAGGTGTTAAAGAACAAACAGTTATTTTTAAACTCTAATGAAGAAACGGCTCTGTAAATGTGAATCAGTTACATCACAAAGCCACAAAATTGTACCTTCATAAATAATTTCGCATCTCTGAGTCAAACGAGTGAAATAGGCATTTGCGTCCAAACCCCACAAACAAGTGCGGTGATGAGGCAGCCCTCCGTGAGAAACCGCCGCGGGGAGGGCGCGGGGCCGAGGAGCCGGCTCCCAGCGACGCCGCCAGGCCGCAGCAGCGGCGCACCCATCGACAAGCGGCTCCCCGGAGAAATCACTTTCGTTCGGGCGGGATCATGCTCCCCGGCTTCATATCTCAGCCGCGCTCCGGGGGCGTCAAGCCGAGCGACGTGCGGGATAGGGGGCGGGGCGGGGCGGGGTCAGGGGCACGAGGAGAGCCGCCCCCTCGCGACGACAACCGCCCCGCCCCCCTCCCCCCGCTCGCTCCTGCGTCAGCTCCCCGCATCAGTCAGCCTTCGCCAGTCCCACTTGAGCAGACTTAAGACGGGGCTTTAATAGTTTATCCGTAACAAGTTCTCGCGTGCAGTATTCAGGTGGGTGTGGCCAGGGCCGCAGGCTCCGTTGCCATGGGGACGGCCGTGATGAAGTGGCGGCGCGATCCGTGCTGACAAGCGCTTACTCGGCGGTGAGAGGGCCTGCCGCTCGGGCCGGGATTAGCGGCCACTTGGCCGGGGGCAGCGGGGCCGGCGGCGGCGGCGACGGAGACGGCGACGGCCGGGGGTGGAGTCGGTGGACGACGGCCACCGAAACGGCGGCGGCATCCGCCGAGGCGACGACCTGCACGTGGAATCGGGATTATTGGGAGAGGTCAGTGAGGACAGGAGGTGAGAATCCCCGGCTGCATCTCGCGGTCAGTTGCCCCTCAGCGAATCCCCTTTCGCTTTTCGTCACCTCTGAAGGCATAGCTAGACTACATCCCGTTTTCTTCATCAGGTGTTTTGGAAGGAGTAAATATTTTTGTCATATGTAGCGCAAGTAAATATTCTTGCACCAGTACACAGAAATCTCGCAATACAGGTGAACATGGCAGAAATTCGGTATTGTATGCATTAAGTCAGCGAGGTAAGAAGATGCTCCTGAGAGGATGTTTCACGTTTTTTTCCACAAACAAAGAATGGTTTTCAACGTTGGCAGTGATCTAAAAGAAATGTTTGCCTTTTTGGGGAGGTAGGTAACGGTTTATGGAACGTCGTCTGCGGGATGCAGTCGGTTTACTCCGGAGGAAGTGGAAAGATCTGGTGAGGACGAGGCTGGAAATGAGGAGAGGGCTGACGGCCAAACCTGGGGCTACGGTGAAGATGAGAATGGGGGGTGATGAAGGAAAGTGGGAGACCACTAGGGATGAGTGCTGCGAGTAGCAGAGTCTTACTGGGAGCATACAGTGTCATACGGTTCCACTCGGGGAGAAGAACAGAAGAACAGAAGACGTGGATGCAATCTTGAGGCATAAGTTGGCATCGCATTGACCGGTTTAGGCCGGCACGGCGCGGACGATGATTTTGACAGGTTCTAAAATAGTTGGTCATCGTCGAAATGTATTCTTCTGCGAGTCAGGTAAGCCTAGTACCAGCTGGCAATACCTCGAAAGTGTCAGTTCAGGGAAAATTTTTCTGGGATTTTGTATGTTCAGATATCGTTACTAAGTGTAATTTTATAAGAATTAATTCAAAACTTGTCGAAAAGCAAGTGAAAATATCAGTATGAATTATGTGATTATAGTAATTAACGAAATGAGATGATAAAGATGGTTTGTATGAGTTGATGTATTGTATGAGTGGTATGTTCAAGAAAATGAGCGACGATAGGAGCGAGTTTTCTTATTTACCACGAGTGCAATTATACCCCTTTATCCACATGTTACATTCAATATTTTTTCATTTCCATTTTAGAATTATTTAAATTTTGAGAAATTCAAGCACATCTTTGCCATTCGAGTCATATATTTGATGACGTCCTATTCCGAAAAAGGCCTATTTTAGTGGGCCATGTATAGTGTACGGACTTACAGGATAAAGAAATGTGTCAAATGTAAGGCAAATGTACTTATTCCGGATGAAATACCGGAAGAAGCTGAAAAAAACACTAAATCATTACTTCCCAGGAAAAGTTAAGACAGGTATGAGAGAGAATACAACATATATAAACATTGGAAAGTAAAAAAAGTCACTTTTGACACAGTTTTGCTAGCGTACTTTTTAGAACAGGTAAACACAACTAGCGTTTACATTTTTCACACTTGTTAAGGCCAAATGTTTTTCATGCAAAACATTTAATTGATTCATGTTAAATATTTTGTTGTTCCATTTGTCAGATAGCTTCATGTGACTCAACCAATTTAGTTATATTCATTCATTGTTTACATGTAGATGATGAAGGTACGTAATCTGTGATCTACATTTTTGTTCATGTTTCATGGCCGACTGGAAATACCTTGGCCACGTCTGTGTTGCGGTGTCTTAATTAGACGATTTTGATTCTTTTCTGAATTCTGATTGGTAGTTATGGAGTTTTAGTTGCACGGTGAAGTTTTAATTGCGCGCGTGCTCTTAACATATTAACGCTTTTTCATGGAATTAACGAGCATATTTTGTTAACTAAACGAAAAAGAAATTTAAACTTAGACCCCGCACGATTCTTAAATTTTCTTCCCGCTTTTACTCCTCTCTTTCATCTTGTCCGGCCACTCCTCTGTACTCTCTTGGTAAATCAGTTAATCTATTACCACGAATAAAATCAATATATTCCTACTACATCCTCCTCAATTAGCTGTGTAGCATGTTGAAATATTCCTTAATTTAAAAGTATGTTATACTTACAAATGTTTATGTATTTTTCTGAAGGACTCTTCATGAATATCCTTAGTTATTCGTTTCTATTTGTTTTTTCAAACATTGTACATATTTGTTGAAACGTAAGTTCGAAAATTCCATTTATTTACAAGTAACCTAAAACACTTGAAAGACATGATTTTGTTGAACAAAGATAATAAAAACTATACCATACAGGCCACGCACGTCGAAGGTTAACAAACCGGCGGACGTGGCTCAGGGCATTATCGGATGTCGCTGCAGTGACTCTGACCGGGAGGTGCTAGGTTCGAGTCCCGGTAGAGGCAGGATTTTCGACACGAAACAACTAGGTCGAATTCAGTCGCTGTCTGGAGAAGAATTCTAGTGAGCGGCTGTTCTGGCCGCTAGGTTTCCGTGGTTTCTTTCATCAACAACAGGCGAATGCCAGAGCAGTTCCCTAATAAATGGGACACGAATCGTGCGCGATATTTCCTTCCCCTTCCTTCTCCTACTTTCACCCCTTACTTACACACACTTACACTTACATGCACTACCCTACCACACAATATCGGAAGCTTAGAGCTTGTCCCGGCTTTAGCGGTGCCCAGCTGTTGGGAGATACCGGGTTGTAGAAACCTCGTTACCCGACAGATAGTCGGCGCCGGATCCAGCGAGCGGGGGAAGATCACCGCCACCTCCCGAGGAAGAAACATGCACTACACTTACGAAACAAATGACCTTATCAGTTTACGCGACTGGAATGCCAATCAATAAATCAATCGACGAACTGCGCGTAGTCGCTGAATATCGAAGATCCCGCACAGTACGTTTTCATCACGCATTCAACTAAATAGTATGCAGTATTCCAACTCTTAATAAAATAATGAATCTATTAAAATAACATTTCGTCAACTAGAAAGTTTGAAGTACACTTTTATTGAATATTAGATACATATAAACATTGGTTTCAAGTTAACAGTCTCCATTTGGCGGTATGACAAAAACAATAGGTAGTACTATAGCTGCTACACAAGTTTGTGAAATGAATGAATTATTGAAATGAAATGAATTAATGTCGCATTTCACTGGCCACGCTCCCAATATGATTTAATAGAAAAAAGTGGTCAAAATAATCAGTCACGTGACTGAAGAGAGTGCATCTTCACTATCTAGCATCCACACCGCCTTCTTGCCACGCCTTCGCAGCTATGGTATTCATACACTTTTCGCGTAGCTACATTTACAAAAAAATATGACAACTTCTCGATAAACTTTTCACATTTAAAAAGTGCCGTTTTCATTAAAATTCGAGTTTGGTAAAACCGCAGTTGTTTAAATGTTGAACTCTCGGTGATTCCTTGTTCATAAACAAATTGTCTTATTACGAAATTTCTCAACCAAAAACTCTCCGGTTTTCGATTAACAGAAAAGATAAACTTCAAAAGTAAAAATGATTAATGCGTTTTGTGATAATTAAATCTTCGGTTTTGCTAATTGCAAGAACATAATTCTGTGTTCGATAAACTTTATATGACATTATTTAAAGTGCAATAGACCCAGTGCCAAGACAGACGGACGGACTAGTTATAAATGCAATAATATGAACAAATTTCTGGTAATGTAAATATCAACGACGTGAGAGACTAGTCAAACAAATTACATTTTTGTAATTTTTGAAAAAACAAATGAATAGAGCAAAATGGCGCTTATGTCGTCTTGTAGTGTGCATTAAAGCACTATCCCTACCAAAAATTTGAAGAAAAAATTTGGAGCCGCTTTTAGAAAATTTTGAAAATATCCGGGGGGTCATCATGTAAAGTAGCCCAAATTTTGAAGAAAGTTGTTGAAACTCGCAGCGCCTCGAGTGGAGCCAAATCTACCGGGGAATATCCGTCTTGGAAAAAATCCTACGTAACGTTTTTGCGCAAGTGGTGTTCACAGACGGACAGGTAGACGGAAGAACGGACAGACGGACGGACGGACAGACGTTTTGAAAAAAAAAAAAACTTTTTCGATATCAGGGGATCCCAAAACGTGTATATCCGTTGAAATCTCGAAATCTATTTTCCGCAACATTACATAACTTCCTCTAAACGAAAGTAAAAACAAAGGAATCCACTAAACCGAAGTAATCACATGCAGATTGCTTTGGTCAAAATTATTTGCCCAATAATCGCGCAAATAGTCAAGGATTCACGAAACAATAAATTCACATCAAGAACGGAACGGAGATAGAACGGAGGAACTCGAATACATGGTTCCATTTCTCCTATTTCAAAGTTTAACCAATAGAGTATATTTATTTGTTATTATTCGACATACATTACACATAATACACACACATACAAACACAACATATACCACACATTGTGCAGAATTGAATGTTTTTACTGGTTTTACTTTCCCGTAAACTATTTAATATGTAGAATGGAGATTATGTAGAAACCGAATTCTGCTAAAAAAATCACCGTTTCTGCTTCGAAAAACGGAAATTTTTCGGCAGAAAAAGCAGTGGCGGCTGGTGCCCAAACAGTGGATGTTGCAGCTCAAAATGAATGACGGAAATGTATTTGCCAAAATTCAGAACACTAATATATAATAAAATATAAGTAGTTAATGTAAATTAATTAAAACTAAGTTTAATAATCGTGTACACAGAAACATTATTTACTAGCGTACCAGTACAATATCACAAGTTAAAATCCACCATTTTCCCTATCTTTCCTTTTCCATATTAAGAGGAGAAGTTATTAACGAAACGTGTTAATTTGTTTCAAAAATTTAAAAAGATAACTTCCAAGGTACTTATAGAATTTAAAATACAAATAAAGAAGAATGAAATTGATTTTGAAAACAAATTTTGAATAAAGGTTTATTTAGTATTATTTTATCAAATGTTCTTGGAGCAATTCACAACACTTCCTTAAAAACAACATTTAAAGTAATTATACAATTCTTCTTGACAGTTAGCTTTTCGCTTTCCTTGATAATCACGAAAATATTAGAAAAGCTTTCTACTCTCGAGAAAGCTACTTAAAGTTGTCCATGCGAAAATACAGGATCGGGCTAGCATAACACTTTGTAATATTATTTAACTTCATTACAGAACTGAGAGGTTATGAAATATTTAATCGCTTAGAATATCAAGAAATTAATTTCATTTCACATACAGTTGCAGATTCTGCACGTCTCTGAACAAGTGGGGTAGTATCGAGAAGTGCCGGACCCGCAAAATGTAATAGAATGTTCAAGAAGCTCTCGTCCTATAGATTACGGTACGAGGAACGTTTCTTTGTGGTCTTCGGCTTCAAACGCCCAGATTTTAAGGCCCTACAACGCTTCGTCTGTGAGTTATTCAACTAAAGAGATTTTAATAATGCTGCCCGTGTGTTGCGCGATGCATTTGACATGAATATTTAGAAACAATAAAAGTAGATAAAGTAAATATTTAGAATACTTACAAAGTGCAAATCGTCACGTCTCCGTGAAGTTCTCTTTCTTTAGAGACATCATTTATGAAAATCGATTGCGTGTGCGCAAAATTCATCTATACTACTGAAATAATATAGGCGAGGATTTTATATAATATAAATAATAAAACATGAGAAAGTAGCAGCATCTGGGCTATCATACGTTGTACCAACTATACTTCCACCTGTTTTCAATGATTAATAAGTTGATCTGTTTAATAACAAATTTAACTTGCTTGCATGTAGCATCTAGATCATTTATTCACCTGCTGAAAAGAGCACGTACAGTACTAAATGTACGAAGAGAATAGACATCCTAGTTTTCTTGCAAATGCTTCAACTTGTCCAAGATATAAATTAATTTGTTTAAATTATTAATCACTCTTGGGAAGGCAAAATTTTCAATGTAAAATCATTACTGAACACACTGACTTGAAAAGTTCACCGAATCACTGCTGAGAAAGAAAATACTGGCACAGGTAAAACAGAATCAAATTTTCTTGAACCTTTTGCCTTATCTTTTGGATTCACACGCAGAACACCTGGCAATTTTGTGGAGATGGTTCCTTCCTTGTGTCTCTATCGTTCCATAGTCCACTGTAGCCCCTTTCGTGACTTTTCATCATAGCATAAGGACTTGCAGCGAATTTCTCTTTTATCGAAGTGAAGTGCACCCACTTTCAAAGAAATGACATCAAATAAACAAGGTAAAACAATTATTTCTCTTAAACTACTTACGTTATGTCTTTAAAATCAACCACACCAGAAAAAATAAACAATATTGTGAAAGAAATATAGGCGTATGCTTTCATCATTTTTTTTTAATTCATGTTTTCGAAATAAATATTTTCCCTTCTTGAATAGCCCTCTCCATGAATGTATATTGACTAGCAGTTTGAAATTTGAGGGGTGAACAATAAAAAACGGAAAAAAATATTTTGAATAAGAATAAAATGAGCGTTTAGTGATTTATAGATATGATGTGGTACCATACTAAGTGCATGAGTACTGTAGGTTATATCACACACGTTTCACAGGAATAAGTATGTCAATACTTCCATTGGATAAATGAACAATTGCACTATGCACATAAAAAGCAATCTTCATTGGTATCAAGCAACTATTAACACTTCGAATTGTTGTTATGAGAGCATTTAGGTTTCTTTGCATAATAATTGCAAAAGATAAACATACTGCACCATAATGTTCAATCCCTTTCAAATAAAACTGAATTTATCGAGGCAGCTCTACAGAGCGATTTAAATCAAATGGATGTTCTTTGCTTTACAGAACATTGGTTATCTCCTAATGAACTTAGCATTTCCCAAATTCCAAACTTTTACCTCGCAGGCTTTTATTGCAGAGAGAGAGAATTGCATAAAGGTCCTACATATGGATATTCTTGTATTTACTTTAGAAATAAGATTGATTCTATCTCCTTGACGGAATTAAATGTGTACTCCGTTGAAAATGTTTTCGAAATTTGTTGTACATCTTACTTCGCTAAAAGTGATATTACTTTGCATCTACAGACCTCCAACAAAGAGAGCTGCAGCTATATTTTGTTCTTAGAAAAACTGGAGATAACACTTAACAAAGTCAGCAATCGCTCTTTTGAAACCATTGTCGTATGAGAGAGATTTTAACATTGATTTTCTGGGCGAATCTTGTGAAAAAGAACAGTTTCTCAATTTAATTAATTGCCTCAATTTAGATATTATAATTAATGTACCTACACGGAGCACACTAAATTTGATAAAAGCAATCGATCAAATTATAATTAACAAAAAACTACTACTCGATATGAAGTTGAAACAAAAGATTTAGGATACAGTGACCACGATGCATAAATTCTTACCAGAAGTCTCTCGCGAACGGTGGAGGTGAGAGGACGTGCCCTCTACTCCGCGGTGTCTCGTGATTTCTAAGTTGTGCGTTGACTCATTGTGTCAAGTTGTGCGTCCACATTATGTGTTCTGACTAGTGTGTAGTGTTTTCGTGATCAATTGTATTTCCTGTTTATAAAACTATGTGTTTCAACTGGTAATATCAAAAAAATATGTTGCCTCCATAAGATGTAAACAATCGATATGGCCTCGGAGAACACCTCCCAGCCGGAATCTGAATTTATAATGGATTCGTCTACTACAAGTCAAGCTGAACTACAAACTCAGCTGTTTCTTCAACAACAGTATCAGCAGCAGCAGCAACAACTCATTTTACATAAGATACCAAAAGGTACAGTGATAGCAATGCCATTTCCCTTTTTTCCTCCTGCAGTACAGCTTTCAAGTTCAAGTTCAACCGATGTAACAAATTCAGAACTTAATCGAACAACCCACGGTAATTCAAGTAGTGACAGCAACACTCATAAATGGCAAGTTGTTGTAAGCAAGCGCAAGAGATGTAAATCTCACAGCCCTGAAAGTCATAAACAATCAAAACGTCAAAGTGAAAATATAAGTGGCTTACTATCATGCAATACATTTGCAGATCTCGAACTAATTAATGACGATGAATCCAATGACAAAGTAATCGATGAAAGTCACAAATCCAGCAACATTCAGAAGGTGCAAATGCCACGGCCAATATTTCTCCCTGGGGTAAATGACTTTCACGCAATGTCAGAAACTTTACAAAAAGTCGTGAAGAAGGAAGAATTCTACTGCAAGCTTGTAGGTCAAGATAAATTTAAAATCTTACCGGCAACAACAGAAGCTTATCGATCACTTATTAAATACCTTACTAAAGAGAAAATTGAGTTTCATAGCTATCAGCTAAAACAAGAAAGAGCATTTAGGATAGTCTTAAAAAATATGCATCCTACAATAAATATTGATGAACTGAAAGCAGAAATAGAAGAAAACGACCATACTGTAAGAAACATTCATAACTGCAAACACCGTGTCACAAAAGCTCCCTTGCCGGTATTTTTTATTGATTTGGAACCAAAAGATACTAACAAAGACATTTATAAATTGCAGTTCCTTCAAAACACCAAAATAATAATGGAAGCTCCAAGAGTAAAGCGAGATCTTGTGCAATGCCATCGCTGCCAAAGTTGGGAGCACACGAAGCACTATTGCAATCATCCTTATCGGTGCGTAGTATGCGGCGAGAATCACGATAGCAGAACTTGTGATAACAAGAAAAACAAGACGAAGCCAGCAAAATGCGCCCTTTGTGAAGGTCCCCATACAGCAAGTTATAAAGGATGTGAAATTTATAAAAAAATACGCAATAAAAATATCCACAGGCGTCTAAAATTCCACAAGATTCAAACTACAGTGCTTCACAAAACAATATGAATACAGGTCAAGAAAACTTCCCACCTACTTCGATAAATAATTTCCATCAGCGTAGTACTTATGCACAAGCACTGAAAAACTCGCAAAAGAAGGATAGTCTGAACAACAATGCAACAAACACGGAGTCTAATACTCAATTATTTTCAATAATACAACAGACTTTCGAAAGATTTGAAACTATACTCAACAGACAAGCAGAACAAATAAGTGCACTTTTAAATCTTGTGTCAAAACTGCTAACTAAATAATGAACAAATCATATAAGATAGCAGCTTGGAACGCTAATGGCTTGCTACAACACCGAGAAGTCAAGTGTTTTCTTCAGTTAACAAATACGGATATCATGCTCATTTCAGAAACTCATTTCACCAACAAAAGTTTTTTCTCGCTTCAAGGATACAACATGTATTATACAAATCATCCGGATGGTACAGCACATGGAGGAACAGCTATACTTGTTCGGGAAAAAATTAAACATCACTTAAATTCTCAATATAGCACCACGTATTTGCAGGCAACATCCATTCAAGTAAGAGATGCATTCGGAACATTGAATATTGCAGCAATATACTGCCCTCCGAAGCATAAAATCCAGAGTTCACAATTCGCAAGCTTCTTCAGAACACTTGGACCAAGATTTATTTCTGGCAGTGACTACAATTCTAAACATCCATTGTGGGGCTCCAGACTAACCTCCCCGAAAGGTAAATCTCTATATGAAACTATAATAAACGAAATATTATCCTCGTACTCTTCTGGCCAACCCACTTATTGGCCGACAGACACTAACAAAATTCCTGATGTATTAGATTTCTTTATTGTAAAAGGAGTTAACCAAAGTTACATTCACACCTACTGGTCACAAGATCTATCGTCTGATCATTCACCAGTTCTACTAGTCATTAGCTCAATCATTATTGAAGACAATAAGCAAACCTCAATCCACAACAATAGAACAGATTGGAAATATTTCTCAGAATGGCTAATTAATAACAGCACAGCTAATCTACCATTGAAAACTGCTTTCGACATAAATGAAGCTATAAAATATGTAACCAGACAACTCCATCAAGCTGCGTGGCATTCTACACCAGAAATAAAGCAAAACAAAAAGCTATATATCCCACAAGTAATAAGAGAAAAGGTGAAATCAAAACGTAAATTAAAGAAACAATGGCAAATCACTAAAGACCCAGCAGTCAAAAGAAGACTAAATTCAGCTTCGCAAAACCTCAAAAGATTACTTCAAGAATATCGAAACCACGCCCTACAAGATAAACTCACAAAATTGATTCCGAATTCGAATTCAGAGTATTCTCTTTGGAAAACTACTAAATACTTGAAGAGACCGATGCAACCTATTCCTCCCATCAGAAAAATCGACAGCACATGGGCTAAAACCGACGAAGAAAAAACTGAATGCTTCGCGTCCCATTTCTCTAACATCTTTCAACCATTTCCTTCACAAATATCTGCTACAGAAGAGGAAGAAATTTACAACTTCTTAGATTCACCATTGCAACTAGCTCCCCAAATCAAACCCGTAAGTGCTCGAGAAGTTGAAACAACAATCAAGAATTTACCAACTAAAAAAGCTCCCGGATACGATATGATTTCAGCAACAATTCTACACCATCTACCAAGAAAACTAATAGCCTTACTTACTTCCATCTTCAATGCCATCCTAAGACTAGGACACTTCCCTGATCAATGGAAAATCGCTCAAGTAATAGTCATCCCTAAGCCCGGCAAACCAACACATGAAGTTGTATCATACAGACCTATTAGTCTACTGCCAATATTATCAAAAGTTTTTGAAAAAGTGATTCTGTCACATTTAAATCCACTTCTACACGGAAATGAAATAATACCTCATCATCAGTTTGGGTTCAGACAACGGCATTCGACTGTAGAACAAATTCATCGAGTAGTAAACGAAATGAGTGAATCGCTAGAAAATAAAGAATATTGTTCTGCTGTATTTCTAGACGTAAGCCAGGCTTTCGATAAGGTTTGGCACCCAGGTCTATTGTATAAAATTAAGAAAAATCTACCGTATCCTTACTATCACTTGTTAAAATCGTATCTTACAGAGAGATATTTTCAAATAAAATTTAACGGTGAAACTTCAAAACTTATCCCTATAAAGTCAGGAGTGCCTCAAGGAAGTGTGCTTGCACCTTTCCTTTACTCATTATATACTGCCGACATCCCATCATCTGTAAACGCATTGACAGCAACCTACGCGGACGACACAGCCATCTTAGCTCGACATGAAGATCCAGCAGAAGCATCTCGTCTCGTAGAAGAACATCTGCAATCCATCCACAAGTGGCAGAAACGCTGGCGCCTCAAGATCAATGACAAGAAGTCTGTCCAAGTCACCTTCAGTCTGAAGCACGAAACGTGTCCACCTATAAAAATCGGATCGCAATGTATTCCTCAAAATGACTCGACAAAATATCTCGGACTTACTCTGGACAGAAGACTCACATGGAAAAAACATAAAAAATAAAAGAAAAGAATTAGACCTAAAACTTAGAAGGTTAAACTGGCTACTGGGAAGAAAATCATCATTAAGCATCGCAAACAAAGTAATTGTGTATAAAGCAATATTAAAACCAGTATGGACATATGGAATTCAACTTTGGGGAACAGCTCAAAATTCTAATATTGAAATATTACAACGCTTCCAGTCAATAGCCTTAAGAAAATTTGTAAATGCCCCCTGGTACGTAACGAATGCAACATTACACAAAGACTTACACATTCCAACTATAAAAGAAGAAATCAAGAATACCAGTGCAAAATACCTACAAAGACTACATAATCATCCGAATATTCTAGCCATCAACTTACTAGACAATAGTGACTCTACCAGACGACTTCAACGCCATCATACTTTAGACCTTCCATATCGACTTTAAATTATTCATTTCAGAAATTATAATTAATAGTTAATTTATATTAATAATGTATCATTGGTGGAGTACGGTCATGGGATTTTACTCCTCTCATGTATTTGTTTACGTAAATCTATGTAATTTTGCCAAATGTTTGTTCACAAACAAATTGCAAAATAAAATATAATTTAAAAAATTCTTACCATTATAAGAAATGCATTCACTGACACAATAAATAATACACGTATGACTAGATTGTTTACAAAAAGTAAAATAAAATTATTTATTGATTACTTGATGCAGGAGTCATGGGAAGCGGTTTATAATGCTGTTGATACAAACGACAAATATAATTCTTTTTTTTTTCAACTCTTTCATTTCATTTTAACACTTGCTTTCCTCTTCAAAAAAATTAAATATTTCACGGAAAAGCAATTCCTGGATAACACAAGGGATTAGGACATCTTGTAAAAACAAGCGAATTCTTTCTTTCATTTCTAAACGTCATGACGTATCTCAAGATTTCCTTATCTACTTTAAAAAATACAAATCATTGTTAAGAAAAGTCATAAGACAGGCTAAAATCATGAAACACGATCAGGATATTTTGAACTCAAATAACAAAACAAAAGCAATGTGGAATATAATAAAAAATACGACCAAATCAACTAGAAACCCGTAGAGAATGTTGTTTTAAAATATAACGATATAAATGTCAACGATCCGGCAACAGTGGCTAGTCTCTTTAACCAATACTTTTCGAGAATTGCTGCCGATCTCACTAAGGGTCTTCAGGCACAAAATTCAAAAACAGACAGTTCACCCAAAATTTTAGACACAATGTTCGTTTCCGAAACTTCTTCCTATGAAATTCTCAAAATAATCGGTAAACTAAAAAATAAATATTCGTCCGGTTTAGATGAATTCCCAGATTCTTTGTTAAAGACTTGTGCGTATGCCATTATACACCTGTTAACTCACATATTTAATGCATCTTTATGCACTGGAACGTTTCCAGATATTTTCAAAACAGCTAAAATTAAGCCGCTCTTCAAAAAAGGCAACAAAAATGAAATTCAAAATTATCGGCCTATTTCTCTTCTATCAGTTTTTTCAAAAATATTAGAGAGACTTTTTTACGTACGAATGGAAACCTTTCTCACTAAACACGACGCGCTTTCAGATTGCCAACATGGATTTAGAAAATCAAAATCTACGGAAACAGCCATATTTTCTTTTCTTAAAGATGTCGCCTCATCATTGGATCAAAACGAGGCACCTATTGGATTATTTTTAGATCTCTCAAAAGTTTTTGACGTCATTGATCATGACATTTTACTTTCAAAATTACCTTCATATGGAATCCGTGGTATTGCTCTAGATTGGTTATGTTCGTACCTTAAACAACGATCTCAGAGAATTGAAATACCTTACTGGAATGATGGAACATTACGTACGCACCTTTCCGACTCTTTGCCCGTTGCATGTGGAGTTTCTCAAGGATCGATTTTAGGCCCTATTCTGTTCCTACTTTACGTAAACGATATGCCCTCGACGATTCGAAACGGAAAAACGGTTCTCTTTGCGGATGATACGAACATCCTTTGCAATAAAGAAACCGTAAATAGTACAATATCAGATGTTTCAAATTGGTTCCGAAATAACAAATTAATAGTAAACGACAAGAAAACGGTTTTAATGCAGTTTTCCATTTCAAATAAACAATTCTGTGCTCCATTGAAAATGAACGGTATACCATTGACTGATGTTAAGGCAACAACATTTTTAGGTCTCTCAATTCAGTCAAACCTTAAATGGAACGTCCATTTAAATGAATTGAACACAAAATTAAGTTTATTATGCTACGCGTTCAGAATTCTTGCAAATTCAGTCAGCCTTCATACTGCTCGTTGTGTATATTTCGCGAATGTTCATTCCCGCCTGAGATATGGCATAATATTCTGGGGAAATACATCTTATAGCTCCCAGACTTTTAGATTACAAAAACGAATTGTACGAATAATAACCAAATCCCACCCACGTGATTCATGTAAGCCTCTCTTCATTAATCTAGGAATTTTATCATTACCTTGTCTGTTTATTTACGAATCAGTGGTTTTTGTCAAAAATGACTTGCTTAAGGGCGGGAATATATTTTCAGAAAATGCCGATGTCTATTACTATAACACTCGACGTAGAAATCATATTCATCAGGTGACAGTATCAACAGCTCATTACAAAAAATTCACATACAATACATGTACATTATTTTACAACACTTTGCCAGATGACATTAAACGATTAAATTCAATAGAAAAGTTTAAATCCCAAGTGAAATCGTTTCTGCTGCATAACTGTTTCTATACAATTAGAGACTATACTGAGCATCACAAGAAAAGTAACATTAATTTTAACAATGATACTTAATGCATTATTTATCATTTGGACTGTATAAATGTGTATAAACAACCTGTAACAACTATTGTACTACAGCCTCCGGGTCAATGACCCCCATCTCGATCAGGTTTTTCGTCCAGTTTCCCTGATCCATTGAGCAAATGCTGAGATGGCCCCTTGTTTTGCTTCTGGACATAAATGTAACTTCATTATCTATGCACGTCTTCTAGAATTCAGTGGGAAATATAGTTATTAAAATTATCGTTTCCATGTTGTTGCGGCAGGAAGTATTTTCTCATGACGAAGGACATGATGGATAAGAGCCCAAAATGTATTATTGATTAATGTTGGAAATAGATTTTATTACATCGGAGCGGGTTTTTTTCTATGTTTCGAATTTAAGTAGTATATCGCTTAGTGTAGGGATCACAGAATTTTGAAAACGTGCACAGTATTCACTTCTCCCCATAGCACGCCATACACAGTTTTTAACTGTTTTTGACGAACAATAAATATAAATAAATAAATAAATAAATAAATAAATAAATAAATAAATAAATAAATAAATAAATAAATAAATAAATAAATAAATAAATAAATAAATAAATAAATAAATAAATAAATAAATAAATAAATAAATAAATAAATAAATAAATAAATAAATAAATAAATAAATAAATAAATAAATAAATAAATAAATAAATAAATAAATAAATAAATAAATAAATAAATAAATAAATAAATAAATAAATAAATAAATAAATAAATAAATAAATAAATAAATAAATAAATAAATAAATAAATAAATAAATAAATAAATAAATAAATAAATAAATAAATAAATAAATAAATAAATAAATAAATAAATAAATAAATAAATAAATAAATAAATAAATAAATAAATAATAAATAAATAAATAAATAAATAAATAAATAAATAAATAAATAAATAAAATAAATCTTGAATTAATGATTATGCAAATAAACATGATCAGTCAGCGCAAACCACGGTGTACACGGCCTCAAACTTTCAAGTTTTAAGGCCCTAGAACGCTTCCGTCACTAAACTTGTCAAGAACCTTTATCACAATGAAATCTGTATCGTAATGAGTATCATTATGCAACTGGTTGCAGCCATCAAATGACAGCATTATATAATGGGAGAAGAAAAAATATATTTTATCTGGGTCATTTTGCGCATAAGATTTTCTACAAGTCTGATATGAAAATATCTGCCAAGATAATTCGAACTTGTCCAAAAATTATTTTCGCCAAAAAATATCAGATTAGAACCTTGTCATTCAAAGTTCGCAGTAAGGGTACTACAAAAAGTTATTTATCCACTTTGGTTAGGTAAAGTCAAACATTGTGTCATTATAATCAGTTTACATTATCAGAAAGTGCTTTACCGCTCTAGTGTGGGTAATGTAGTTCATTACCACACTAGGGCGGTAAGTAATGGCGTACTTGTATCCTACACTTTTCCCCGCTAATAACTGAGTGAACTTACTGATATCAATGTTTTCTTAGCTCCATTTATAAGATTTATTCCACGTAAGATGTGACCCAGAGAGCTTGGCAATACCAACCTCCCGTAAACCACCCGCCATACATACTACATTGTCTTAGGGACTTTTGATTACCATTTAAGTTGGAGAAAGTAGGTGCCAACCCCAACGTAAATTCCCCACGTAATGGAAGTACAGCTGCCAGGGACATTTTTTTTGCTGGAGACTGGCATGCATGCGAGCGAAATGAATTTGTGCCAACTTCAACGGTTTCAACCAGCAAAACGTGTGGAGATTGTGAGCTTATGCGAGTGAGCCGCATCCCGCACTTGCGTGCTAAAAGAGCCTTTTTTTTTGCGATTCCAGTGCGCGAATTGTTTCCTAAGGAAAATCTTATTGTGCGCTGGGCTTGACATTTTTAGAAATGTCAGGTAATTCCAGAAATAACTCTCCAGTGAAGCAGAAGGGGAAGTGGATTTTATCGAGTGGTGAAAGGCAGGTCCTTCTTAATGTTTATAAGTACAAGAGCGAGAAAAATTCTCGTAAAGTGAAACTTCCTGAGAGCAGTGTCATTGCAAAGGTAGCTGTAATTGTGGGGGTAAGCCATCAATGTCACAATAATTATTAACTTTATTGCATGCCTCAAGAACGTCTTCACAATGAACATGTGTGTGTGAATCATAATTATTTTATTGAAATATATTCATATATTACAGAGCTTACACAACTCTGGCAAACGTTATTGGGGATTATAAGGCAGGAAAATCTATTAAAAGTAAGAAGAGGTAGCGTTCACGACCGTGAGAGATTCAGCTGATGGATTTGCAAGAGAAGCTATTAGCAGATATATTTACCAGGAAGCTGATAATGGTAAGATATTTTATATTTAGAGTAATGATGAAATATGTTGCTCACTTTTTGAAGACTTTCTAAAGACCTATTCATTTGCAACAGGCAGAAGGCTCTCACAGATGTTTGGCAGTACGTGAAGGAAAATTATATTTTTTTCATTCAGAGGGTCATGCACAACATTGTACTGAATTATTAAGGAAATTGTTTAGCATGGAGGAAAGGAGACCCAAATATTCGTATTTGTGAGTCAAATTAAATAATTGTAAAGAGGTTATATTTTGTGGCAGACTATATGAAAAATAAGAGAAGTCAAAACCCAAAGACTGTAGTGTACCTTGATGAGACATGGATCTATATGAATGGTAAAAGAGCCCTTTGATAATGTATATTACTGAAAATATATATATTAAATGTATATTACTTATTTGTAAAAATTATGAGACAAAAATATCATTTTCATTAGGTTCAACTACTTATTCGTGGCAACTACCATTAAAGGCACCAGTAAAAGAGTAATTAAAAGACCACCAGAGGGAAGGAGGTTAGTTGTGGTTCATGTAGGAACAAGAGAAGATTTTGTACCAGGTACAAATGTTTTCAGTTTTAATGGCATTATGTACAAACTGAGGCATGTGTACGAAGCATGACATTTTGTAGGTGCTGGTCTGATATATGCTACTGACCTAAAAAGGGGGCAAGATTATCACGGAGCAATGAACAGTTCTACTTTTGAATCCTGGGTTAAGAAACAACTGATTCCTTGCATTCGCAATTTAAGACCTTGCATCATTGTCATGGATAATGCTTCATACCATTCAAGGCAGGTAGAGAGGCATCCAACAACAAAGTGGCGAAAGGATCAACTGATTGTAAGTATCAGAAATGAAATGAAACTATTGTGCTTAATGAAATAAGTAATGTAACCAAAGAAAATTATTTTTAGGAATGGCTGAACCAGCGAGGAGTACGAGTGCCAGAAGCTGCAAATAAAATCTCACATGTTGCCCTGGCGAGCCAACATTGTGAAAGGATAAAAAGGTACCATGAGATACATATCAGTGCGTTAAAGAATACATTTCATTAATATTTTGCATCATATTATCTTGTTCTGTTGCATCATTGTAATTAAATATTAAAATATATACTTTAAATATGTACAAATATATGCGTCTACACTTGTGATAAATGATATATAAATCTAATAAATAACTGACCTCAGCAATGTATTGGTAAAGGTATGTAGTTGATGACATGCTGGCTGCAGAAGGGCACACAGTTTGGAGGCTGCCACCATATCATTGCAAATTCAATCCTATTGAACATGTGTGGGGCATTTCAAAAGGGTACTACCACAAAACTGTACGTGAAAGGCCTGGGCAAGGAATGGAGAGAACTAAAGCTGTGTGGAATGAGGCAATAAATCAGGTAAAGTTTTCAATACACCATTATAGAAAAATGGTAAATATATGATAACAGTTATGATTATAATTTTTTTCAAAATTAGTAAAACAAGAAACTAGAAAATTATGTTATGGCATTAACAAGGTCACACCAGAAATGTGGAAGAATTCAGTGGAACATGCAGAAAAAATTATTGAAGAGTATTATGAAAAAGAGGCAGTGGAAGAAGATTATGAAGAAATAGTAGTAAATTTGAGCAGTGCTAGTGGAACTGACACAGCTGAAGAAGGCACAGGAGAGAAAGGGGACACAATTCCATTTGAGCCAATCCCAGGAACATCTTCAATGTGAAAAAATTGAAAAAAATATTAGAGATTCCACAACTTCATCTCAAGAAACATCTGACATATTAATACAACCACCCACAGTTGTTAGAGAACATGTTGGGACCCCCTGTGCAACAGAACAGGTAAGAACTGGAAAATACTCCATTGAGAATTGAGAAAATTTCATTTCATTACACATTCTCCCAATTTTCAGTCAATTGTTCCTGCCCGTGCTTCAGTTGTGTGTTTGGATCGAGTAGGATTGCAAAAGTGAAAACAGCGAGTAAGCATTAAAGCGTTTGGAATAAATGTGATAATCTTGTAAAATATGTAACTCAATATTTCAGATGTGCCTCAAATTATAAAACTCCTGCCTCCGTAAAGCGACCACCAAGTCAAGTTTAAGAACAAATTTGGTTACACTGTGCTCCGGAAAAGGTATAGCTTGAATTTACTCGATTATGGAATTGTGGTTATTGCAAGTTGTTACATTAATATTATTACATTACAGTCAATTGTTCCTGCCTGTGCTTCAGTTGTGCGTTTGGATCAACTAGGGTTGCAAAAGTGAAAACAGTGAGTGAGCATTAAAGCGTTTGGAATAAAAGTAATAATTTTGTAAAATATGTAACTTAATATTTCAGATGTGTCTCAAATTATAAAACTCCTGCCTCCGTAAAGCAACCACCAAGTCAAGTTTAAGGAAAAATTTGGTTACACTGTGCCCCAGAAAAGGTATTGCTTGAATTACTTGATTATAGGTGTGTGATTATTGCAGGTTGTAAATTAATATTTTTAAATTACAGTCAATTTTTCCTGCCAGTGCTTCAGTCACTCTGTTTGGTCTGAGAACAGTTGCAATGTGAAAGAAGTGAGTGTGCATTAATAGTTTTAATATGAGTGTGAGATCCTGAGTGAACTCCTGCCTTCTTAATTCAACCAAAGACACTAGTTAAGAGCACCATTTCATTAACATTAATTAACCCCAATGAATTAACAGTTAATCAATTTCCTTTACATTATCCCTGTAATACAATTAATCATTACTGCCAATGCCTCTGAGTTTGTGTTCAGTTTCAGTACGGATGCTAAGTGATATAAATGAATGCACTTCAAAGATTTGACATGTGTGTGAAACATACATTACATTTATAAATGCTTCAGATATGCAATAATGGAGTTCAGAACATACATCATTTTATTTAGATGTTTTGTTCAAATGGTAATCAGTTGTTAAGTGAAATTAGTAAGTATTTATTTCATGATATTATTTGGCATGATATAGAGTAAAATTTAATGTTTACTACTGATGCGCTATATTATTTTTTGGTTATTAACATTTCATTTTAAGTTATTTTTCAATGATTTTCTATTTATGTTTGTAAATTTTATTGGTTTTGTAGGTAAATTTTTTTTGGTTACATATTATATTGAATACTGTAATGTGAAGCAACAATTCTTGGGCCAACTTTTCTTCTGGACAATTTTGTTTTTCATATGTTGCAGGAGTTTGAAGTAATATATAAGTTAAGTAGCAATTTTTTTATTTAAATGTGATAATTCCTTTTTTATTTTTTTTTGTTTTTCATTTCAAGAACATAATTTCCTAGGAATAATTTTTGATCTTATAACAATAACATGTCTGTTTATTGAATTTATCATGATTGGACAATAGATACTGCATTGATTGTTCTATGTTGCAGGGTTGCTGTGTTTACCTGATTATTCATTTTCTAAATATGGAATTTTTTATGTATATTATTTTATGTATTGTAAATGTCTCCATTATTTTGACTTATGTTTCTGTATGCATGCTAGAAATCGGCCCTCAGTCGTCATCCTGATCGGGAGGATGGGTATGCTAACAATATATGTAAAATTTTCAAGTAGTTTATTAATTTGTAAAGTCAGCCAAATTTCTTAATGTTGATTTTTAATGATAATATTTTCACAATCCAATTGAGGATTAATTCACTTTCTTATTCAATTTTTTTTATATATATGGTAACATACTTACTGCTTTGTTTTCCCCGATCGCTTAAGGTAAATGCCGGGATGTTTTGTAATGTTTGTAAGCCCAGGGACATTAGGCTTTAAAATTGTTGTAAAAATTCAATAATTTTTGTGAAAATAAATTGCTGTGGATCATCGGTTTTCAAGAAATTTTAATGACTGCTCCTTGCAATTTGTCATTAAAATTGACCACCCATGGTGCATCAGTTTATTCTTTACTGAACCTTCACATTATATCAAATCATATATCTGATCAATTCAATTTTCATGAAATTTCAAACATTGTCATTTTCATACAGTAGATTTGTTCATTCCTTAGATATGCTTTGATCGTGGTCATGTGTCGATATTACGTGCATAAAACCATTATTATACAAATATTTCTAGTTCAGTAAAGAATAGTTTTATTTCACTTCATTGTGTACTGTTTGAAAATTAAAATTATTTTGAGTCTTGCATTTCATTTCATCTTTATTCTATAAATTCCGTTTATACCTTTTTTCCCATTATATATACCTTTTTTTCCAATATTATATTATAAAATAACATTCTACTATTTAATTTATTCTTCAGTTTCAATAAGATTTTATTAATTCTGAGAGTTCAAATATTTTTAAATTTATAAGTAATTTAGTTAAAAGTATTATATTTAATATTATAATTAATAAGAACAAATTTCATATATAAATTATAAATTAAATTATTTTACCATATGCCTGTTGCGATTTATAAGTCGTAAAACAACATTAACAAATCATTTCAGCATATCTAGATTTTTGAAGGCCACTACGTACATTTAAACAAGTCGCGTCGGCGCTTTCGCGTTTTATTTCGATGAGGTTGGCAGTGCCGAAACTCCGCCATCTTGAATTTTTAGGGTCTTTTCTTACGTGGAAACACCTATATTACCGGTTGCGCAGCACCGCGGTGTCACTGTCCTGAGGAAGTCTGCGACACGACAGGCGAAAAGTCGGCCTCTCGGCCAACGACGCGGCGTTACTCGGACAGCCAAGAAGACATGAACTCGAGCCGCGGAAGCTTACGTTTTATTTGATATCAATTAAATCATTAAGTGATATTAACAATATCACTTTCACACACTACTTTAACACTGAGTAGTGGGACCACTTGGTTTCTCCTTTTCTGACTTTCCACACCAATCTTTTTCCACATCAATCATTAAAATTAAATATTCAAGCTCATATTATTTTCTTGATTTATTGGGTAACGATTTTTCTAAAGAAGCATTTGCTGCTATTTCTGTTTCCAAATCATAACTATATTCACTCATGTCGAAATATATATACTCCAAGCGTATTTCAATGGTCCTCATTGTTGAGACCAGTGTCACCACGTAAGGGAGAAAAAAAATGAATATTAATTGAAGGCGTAGAACGAAATTTTACATTAAATCTAAGAAAGTTTTACAAAATGGATAAAACGTTTTACAATGTTCGAGTCGTAACATCTGATTACAATACTCTACCAAACTCGGCCTAACGGCCTCGTTTGACAATTTTCCAATCTTATATTGTTATCAGATGCTTTACGACATTTATAGTATCTTATTATCAGCAATCTGTGATATAATACATGTTTAGTGGGGAACCACTGCGAACCACTTTTCGATAGAGATGTAAAAGATTCTAAAATTAGCTACAAGAGTGCAGCACGGATCAAGAGACGTACGTACATTAAATCTGCTTTCATTTGTCGCATGTGACGTGTGACATGTGAAATTCATAGCTGAAACCAGCTGAGACCCCTTTTCCGAAAACTGTCAACTCGGCTGATTCGCAAATTTTCTCCAATTGTAAGTTTTTTAATTACTTGAGTGTTATATGTAAGAAATTCAATGTACATGAAATGAATTGTTCACTGTGTTGCGTGCTGACAAGTGAAGTTAGTGATCAAATAACCCGAACTGATAACGCATTGAGCATAACAAGAAAATGTTTGTTCTAAAATTCCACGTTGCGAATGTGTTTGTTTACTTTGTACAATATCTAGTGTAGATGTGATTTTTGACGACGATCAATGAAAAAGAAAATATTGCTTACGGCTTCCTGTTCACAGAATTGAGGTTGACACCTTTTCCTTGTAAATAGACAAAAATGGCTACAATACCTTTAATGTTTGTTGAAGAAGATATAGAAGGTGGAGGAAAGGAATCGATTACAAATGATTTTGCATACAATAATAATGTATCCAATGCTAGCCTTAAAATCCGTATGGGTAAGTTCTCAAATTGCATGAATCACCTTTTTTTATTTGTATAATTCTTTGAGCAATCATTACCTAATTACTTCTATTAAACTATTTTGTGGAATTTTATGTGTATGTTATTTGACTGTTAAAGGATTTTTGCGAAAGGTTTATGGCTTGCTCACCATGCAAATGTTCATGACAGTTTCTGTGGGACTCGTGTGTATGTTTCAACCAACAGTTCGAGAATTTATTCATTCCAAGTAAGCTTTACTATCTAAAGTTTATATGTTAAGAGTTAATACCCAATGTTTTATTAAATGTTCAAATCTTTGATTACAGTGATTGGCTCTTGAGTTGTGCTTTTCTAATGAGCATTGTTATCTTGATTGCATTGTATGTGAAGAAACGTGACAGCCCTGCTAATTTAATTCTTCTGTCAGCATTTGTGAGTAAACCTTTTAATCTTTATTGTACCATCTTTCTTTTTTATAATCAAATTTTATTTTCCATTGTATTATTTCAGACTGTTGTGCAAGCCTACACTGTTGGTGTAGTTTTGACATTTTATGATCAACTGGCTGTACTGCAGGCATTTGTACTAACTTTTGCTGTTGTCGTTGGTCTCACAATCTTCACATTCCAAACACAAAGAGATTTTACCAACCTTCATTTTGCGTAAGTATATGGCTTGTGTTCCTTTCCAAGGGAGTACCAGGATGTTTCCTTGGGGTAAGGATGGCTGGAGCGTTGTGCTCGCCATACAACCTCCTCCGTGTGCCGACAGCGACAGAGTAGATGGGAGTCCTACCTTCACCTCACCTTTGGGCCATATCGGCCTGTGCAATTCGGCCAGGGATACCTTTACCTTTTATATGTCTTATGTATGGCAGGGGTGGTATGATATGCAGGATGTGTAGCAGGATCAGTATGAAGTTAGTTTGATTTAGAAATGTTTTTCTATTTGTTATGCCAATACGAATTAAGTCATAAAAAAGTGGAAAAAGTATACATCGAATTTATCTATTTGTTATGAAGTACTGTGTGTTACCTCCTAAGTTCATTCCTTCAGTTATTAATTACTTCTAGAATTTTGATCGGAATAAAACATCTTCATGGGGGCCAATTTATGAAAAACTAGAAAAAGTCAGGGAATGTGTATAAGAATCTGTAGATATCAGGTAAATGTTTGAGAAAATTTTGAAACTAAAACGGATTTCTTTAGAAAGCTGAGTAAATTATGTTTGAGTAACTGACCATACTTTTGCAGCATACTTAAATTAGTTCACTTTTAATATTGATTTTTGTTCCATTTTCTAATAATTGAATTTCTAAAAATTGAAAGTCTTATTTGCCAAGATCAACTGATCACAAGTTTTCTGTAATTCAGTTTGGCAATATAAATTGTTTTTGTAATATTCAGTGTAATATTCAGTGTCATTTCAGTGTTGTGAAGGCCCAGTTATCGCATTCCATGGAGTAACTGGAATCACCCCCCTGAATTTCCATATAATGCTTTGGTTATTTCTCCAGAGTAACTAGACACATTCTCTGTCTACCCATGATTGCAAAAAAGAAAAAAAAATACTTCAGTCCCTGATTTGGGGAAAGGCTATACATGTTAACCATTCCAGTTCAGGTCTTCCTTCCCTGAACTTGGTTTTTAGATCATTTACTTTCACACAACTTTGTAGTACGTCTGTAGTCTTTTGCGAGGTCAAACTTATACTTTTCCAGGATTCAAAGACAATTTGCCAGTAGGTCTTCAAATGAAAGTGGATGTTGAAGTTTTCCTTCTTCTCCCAAGCCATTCTGGGAGATAGTTCCCATACCTCATGTCCCTTTCACTTAGTGGCAGAGGGTGCTTCTAGGAATACTACAGAATGAAGCAGCAGCCAAAAGGCTAGTTCCCATTTTTAATATCATCAACTGCTTGTGCAAAAACCTCCCATGTCTATAATCCCTGATCAGCTCCTTTTGTTATGTATTTCAGTTTATTTCATGCAAGTTTGAAAACTGTTTAAAATAAGTATATAGACGTGATATAAGCATGTAGATATTTCACTTTAATATCATTCGTATTAAGATCAGGTTTTTGAACCCTCAGGGTAACAGAGTCCCTGCCTTTATATAACCCTCTCAACCATGATCTAATGGGATGTCTGGGCCATACCTGAAAACCAGGGTCGAATTTGTTTTACTGACCACCAATTTGAAAATTCCTTGTAAACATCTCTCAAACAAAGTGATTTGGGCAACAACAGTTCAAATATACTGAAAAGTGTAGTTACAAACAGTTAGAGGAGTTCATTCCAGTGGTTGTAAACACAACAATGCAAAAACCTGCAATAAAAGCTACTCATAAAACAGACAAGAGAGACAGACCATTGATTTGGAATGTGCCATTCCTCCAAGTTCACATCATAAAATGCTTTCTTCAACTTGAGGAAGAACAGTAGAGGTATTGCCCCAGACACCTCATGAATCCTGTAACCTAAACTTACCTTTCAATGTTATTTTTGTCACGATTTTTATTTGTAAAGTAAACATTGATAATTTACTCTCGGTGAAATTCAAGGACTGACAAATGAGTATCAGGCACCCAAGCCTTTGTTTTTTATGTAATATTTTCTTTAAATAGTGTGAAATACTCAACCAGACTTGTCAGGGAGAAAAAATGGAAAAATAAGAAATGTCAGAGATACTATTTGTTCAAGAAAGAGTGGCCACTGTGATTTGGAGAAATTAGTTTCTATTGTTAATAAACAGTAAGATGCAGAAGTATTAATTAATGATATTGTGTTGGCAGTTGTTGACACATAATTCTGTACATTATTGTACCTTCTGTACATTCTGTACCTTATTCAAATCAATTTATGTAATAAAACTTGGTTGTGAGGTTAAAGAAAAATATGGGAAGTACATTTGCATTTCTATTATTAATTTATGTTGATAGAACATTATGCAACCAAAAAAGGTAGAATAACATTCGTTATAACTGTCTCATGAGAATCACTCAGTGACTTAGGTTTAAAAATGGGAAGAAAAAAAAATTAATAAATAAATTATGTCAGTAAAATTTGAGAAACTTGTCTAAAATTGAAAAATTGATATCAAGAAGATAGCACGTCAATATCAATAATGTTTTTATAAATTAACTTCTCGAAAAGAAAAATAATCAATTATTAAAGTCTAATTAAAAAGACACCAACTAAAATATATTTTAAAATGAGGAATATAACTTCTCTCTTTCAAGCTTTTAACAAAGGAGAGGAATGTGTGTTTACATTGAAACACACCACAAGAAGAAAAATGGTATAATTTGGAAGAATTTGAGGGGAAAACTAACTATAATATATTGTTAAATATTAAAACAGAAATGATGGGCATAAACACATAATAGGATTTTAAAGAACATCTGTGAAATGGATCTGCTTTACTGAACATGGACCATCGCAGAGAATCGCAAATTCCCTTCATTTATTTTATAAATACAGGATTCTGTATTGTGTTCCTAAACTTTTTCTCAAAAATCCTGAAATGAAAATTATCCCTGAAATTTATTTCAATTTACTATATTTTTCACAGATAAGTGATGATTTCATTGCTGTCAAACTGGTTCATTTCCCATAAGTATAATTCAATTGAACTAGGTTATTGCCTTGTAACTGAAAGAAGTATGCAACTTACATTTTTGTGGATAAAGAACGTAGTCATACATATAGATACAAAACATTGAAAGTATATTAGTCTCTGGAGCATGGACTTGTGGTTAAAAGGGGTCTGCAACTTCAAAAGTTTTAGGATCACTGCTGCAGAATGACATAAAAGTTATAGTTGCTTGAGAGGTAGAGATGGTCCTCTCTTGTTTATAACATTATCGATACTTTTTATAGTTATCCATCAAATGCAACAAAAATTGTATGTGAAATTTAAGAAGGAAACAAACTTTGATTGTCCAGGGAATAAGCAAAGCCATAACTTTTTGTCTTTTCAATAACTGTAGTTATAAAGCATTTCTGGTTTCTGTAGCTAAAGTTGTCGTAAAAAATATTCACAGCTCTTGCAGGGATGGTAATATTTCTAATTTTCTTGAAATGATGATTTGGAAATACATATTAAGAAGTTTTTACACAGCTCAGCATAGCATATAGTATAGTAATAGGCTGCAATCTCTATCTACTCTGCATACAATGCACACAAATGATGCAAAACTTGAATTGAGGAAGCAGAGAAGATTGATAGTGCTGTTCATTGCTGTAATGCTGTGTCATGCCAAAGCTCCCTAATTTCTTCTTACAGCTTTTGATCTTAAGAAAATTGTTTAAAAAAATGTTCATTATAAAAGTTTCCAACAGCAATGAACTGCAATCATTAATATTTTTCTCATCAAATAATTACAAGGCACATATCATGTGGTAGCATTGGGATGGGTTTTTTATACTTTTTTTCAAGTGTTTATAGTTCAGAAATATTCATATTTTATAACATAAATAAGACAAATTTAGAATTACCATTAATTTCAATATAACAATTCACAAACACTACATTTATCTCGTGGTTAAAATGATAACATTGCACCATCTTTCTTATGTGAATTAATAAACCACAAAAGTAAAACCAGGGGAATCAACAGCACCTGGACTTCTACAATGCAATCAGTTAATCAGATTTCCTTTGCTATATTTATTGGCTTTCTTCACTGATTTTGTTACCAATTAACTTAGATCATATCTCATTTGTTAATGAAAATCAAACTGCTGCTTAAGGAATTATTGCCAGGAACATGTGGTAAGAAAGTGCTTATGGCACTACAAGGCACTTATAAATTATTGGTAGTTTTCTTAGCAAACAAAGTACAAATTTTTGGCATTTTTCTTCTGAATTACTGTGAATACTTTATCCAAAATACTACTAATTTTTCACTTTTGTACTCAATTTTGCACATTAAAACAACTTCTATTGATTTCATTTTATCACAGACTGTTTGCTGGATTGTGTGTCCTCATAATTGGAGGTTTTCTGCAACTTATAATTGGCAGTTCAATTTTGGAATTGGTGATCTCAATTGGAGGAGCATTCCTATTTTCGCTTTTCATTGTTTATGACACCCAGGTACGTGTTGTACAGATCTTAATGTTCTGTCACTTTAATTAGACTTGAACAATCATCAGGTCTAGTAAGTATTAATTTCTTTCTTTTTTTTAGATGTTAATGGAGAAACTGTCACCAGAAGAATATATCCTAGCCACTATAAACTTGTACCTAGACATAATTAATTTATTTTTGTACATTCTACGTGCCCTTGAAGCAACAAGAAGGCATTAAAACTTTTGAACATGTAGATGTCATTTACATCCGTGGTCATTAACAGTATTAAAAGTATTTTTAGCAATACTTAAAAATCTGCTGTTTTACAATTTATTGTACACATTCGATACAAATTTTATTCTATTCAGTATCGGATTTTGTTGAAAAAGGGAAGTAAATTTAGAAGCAATATCGTAAAGGAAAGACACTCTTTCCTTCACGGTAATACCTTATTGTTTGACCACACAATGTTACATACTTTATCTTGGGACATTGATGTATTTGCAGGATATGCATTTCCTCTTTTTTTTTGTAAGCTTTTGGAACAATTCATCCATTATTTTGTGGGAGTATATAAAACAATTACAAGAAATGTTTTCACTGGTAATTTTAATCTTTCAACTCACCTCGATATTTGTGTATATAGCTGTCTTCCATTCTTTATGATCATGTGGATGAATTTTGTTTCACACATGTCTGTATAACTGGGACAAAAGTATTTTTGATGATTAAAGTGTTACCGTATTATGACTCTGTAACAACAAAGAGTTAAGCAGAAATGTTACTGTTTATTTCCTTTATTTTTTTGTATATTTGAGAAGTATACTTTTAGAATAATATTATATGGGTGAATAAGTTGTCATGCAACTTGTATTTAAAAAGTCTGATGTATAATGTATATAGTGCTAGACAAAATATGTTGAGTTAATTAATATGTAACTACATTAAAAGTTTATCTTTTCTGTGTATGAAATATACATCTTTTAATGCTTTGTGAATCTATTCTGTCTCAGAATATATGTTAGGATGCTATTTTCCACAAAATTGATTATATTCGTAGTTCCAATAGGTTTATTCAAGTAATCATGGTCAAGTGTATAAAACAGCGTCTATGTATGTAAACTTCCTATAACACACTTTCTGACCACTATGTTGGAGCACCATATTCTAAATATCTGTTTTGTGATGAAAACTCATTACACAAATAAGACTTGTACATGTTTTGACCTCCGTGTATTAACTGTGATCTAAATAAAATTCAAAAGTATCTTTTATGAATTATTTAATTTATCTCACAATTGTACTTGTGTTATCTAATCATTACTTGTAAAAACATTATATACTACCTATATTTCATTTTTAGAAAGCTTATTTAATTAAGAAATGACATACATTATTACCGGAAAAAAAAGTATTGTGTTAATACAAATGAGATTGTGTTTGGGAAACTGATGAACGTTTGTTCGAACGGACAAAATTGATAATAGTTTGATGCATATTGTTAGGAAACCCATAGCAACAATGACCAAAATTGTCATGGGAAGTAAGCCACTTACATGTCAAATCAATCAAATAACTGTATAACATTTTCTATTTTATTACGATCAAAAGAGGAACTTCACCAAATTAACTGCCAGATGATTGAGATTAATGACGGTTCAGAAACCAAATGGTTTATATATACTAGTTCTATGTTTCCTTTCTTTATTAAAAAAATGTTTAACTGGCATTTTTAAGTTTTCCATATTTAAAATAAATCTCAAAATTAATGACGTAATTAATAGAATGTAATCAATTTCAAACTTTACTGTATTTTCTGATTTGTTGTTGTAGGATACTGTCACAATAATAAACTTTTGAAGCTTACAATAAAATTTGTTGTGATGTAGATTTGTTTTAACTCTTTCATAATTTAGTTAACTTACAAGGGATGTGGGATGGGAATTGCTAAGATGGCTTCAAAAGGATAAAGGCTTTAAGAAAGCTGAAACATCAAAATTTAAAGAATTTGTTACCTTTGATCTAAACTCAAGAAAATTATTTACTAGAAATTAATAAATAAGGTCAAGATGGTAGCTTGTATATGTAATTGATTGACTTAGTAAGCCTAATGTTTCCTAAAAAACAAATTGATTTTCATTTTGTATAAATACTTAAAGATAAGTAAATGTTATTAAGAAGAAAAGGATTTGTGATTTTGTAATAGTTCTTTTTGAATCCATGATGTCAGATTTTATTTTATTTTAGCTATTACAAATTGTCCTGCACCTATGCAGGAGCATTTCTTCGGACTTTCAATTTATATATTATATAATTTACAAAACATATCTGAACAATTAAACAGATTGAATAGAACATAATAATTTCTTCATGACTTTCCTTAATAATATAACACATTATACATAAAGCAAATTAGTTGAATACACAATGAAGAAGGAACTGAATAACTAAATAATATTAGAATATTTGAATAAAAGGATAACTGAATACAAGAATAACTCAACCAATATTAAATAAGATTGAAGATATAATTTATCATAATTTTCTTCATTATGAGATTTTTTGACAATATTCTTGAAAATGTTGGAAGATATATTCTGTTTAAACTGTATTGTGAAGTGTTAAATATTCCAAAATTGTTAATGTATTTAATTCAAAGTTAGTCAATATGTATAGTACTTTCACATAAAACATGGTAAATGGTTTCATCAGCCTGTTCACAAACACATATTGTAGAATCAATAAGACTGAATTTAGAATTAAGTTTGAAATTAGTTTCCATGCCCTGCCATAAAAACACAGTAATGAATTAAGCCAAGCGTCATTCTCACAATATTTTTAAAGAAAAATTCGTCTTTATGTACATTTTATTGACATTGGGATCTTTTGACAATATTTTTTCATGTTCTAGGCATTATTTCAATAGAACAAGATCTGTTCTTCCATGGTTGTCCTTCCTACTCTTCTATGGTACCCACGTCACTATACCATAGAACACAATTCATCCACTCACGCATTCAAGTTCCCGGGTGTCACGTGGAATTTCAAAGAACATTGTGTTCTGTAGTAAGCTGACCAAAGAGGCTAACACGGAGATGCACACTTTTGAGACGGAAAGAAGGAAAGAAAAATAGTGTAATGTGGGCAAGTAGGAAGTTATTTTAAGTATTTGTTTTAAGCATCGAATTATTGTGTGAATGACTTAAGTGTGTGTACAAAGAGTGTTTGGTCACATGCGAATCAGGTGAGTTTAAAGGGCAGTGAACTTTCTGTGAGTAGTTTTTAACGTATCGATTTAAAGCCGTAGAGGTGCTGGTGTGGGCTTGAGCAGAATGAAAAGGCAAAATTTAATTATATGCATCGACAGCTGTAAAATATTATTCCAACTCGATCACTAAGTTGTACCTTGTATCACTATACACCTGTGAACTTCAGTCTTAAAATAGTGACAAATCTATTTACCGGTATTTAAATGTAGGTCAACATGAAGAAAATACTTCTCATATTTGTGCTTTTGGGCACACTATTGTTGCTTAATCCCGTTACCTGCCGAGAAGATATTGAAGACAATGAGTTCGCAGAATTCGAAGATTTCGAAGAAGACGAGGAAGAACAACCCATTCGAGATACTCAAGACTCTCCCGGAGGATCTCGTGGGCGTGTAATAGACCAAGATGATGAAGGAAATGAAGACGATGATGTTGAAGATGCAATTGTTGAGGTGAATATTTATCATATTCTATATATAATGTAAAGTACCCCTAAACGTCGGCTATTCCTAAAAATTAATGTTTTTTAAATTAAAATTTCACCAAGTTCCTGCTCTAAGCTACCAGAATGTGTTTAAAATTCATAGGCAGTTATTTTCTTTATTAATTTGCTAGTGAGATGTTGTTGGCACTAAAATAAAAATGCAATGTGAACCCGCCTTTATCTTTTTTATTATTTTATTTTTTACTTTTCATTTGAATTATGAGAAGCTTTTGGTGGCTTGTCATAATTTTGAGACATGAAATTTGTTGTTGGGGATCAGGAACCAGACTAATCTTTTTGTAAAAAAATAAAATAAAATAAAAATGCCAACTCACATTCCTAATTCCTTTCACTTATCAGTAGTATTACAGATAATTTCTTTTATAATTAGAAATGTTCAAAATTCATTAAATATATTTATGGTCAAAAACTCAATGATAAATGCCAACGAATAAATGGTCTCTTTTTTCACTTCTCAATGAAGAACTTGACGTTCACAAGAAAAGGTTGTAAATCTTGATAGACAAACTTTTACACAACAAAATTTATTAAACATGTGACTTTCTTGCTTGCATCAATTTACTTCATTGAAAGTATGTTTATGTTTACTTTATTGTACATACCATTAACATTGACTACAGAGTACGAATTTAATAAACAGTATTTTATTATTTGTGATTTGTCCCAGTCTTTGTTATTAATACTTTTGTTGATATTCTATATTTTATTGGATTTTTTGTATTTGCATAATACATTTTAATTGAGTGGCTATTATAAATTATTTTTTTTAATGTTTTTTTATTTTAGGATGATGATAATGAACATCTTCAAGATGAAGAGGAATTTGAAGGTTTTGATACAGATCATGTTAGAGGCAGTGGAAGAATGGATGATAGAGAATCTCCAAAAATTACCATTACCAAAGTAAGTTATTGTTTCTAGCATATACTGGGATATTTCTTATTTCAGAATTTAATTTTGTCTGTGTTTTACAGGTACCACTTCATTTCCGAACAAATTGGGACAGTTTTTACCTTGAAATGTTAATGATAGCTGGCCTTGTAGTATATTCTATTAATTTTTTTACTGGAAAAAGCAAAAACAATAAACTGGCAACTGCTTGGTTTAATACTCATAGATCTTTATTAGAAGAAAATTTCAGTCTAGTTGGTAAGTTCTGTAATTGTGTTACTCTTGAATTACATATTTGCACTGAAATGTAATGAATTATTGTAAATATTGCAGGTGATGATGGTAAAATGGAAAATGAAAATCCTGGACTTATCAAGGATTCAGAGAACATGTACACACTTTGGTGTAGTGGTCGTACGTGCTGTGAAGGCATGTTAGTGGAACTCAAATTCTTGAAAGTGAGTTTTTTTATATTTCAATTAATGTCGTGAAAACTAGGTCACCATTTTGGGTTTAGATGTGGTAGTATTATTTATGTTTATATTTAATGAATTACGAATAGTGACTGGACCGCCCTATATTTTATAACTGTATTTTAGAACTTTCTTCTTTGTAAGCTGATTGCTTAGGTTAGGGAACATAAAAGATTCCAAACTACTAAATATCAGAGTGTGAATAATGCGAAGATCTTTCTCAGAAGATCAGAGTGTGAATAATGCAAAAATAAAACAAGTTTGGGAATAGGGTTTAAGACAAAAGTTATAATTCTATTCTTTTAATGCCCAAGAATATTATTCAAGTGATTTTAATTTAATGTGTTGTAATTTAATATCTTCTTTGTAGAAAATAAATTGAAACAAAAATTTAATTTTGTGTATTTTTCAAAGGAATTTTTTATTATTTCACTTGACTATGTGATATTTCTTATTGTTTTTTATTCATGAGTTTTAGTTGAAATATATTGTCGTAATTTTATGACAGTACGTAACACATTCATCAAAACAATTTGAAACTCGCTAGAAGTGAACAACAGTAGAGAATTTTGGTGGCAACTGCTATTACTTTTTTCAAAGAAACCGTTCTAAAAAGATTTTCCTGGTCTTATTTTTTTATCTTTTTCCCGTGAAAAATTGTTTTGTCATCATTAATTAAATGATTAAGAACATTTTCACACGTAAATTTGTTTCAAATTAATTTAATTTTTATTCTTCAGAGGCAAGATCTGGTTGCTGTAATAGCCCAGCTTATGAGGCCTTCTCATGATCAAGTACATATTAAAATTGATATGAACAAAGAAGACATGGACAGTTTTGTATTGTGTGTGGCCACCAAAAAAACAGCTTTGAGACTGTCAAGAGATATGGCTGATCTGGTAATATGAAGGACATGTGTATTATTTGTTTGCATTCAGGAATTCTCTAAATATAATTTCTTATATTTTAAAAAAAGTAGTGTAATATTTTTTCTTCTTCTTTATTTAAGAGTGTGTATTGTCCAGAGAGGCGGAGTGTAGACAAATATGGACTGCCTTCTAATTTTAATTTGATGGTTGAAATGGGTGAAGTAGCATCAGCACTTTTGGATTCCCGTGTTGCTACAATGATCAACAAGTATGCTGACTTGGTTGATTACATTCACTTTTCTGACCAGTTTTCAGGCCCAAAGCAACCTGAGTAAGTTGTTCTTAAAGTTCCCAAAAATGTTTGTGAAAGTGCAAACGTTTGATGATTCTTTAATTATTTCTCTAATTCACAGAGACACTACTCTTACTAAGCTTCCAGAAACTAAGAAAGTTCTGTTGTTTGGCTTTAATATACCAGTGAAAGGACGTCCTGTGAATGAAGCAATGGAACAAATGCGTCCTTTATTACAGCTTGTTTTTTATTGTATGGAGAAGGTGAAACGATTTCGACTGAGCAAAGAGGTATAGTTATAAATGGTTAATTCTTGTTTAACCTTGCTGTGTTCAATAATGAATAATGTAACATAGTTCCACCTGATTTTCAAATTTGAATTCATGTATTATGGTTTTGAAAATTGATCAACTTCGGAATTATCTCGGAAGAACAGAGGAGTTAGGTTGTGGAATGAGAACATGAAACGTAAATACAACCGTAGTGTTTTTGTAATTTCTTTTCAGGCAAAGAATAAGGCTGAAAAAAATAGACTGCGTGTTGAAGAAGCTTTCTTGAAGACAACCCACGCTGCTAGGGCAGAGGCTGCTGCTGCACGAAGAGAAGAAAAGAAGCGTCAGGAGAAAGAAAGGATTCTGATGGTAAGGAATAAGTCAATACTTGAAGAGGGAAAATAGCAAATCTTTATACTGGATAAATAATACCTAAAATCAGATGCTATACAAAGAGAAATAAATTATGGATAATGTTTTTCTAGGAAAAAATAATATATTAAGGTAATTCATATCTCATATACATGGAAGTGATGTAAATGTGGTTGGTCATGTAACTAAATCATACTGTATTATTAAATTTACATTGTGTCAAAGTTTTAAACATTATTTAATAGGGAAACGATTTATTTTGAAAATAAATAATAAATGAAAGACACAAACAGTAAGATTACGTAGAAAAATTGTGATCAGCCAATCAGAAAGTTGTTTGACACTATCAGCAAGTAAACAGATGAATTGACATGTAGACGTGAATAATGAACATGGAACAATATTATGTCTCTGTTGTACACGTGTCAAATAATTTAAGCAAAGAACTTGGCCATCTAGGACATTGAAGCAATCGGTGGGCATACTGATCAAAACAGTATGTAATGGGTTTCTGGGAAGAAAAGGACGTGATTTTTTTTACCTAATAAGAGGATAGATCTGAGACTTGGTGGAGTAAGAATGGAGGATGGTGAGAGAGGCAAGTTTAAAATGTTTCTAGTGGTAATATTTTAGTGAAACTTTAAATGTGGTTTGGAAGAAGAGGCAGATGTGAAATGGTATCAGCACCAATGAAATCAGCAAAAAGGGGTATATATTTAAAAACTACATGAATGAGGATCAAGTATTGTTATACAAATACAATTTTAATGATGCCCAATTCACCATTTCTAAATAGATGTCATGCATGGTTTGTATGAATGGAAATAGTATTAATCATGTATTTATAGTGTATGAATATTTTTATGTTTAATGAAGGTCTTCATTTTTATAGTGTTGTTCATGTGTTGTAGTGGGTGATCAGTTTAAAACGCAACCCAGGTTTTCGAGAGCCTTGCAAGGCCTGAGAGAAAAGTGAAAGAATTTCAACACTGCTTCTGAGACTGCTCCTTTGACTGCATTTTTGTCACAAACCCTTTACTCACCACCTTTTTTCAACCACCCCCTTTGTGTGGTCAGGGTCATACCTGCTCAAAGCAAAACTGGCTGTGTCTTCATTCACTGTCTTGAACTTCCGATGCACCTCAGCATACAGTAGCACAGATTTGTGGGGGAGGAGTATTTCCGATTGTAATTTTTGAGTGCCACACAGGTTTCAAATAAAAATTTTCATCTAAGTCTATTCTGAACAAGAGTACCATATTGCAGTTAGTGAAATTCTATCACTAGAGAGGAACCGTGTTTGATCAGAAACACAGTTCCCAAAATACAGTGCTCACGCAATGAAAATTAGAGTAAGTTTGGGATATTCTTTCAACTTTCCCCAAAAAATTATTAAGAAAGTTTTAGCAGCAATATAATTTTTCATACAGAATGCACACTGCCACAAAAAAATTGAAAATGTGCACTCAAACAGTAGACATCTCAGGAGCTTAAGGTTCTTAAGTAATTCTAGCATGAATCGTTGTTGTTTTTAAGATGAGGCTTTGTTTCATATGGATAGATATGTTAATCAGCAAAACAGTAGACTGGGGTATTGAAAGACCTCAGGAAATGGTAGAGAGACCATTACATTGAAAAGAGATTTGAGTATAGTGCACCATATCTTGATGTAGAATAATTGGTCCGTTGTTTTTCAAAGAAACAGTAAAAGCAAATATGTATCAGAATATTTTGAGAAATGTTGTATTCCTTATTAAAAAGGATGAGTGAAATAGTTGGTTTCAGCAAGATGGGGTGACATCACATACTGTCAAGTTGACAACGCAATTTCTGGAAGAGGCTTTTGGGAACAATAATTTCACGAGGTTTGTGGCCCCCTCGTTTGCCTGATTTGTCCTTGCCAGATTTTGTCTTTAGGGATGCTTCAAAAGTAAAGTTTATGAAAAGAAGCGTGCTAATATCAAAGAGGCATCAAGGAAGCGATTCACATGATTGATGAAGAAACTTTACATCAGGTTACAGCAAATGTTCTCTTGCAAGTTAAAAATGCTTGTTTGTTAGCATATGGAGGCCATTTTGAACATTTTTATTATAAAAATGTTCAGGTTTGCTTGTTTCTGACACCAATTCTTCTTCATAACACATTATTTCCTTCTCTTCTTTACCAATTACTAAACTAGCTTTCGTATTTTTGTTTGCAAGGAATTTACAGAACTTTTATTGTTAAGGTGGAGATCAGGAGGATGAAGTGCAAAGCTGTGATGTATCACCAACCAGTGACTTTCTTTTACTGACAATTGATCTTTACTAACCAATGATTACTATTAACTGACTATTGAGTCCACTTATCAAAACTTTTTTATTTTTAAAGTAGCATTATTTCAATAATAATAATAATAATAATAATAATAATAATAATAACAATAACAATAATAACAACAACAGTAACAACAACCACAAACTTTTGTTCTGCAAATATAGGATGAATAGTTTTTTATTACTTATTTAAAACTAGAAAAAAATGTGTAAATTTTTGGAATGTATTTGTGAGAAATTAAAACAAGCAAAATGTGATATTAAATTTACCTGAATGTATATTTTACATGGCAAGCTTATATCACGTTTAAACAATTTTCAAAAAAATATCTTGTTCCCCAGGGCCAGGCTCTGCTACTGGGCTGGTCCGCAAGGTGGTAGATAGTGGAACGGTCTGCAGATATGCAGATAGGGATGGCATGACCAAACTTGATAGAGGACATCTTGTTGTGGTGCATATGCATGTGCACATGCAGGTGCATATGCACCAGAAGAAGGTAAGAATACTGATACCGAAGAGTTCTACGATACACTACAGAATATACTAGATCAAGTTGATGAGGTACTTCTTCTTGGAGATATGAATGCAAGAGTCGGGATTGAGGAAATTCCAAATGTAGTCGGGAAGTGCGGAGAGAATGTTGTAAACCAAAATGGAGAAAGTTTAAGAGAATTTGCAACACTTAATAAACTAATTTATAAGAAGAGAGATTTCAGAAAATTTACATGGGTGGCAAGGGGGTGTAGATACTTAATTGATTACGTAATTGCTAACAAAACAATAGCTGGTCAAATTGTAGATACAACAGAAGAGGATGCGATATAGGACCTGACCATTACCTGGTAGTTTCGTTCGTAAGGCTATGGGCTGGATGGAAGAACATGAAAACGAAAAACCAAGAAGGAATGAAGAGGTTTTTGAATGTGTATATTTTAGAAAATGAAAGTGTAAAACAGTTGTATCAAAACAGAATTAATATTCAACTTCAGAATATTTCCACTAGTGATATTGTAGAAATAGAATGGCAAAACGTAAAACTATCTTGTGACAGGCAGCAATGGAAGCAGCAGGGTTTAAAAACAGATTTAGAAGAAAGAAAGGACTTTGGATATGGTCTGAAGAAATTCAAAAAGCAGTAGACTTCAAACAAGAAAAATACAGAACGTATCTTGGAACTCCAACACCAAAAAAACCTAGAAGAATACAAGAGGGCCAGAAATGCAGCAAAATCCATTATAAGAACTGCGCATCAAGAGTCATGGGGTAGGTTTATAGGAAACATTGAACATGACTTACATGGTTGTCAGTCCCTGGTATATAAAGTAATGAAGACATTAAACGGAGAAGAAAAAGACAACATCCATATTGCCACAATAGACGAAAGTGTTTGGTTAGAACATTACAAAAAGTTTTGGAATGAAGAAAATATGCAAGAAACTAGTAACAAAGAAGTATCTACAGAAACAGACAGCCTGACTTTAAAAGAAATGCATGAAGCCCTAAAAAACATGAAAAATCGGAAAGCACCGGGATTGCTAGACACTGAACTTTTGAAATATGCTGGAATTGTATTCCATTTGCACCTTTTACATTTTTGTAATATGTTTTGGAAAAAATGTGAAGTTCCTCAAGAAGAGCTACAAGCAAAAATAATATCAGTTTAAAAATGGAAATCGCTCTGAAACCAATAATTACCAAGGAATAAGACTTAGATACTACATATAAACTGTTTGCTAGAATATTAAACAATTGTTTGAAAGCCATAGCAGACTCGCTTATATCTGAAGTTGGTTTTAGAAAGGGGCGAGTTTGTGCAGATGCCCTATTCACAGTCAAACGAATAATTGAAAAAAGAAGGGATTTTAACTGCGAAACACGTATGGCATTCATAGATCTAAAGAAGGCTTTTGATAATGTAAACAGAATGTTGCTTTGGAGAATTCAAAATAAAAATGGGGATATGGTCTGAATTACTTAATAGGAGCTATTAAATGCCTGTAAATGGGTACCACAGTGTGCTTAGATATAAACGGTACATTAACAAAGGAGATTCCCACAAATAAAGGAGTTAGACAAGGATGCAGCCTCTCGTCAACAATTTTTAATATTTATATGGAACATGTGCAGAGCATGGAAAGTACAGGTAGATATAGAAATTCATCTAGGAAAAAATGTTTATTTTAACTCCTTATGCTATGCTGATGACAAAGTAATCTTGCAAGATAGTGAAGACAAGCTACAATGTGCAGTGGGTATTTTAAATAATATTGTGAAAATATACAATTTTAAAATTTAAACCAATAAAACAAAAACAATGGCTTTTAACAGCAAATTCCCAGTTAGAACCAAAATTATAATTGACAATAAAATTTTAGAACAAGTGAAGAATTTTAAGTACTTTGGTTGCTATGTTAATGTTACTTATGAAAAAGATATGGATTTCAACGATAAATTAAATAAGTTTAGAAATATGAGGAAACATTCACAGAAATTTAAAAAATAAAATACGTAAAGATAGGCGTATAAATTTTTTTAATACAATTGCTGTTCCTACCTTTTGTATGGAAGTGAATTGAAAGTAATCTTGGAAAGATTTAAAAGTAGAATTCAGGAAATGAAATTTTTAAGAAGTACTCTAGGATACACCCTCCTAGATGAAAAAAGGAATTTGGATATAAGAGTTAAATGTCACACCTGTATTAGATTAAATACATACTAATAAGAAAAAACGGTGCTAACATTTGGAAAGGATGACGAATGAGAGATTGCCAGCATCCTTCAATACATTTCACAAGAAAGAAGAGATGTAGGCAGGCCAAAGAAAAAGTAGACACCAGAATAGGTTGAAGCCTAATCCTTGTAGGTAGAAGAAGATGATCTCTTGTTCTTATCAATACAACTTTCTTTCGATGACAAACAAGCAGGCACGTGCCTTTCTCTTTGAACTCATGGCCATGACGGTATCACCTGCTCTCCTCATTTGGGAGGTTGTAGGGGAGAGAGGATTAAGCATACTTCTCGACAGTTTATCTGCTTGAGACCACCAGCCACTATCTGACCCGCTCAAACGTAATTGCCAGTGCAATTTGCTCTGCCTGCTGTGGGTTGCATTTTAAACTGATCACCCGATAATTAATATGTAATATTAGTAATAAAATTATTCTCCAGCTGACTGCTGACAAACTGTGTCACAAAGATTAAATGTTTTTTGGTGAAACATTAGTTTTACAATTGAATGAAATCGCTGTGTTGTTATTGCTATGATAAATATTTCTCGTCATTTCTGTTAATTTATTAATATGTGAGATCGTTGTCTCACAAGATAAACAAAAATTTACTACAAGCCATGAAAATGAGCTAGTAGCTGGGCGAGTAAATATTAATGGACAGAAATTAAATTAATATACTGAAAGTAAAAGAGAGATAATTTGCAGTTCACATTATTTTTATAGAAGGTCTGTATGTATGCTTTTGGAGCCTGTCATATATCAGATTTATAGTGTTAGTTCTGTCATCTTCACAAACGTCCAATGAGAAACGTTGAAAATACAAATGAATAATAAGTATTTTTATCCCTAAGTGCTACTTTTTCTGATCCATTTCATTCCTGCCTCAACAAAAGAAGTCGCTAACAGACTCGCAGAATGCTAACATCCGAGAATGCTTACATTCTTCATCTGAGGACTGGTCCTGAGCTTTCCATAATAAGGTTTTTATCTGCTTTGACACCACTTTTACAAATTTTAACCCTTTAATTCCAGGAGGATGACCCTGACAAGCAACGCAAATGGGAAGATCGGGAATTGAAACGGCAGATGAAAAAAAAGGCTCCAAAAATGAAGCAGCTGAAGGTTAAAGCAATGTAGTTTCAATTCATATATTTCATATTTTGTAACATTTATTATACATAATGAATCATGATTTCCTATACATATCCTTAACTTGATCATTTGTTATTGTTAGTGGTTTTGATTTTCTGATTGTGTTTAAATGTATATTGTTTTGAAGTGTAAGTTCACAAAGATAAATCAGTAATTATTCATTATTTTGTTCCCTTTGGAAAAATATAGTGCTATTTGTGCGTAAAATGAAGACACATTTGTTAGAGATGAAAGACAGTAGTTTTTATCATTATTTTACAATAATTTCAGGTCATATAGTAATATTTAAGAAATAATTCACTAAATTGTTTTAAAGTATTTTTCTATAGGAATATAAATTTATTGCCCAATTTGGCTGTAGTATCTTCCTCAGGTCCATAAGATTTCTAAGTCAGCATGTGTACCTAAATGTAATATTGAGATGTCATTTATTAAATGATCTCTTTTCACAGAGTCCTGTTTTAGAGAGGATCTTAATACTTCTGACACCCACTTTATTCATGATTTAATTTGGCGAAAGTTTCATATACTAAATGTAGTATTAGGTTTTGCCAGATTTAAATGATAATATTATGTTTATGTTGTATCTGATTGTCCTATTACAATGATAATCTGAATGTAGTTCAGATTATCTATATTAACTAGAGAATGTTTTATTTATTCCTGTAATTTGTCATTCTGATAGAGGTTTTATTTGTAAATAGAATGGCAGTTCTTTGAGAATTTGGATACTGTTTTATGTGAACAAATGTCAGTTTTTTGATCTCAGTAGAACTCTTTTTAAGATTAAATGATAAAATTATATGATGCTGTAGTGATCTTGCAGTAAATACTGCTTTTCACATCTCATACTGTTGTATTTATTCAACACTATGGAAGCAATACTTACTGATTTTTGTTTCTAAAACTGTAGGCAAAACACATTTTGTTTGCAGTTATCTTGAATTACTGATGTGATCACATTTCAGGCAGTAACCAAGACTTATGTACTGACAATTATATGAACAGCAGCATACATAAAATTATAATTTACCATGTGAATTCTTTTTTTTGTTATAAGCTTCACAGTCAAACATATGAATTAAAAGGGAGGAAAAAGAAATAAATTTGTTTAGTTCTCAAAAAACAAGTCCACAAGTGTAGGTGTCTTATAAAATTAAAGTTCGTATTACTCACTATTTTATGACATTGATTTGGGGTGTAAATATTATTTAATTTCTACACTAGTTTTTGACTTATACTTAATTTGAGGACTTTTGCTTTTAAAGCATGAACACCCAAATCATGAGACAATTCACTATAATTTATTATCATCACTATTTTCAAATACATTAACTTTCTTAAAATATTTTTGTACTCATTTGATTGAATTATGATCTCAATTATTTTCATTTGACAATCCATGATTGTTATGATTCAAGCAATGACAAATGGAAAGATCATTTCTTTAATTGAAAGAAATTATCAGTATGATAGCTGGAAGTTAATCTCATGTATGATTTGGATATCATGGAAAGATATTTTTTCATGGACTTGCCATGGCATGAGAAGTATAAAGGTACTGAAATGTTTATTCAAAAGATTTGTAACTATTTTAGGACACTCACCAGAAATATCTGAAATGTTTGTAGGCTCTTAGAATGAAAATATGTTGCCAAACCAAATTATTGTTTCTCCTCAAGTGACAAAATAGTTTAGTTTATCTCTGCCATAGCAATTCAGTCATAAATAAGCACATTTATGAACAATGTTGCTCATGAACAATCTTGTGGAACATTATATAAAATATTCATTATTCATCTTTCACCTTAATAAAGTCAAAAGCTATTTATTTGGAATCAGAATATTTCTGAATGGCTTTTACATTTCGTTAAGAAGATAGAGCATACAGGTTGTAATAATTATGTTCAATGCCTGCTTACAATTAGTTGAAAATATGAATACTATCCAGTATCGTACGCATTTAAAACAACCATTAAGCCATTCTTGTTTCTCGCGACATTCCTATCGCTTCCCCAGCATGTCCTGCAATGAGAATGGACGGTCGCGTATTAGTACAATATGACCTTCGGTCTGCGGACGCGTCTTGCTGGGAATAAAATAGTACTGCGTACTTTCGACTGCCCGCGGGCCTGAAATGCCTTGACCTTCCTTGACAGCCGGAAAGTACACCTGCTTGTTCCGTGCTCACTAGACTTGCCCCTGAGGCGCTGTCACCGCCTATTGAAAGTGACGTAATCGCTTCGCTGCCCAGCGCCTTGCCGCAGCTTCTCCGCTGTGGGCAGGGACTTACCGCATCGGGGCTTCAGCTCGACGATGCAGTGCCGGCCGGCATAGCCTAGCAACGCCGTGCCGCACTGGCGAATTTAAGCTGTTTGTTCCGCTGTATCAACGACGGGTTGATTTCAAATTAAAACCCACGCTATCTTTGCTTGGACTTCGTTACATGTAACACTGAATCAGGAAATTAAAAGTGACGGTACTAATTGCGAGGCTGTTACGGCACAATATTGATTGTTTGCTATTTGATAGAGGACAGTTTGGTGACGATTTTTACGTTAGGCCTATTTAAATTAATATACGAGCTTTAAAATTTCCATTATACGATTTTCAATGTACAAATAGAGAAGAACAGCATAAATATGGTATAAAAATTAAAACCGCGAAATTAGCTTTTCAGTGGATTCACCTATTCACATATTTTAAGGTGAGATTTTTTATCGCTTATTTAAAGCTAAAAACTGTACAGAATGTAGTACGACAATACATTTCGATGAAAATGTTATTTGAACTGGTATTGCTTTTGTAGGAATTGTTGAAGGTTACTGCTTTTAGTCGGAAAATATTCCACCTTGGAATAAGAAGAATATGCACGCATAGACGTTACGTTAATATCAATTACGTACGTATTATGAATTACGTTAATATCGAAATGCTTACAACTCTCTAGGTCTTAGATGGTACTATATAAATTTTGATTTTGCCAAAATATTTCATCAAATACTGCGAAGCAGTGCTTGAATTCCGAAGTTTGTAGCGTTGGAAATGTTTCCAGTTTTTTGCTCATTATTTTACGAAGCTTCCAATGTTTTAGGGATAGGATTCAGTGGTCTTTAAATCGTTACGCCTGATTTCCTTTCAATTGTGCCCACTACGCTAACCATTGCATTGGTCGCGTTTAGCACCAGTACTCCAAGAGCTGGTCTACGGTGTTTTATCGACAAATTCTGACATCCTATGAAAGAAACGATGTTTTCATTTTGCAAAATCAAAGATATTTGTAGCTACTGCATTATATAAACAATTGTTTAATTCGCTTTTCGAATATTTAATAACAATGCAGTTCAAGACGGCAACGGTAATAACAGCCCTGCAAATTGTCATATTTTGCTTACTATTCTATATTTCCGTAAAGCCAACAATATTCACAAATATTATGGTACTCAGTATTTCGTATAAACTTTCCGTCTTCTGTATAAACGTTGTAGAGTGTCATTTAATGCAGTCCATTGTCTCAATGTCTTCATATTAAAGTCTTTCGACCCTTCAATTTGGGTAATGCCCGTGCACCGGTTCGCCTTGGCTGAGGCACATTATGCCCAACATGGTGATTGGGCAAACTGTGCACTTCCTCATGCAACCTGTTGTTCGCTGCAGCGATGAATAAATGAATAAAGACTTTTCAACTTGTATGTCTATTTTAAGCCCAAGGGGATTATCTTGCTTAATGCCAGGTTGAGCTTTATGATCAAGGAGGAACAAGTAATGGAACGAAAACAAGGATTAACATAATGACCATGTCCATTGATGTTAAAAGTTGTATGTTTCTTTGTCTTTTTTTTTAAGAAAACAAACGGTATTCTAAGTTGGAAATGTAATAAATCATTTGAAGTACCCGATTCTTGAGGACATCGAGAAGTAAAAGAGATTATTAGAAGGTCGGGAGTGCTGTAAGTATCAATTCTCCAGAAATCTCATCACTAAAGATTAAAAATTTGATGGGCAATGTACTCTTTTTAAAATGACTTATGAAGTTCTCAAAACTATTTTATGTAAATAGTACTGTAACAGGAGTCATTAAAAAATACGCTGGTTTTTTAGGGTCGGGAAGGATTCTCACAACTGACGAAAACGAACGAACGGAACTGACGAAAGAGGTTGGAAACAGTTGATGAAAAATGAACGATTTAAGAAAAAACGAAAACGAAATATTTTTTCAAATTAGTAGATTTTTATTAAAATAAATTAAATTCTGTTTTAAAAAGTATTTAAATACATATTGAACATAGAGTACGATAATACTTATACTCGAATTAATAATTTCGAACTAAGTGAATGTTATATTAGTAATAAAAATAAAATATATCTTGTATTTCAATTATAAAATAATAAAATGCATCCAAATTTTAATGAAGTTATTTTGAGTTAACTCAAGAAGGAGGGGAGTTTGTGAGGTGTACGAGTTGTTACAAAGTGGGAGGAGGAATTTAAAAGAATACTTAATGCCAACGTATATTTTGAATGGCCCCCGTTTGTCATTTCTCCGAAAGCCTATAACAACAAACTCAAGAAAAAGCTAATGGAGGACCACATTTACGTAAAGCAGGTTGGAAGTATTATTCAATTATTGCTTCAGAACAAATTGGAGCAGCTCCGAAATTCATGATTTTCTCTGGGATGTTCGTGAGGGTTTCTTTGGGACAATTGTAGAGTTCAATTAATGAACAGCTTTTGTGGCTTGGATTTTCTCCGGGCGGGAAGAATCGTATTCGGCTCGACAAAGTTGACGTTAGCATGACAATGTGGCTGTATGCCACCAATGTGAACCTTGTATCACGTACAATTATTGCTTGCTCAGTGAAATTCCGATCCGCTACGCAGAAGGATTGGGTGACAAAAGGGTCGTATGTGAGCGATGGAATCGCACGCCAAAATTTGAAATGTTAATCTGAGAAAAAACAACAGTAGACAGAGCTACAAAAACTACATGGTACGATGTGAAAGGATTTGAATACTTCAGTTTATAGTAGAAAGAACGATAGAATGAAATTGCCAAAGGTATAACAAAATTTATGCAGCTTTTACTGAATAGTAATTTTTGAAAAACAATTTTTTTATAGTTCTAACCAGCGAAGCCCTGGTGGATTTTTGCAATTACTCGTAATAAGCTACACAATGGCTTGGTTTAGAGAGTGTGCGAAAATAAGAAGGGAAAATGTCATACTTATTGTAGGTTGGTGCTTCATCCCAGCAGCTAGGAGTGTAGTTTGAGGAGCCTATGATTTTATTTTCATAATGCATTTTTCGGAAACTTAGTATATTAAATAGCTAATCCGAAATAAAATTGAGTATAATATTCGAACACCAATTTCCAAAAATTCAAATGATTACTTCAAAATAACAGCACGATAGACTTCACGCAGCTGGAGGGCGGGCTAACAGAATATTTTCTTCGGAACCAGAAAATAAAATCATGAAATCTTCCAATTTCTGTTTTCTTAATTTCCTTGTTCTGTTGATGGAACCTCGTCTAGTGTGTTTAAAATCGATGTTGAAGGGATTACGATTTTACGAAATAAAAGGGATCCAAATATTAACTTCAGAAACATTAATGAAACTGTATAAATTCAATTTGTATTTTGGGAATTTTATGAAAAAACGCAAGTTTTAATTAACTTTCCTGATTCCAATTTTGACTAACCCGAATTTTTTTTTCAGAAAATTTCATTGTTAGTCTCATCTTTCTTCATGCCAAAACGTCTGCTGTTACAAAACATTAATTTTCCAATAATCTTGCCAAAGCTTTAGCTGAAATAGTTGTGTATGTATCAAAGCGGTGAACTGATCCTTTTTGTTCGAGGTGGTCTAGAACCCGCGACGATTAAATTCCAAACTCGAAAGAGCCACTTCGTTGCCGAGGTGCATACAATTTTTTTCATACTCACCTCTGACTAAATTTTACTTAGTTTGCAGTTTAGTTCATAGTGAAGAACCCTCGAATCGTCATCAGAAAGATCGCAAACTGAAACAAGAGAGCAGTTGACCGTACATCCACTGGAGGCGCAGTAACAGTGCAACATACGTTTCAGTTACGTTTCTATTACTTGTTTTAATTTAGTATTCGAAATTGTGCTGGTATTACAAGCATGCCTTAATGGGGTAGGCCGAGCAATTTCTCATCTTGGGCTGTACATGAGAAGCTCTTCGTATTATATCCTTCCTTATATACTGATAAGGTTCTTTAATTGCCCCGCCTAATATTGCTATTCACAGAAAAGCCAATGGTCGCTGCATACCTCTGTGCAATTTTCATTGTCCCTAGTAAACATGCAAAAATAAAAATAGGGTTTTTGATTCCTATTTTTGAGCAAACATTTTGACGTTCTGAACGATATTCTAGCTTCATTCGGAAATTCTAACACTATGAATCGATTTTGACCATCATTGTATCAAACAGTGGGCACTGATCCGAACGTTTTCCTCGAAAACCATTAAAATCTCCCTAAATCTCATTTCCCAGATCTTGGCCCCGTCATGTACGCCTTTGTACTTACATTTTCTTCTTCAAAATCAGGTGATTCCACCCTCCATTCTTACAATTCCGAGTCTTTCAATTCTTCTCTTCATCTATGTGCCTTCGCCTACTATATGCGAACGTCATTAAGAGCATCCATGAAGATAGGTATTCACGAGAGCGGAGCTTTCGCAAGTTGTAAATCATTCGCCGCCGCAGTGTTTTCGCAATGAAGGAGGATGTGGGGACAATTTCCGGTGACAGATTTACTACCGGCGCGAGCCAGTAGCTTGACAGTGTATGGACCACTTGGCTAAGAATCGGGAACAGAACCAAGCTTTTACTTTAAAATTAGGCGCTAAATATTTAAATCCTTCTAATCCTGTTTAACGGAGCACGCGAGCCTGGCCTGCGCCACTAACCTGTCGCCACCATCGCAAGCCAGGCTAGCGCTCGCCGCTTGACGGTATATGGGCTTAACGGAGTAAGTTTCGTAATTATCGGGAAAAGAACCGAACATTCTCTTTAAAACCTGCAAGTAGCCATTTAAATATCTCTTATCGTCTTTCATGAAATCCTTCCGCTTGCCATCGTAGAACTCTGAAAGGGTCCCTTCATCCGGAGCCACTCGGCAGCGCTTCTGCTGGCAAAACATCAGTTTAATTGGAGATATCGTGTGACGATAGTGCAACAGCATCTTAGATACGATTTTGCACTATCGTCAGCAGAACACAGTTCTAAATTGCAGCTTCCACTAAACCTCTCGGAAGCGCTACTGAGCTTATTTATTAACCTGTTGACTGTCATGTGCCCATATCGGTGACACGAGTCCAACCCATCCGCCCGCTTAGTGGCCCTGGTCGGTGGCTGGGTAGTCCATAGATATAACTACGACTATATATGTGTGTGTGTATATATATATATATATATATATATATATATATATATATATATTCATATATACACATATACACATATAGTTATACATAGATGTATATACATTAACATATACATACATATATACCCACACACACACATCTGGATGGAGAGGGGGACACTGTCAAGTCGGGAGCTCCGTAAGGACTTAAGTTTTTGGTATTGGAGCTCCCGATTGGATGATGTCCCCCTCTCATTCCAGCTAGAGACATTGAAGTGCCACTATCGCAGTGTAGAGCTTAAATCGGAGTGTAGTAGCGCAAACCCGCCATTTAATAGAGTTTGTGCACCCTCGAACGGTAAAGCTCTATCCATCTTCTGCGCATGCGCAGTTCTAGTTTCGCATCACTAGTGCATCTGCGCATGCGCAGAAGATCGACAGTGCTGTCCGCTATGGCGTGCACAAACTCCCTAACATCCTGTCATCCGATATCCGCCCCCAAGGCAGCATTGAGGAGTTGAAGGGAAATTATAATTGAAGGCATCATTAAGCTTTTCAAATACATTACTATTTGTTTTGGATATATTGGTTATACACGCAAAACTGCACAGATCGCACTCTGCTGACACTGGTCAAAATGCCGGAAATGGCGGCGCAAAGGAATGCGCTACCGTCTGTACCTAGAGCAGGAATTCCCAACCTTTTTCTTGGATGTAGAATCAAACACAAAGAATTTCACTTAAAAGTCTTAAGAGAACTTTTTCGTGAACCAATATTTTCGTGAAAAATCTTAATTTTTTAATAATCGGAGGGGTTTCCGCTTCTGAATAGACGAGATTCTAATCTTCTTTGTTAGGCCATGGTGCTGAACGTTTTTTATATGTATTTATTTATTTATTTTTGTTTTTACGATCGGGCCAAAATATTTCTAGTTTGTTTTGCGGAGAATATTTCCTTACGCATTAGAGTATCATTGTGAATACATAGTTGGTTTCTTGATATTTCTAAACATCGTTAGAATGAACGATGGATACCATTGAAAATAATTTGTTATTCACTTATACATGTTTTGTTGCTTTATATCAGAAAAAAATAATTACAAGTTTTTTAAATTTCTTTTTGAAATCAATGGAATCTTGATCTTTATTATACCGATCAGTAGCCGGTTCATATTCTGCTATTCACCCTCAACCCTTGACAATCACTGAGCCCTTTCAAAATTTCATCGACTACCTGGGGGTCGATACCTGCCCGTTAGAAATTCCTGACATAGGTGCTCTGTACTCTGATTTAAATGTTGACTTCTGGCGTTTGGTCACCTAAACGCTGTTATCCAACCATGAGCTTCGTTAGATCTTAATATTGGGTTTTGAAGCTCCCGATTGAATGATCGCGTCCCAGTTGATCAAACGTCAGGAGTAACTATAATTATACTCCAATTTAAACGTTCCTTCAATGTCACGAGTAGGAAATAGAGGGGAACACTTTCATTCAATCAGAAGCTTTGTACCGACTTCAATTTTTGGTATTAGGGAGTTTTAGCGCCAGGCTTAAGGAGTCATCATTAAACTCTATTGATCACATGACTATCGAATTTATAAGGTCGAAATGAACAATGTTCACGTTCAACGTTCAGAATTTTAGCAATTGCGACATTACGTTTAGCATTATAACAAAAGAAGCATTTCAAGCGTTGAACAAAGAGGTTGCATAATATATCAAAGAGTGTAGACTAAGTGGTGAGATTTAAACCACGATACGAGACAAGAGTATAACAAATCTACATTGTGCGCGGAGTTTTAAATTTTATGGCCCACCGCGATGAGTACGCAGTCTGGAATTTTGAATCGGCTTTTCTTGAGAATGTAAGGAATATATTAAAACAGCGTTCGTTTATGAGCATAAGACATAACCTAACCCGAAGGTATGATTTCAACTTCTTTTTGGCACACTTCTTACCTGTCACCTCTCCAACATTTTCCATTAATTCTTGCCAGCGTTGTGGAGTTGGTAAGGAATAATTGTAACTGCCTTACATATGGGAATCGGTTTATTAGAGTTGGCAATATACAACCTTTCCTGTTTTTGGATGGTCATTTGGCCGTTTGTAAGGTGACTGGGGATACTCCTACAGGCGTGCTCTATTTATGAAGGTATAAGGTCGTACCTTAGCCCTAAGGTAAGACGTTATGACTGCAAGGTCAGTCTCGTGACTGTTAGTGCATAACATCGCTACTTTACGCGTGGCGCTAAAACTCCCTATTGAAGCTCCCGATTGGACTTGTGACCTTGAAGGGACACCACATTTAAATCGGAGAGTATCTGCGTGTGAAGGGGTCGGGCGCTGGCGAATGGCTCCCGATTGGACTTGTGACCTTGAAGGGACACCACATTTAAATCGGAAAGTATCTGCGTGTGAAGGGGTCGGGCGCTGGCGAATGGCTCCCGATTGGACTTGTGACCTTGAAGGGACCCCACATTTAAATCGTGGAGTATCTGCGTGTGAAGGGGTCGGGCGCTGGCGAATGGCTCCCGATTGGACTTGTGACCTTGAAGGGACACCACATTTAAATCGTGGAGTATCTGCGTGTGAAGGGGCCGGGCGCTGGCGAGTGGCTCCCGATTGGACTTGTGACCTTGAAGGGACACCACATTTAAATCGGGAGTATCTGCGTGTGAAGGGGTCGGGCGCTGGCGAATGGCTCCCGATTGGACTTGTGACCTTGAAGGGACCCCACATTTAAATCGGGAGTATCTGCGTGTGAAGGGGTCGGGCGCTGGCGAATGGCTCCCGATTGGACTTGTGACCTTGAAGGGACCCACATTTAAATCGGGAGTATCTGCGTGTGAAGGGGCCGGGCGCTGGCGAGTGGCTCCGCGTGAAGGCTGCTGCTAGGCGCGGGCGTCGTTAGAGGGCGTGCGTGCGAGAGGCGGCGGCGCCGGCTGGCGCGTGGGCGGGCGCGGCGGCGGGGTCCGCGGGCGCGGCGTCGCGCAGGGCGCGCTGCACGTCGTGGGTGGCGTGCCGGCGCTGGCGATCCTCGCGCAGGCGCTGCAGGCCGTGGCGCGCCGCCGCGCCGTAGCTGCGCCCCAGCGCCGCGCTCTCCCCGCGCACGCGCGGGATGTGGCCCGTGTAGCCCGTCATGGGCGGGCACGTCTCTGACACCGGCGGGTCTGCAACAACACACCAGTGCATTGCGTTACACACATTCGCTTGATTGGTTAGTAAATCCGGGCGCGTCAACAGATTAGGTCAATTGTCCCGTAAGTGTAGTGCATGTTTTTTCAGCCGTGATCTTCCCCCGCTGGATGGCGAGATCCGGCGCCGACCTACCGTCGGCTAGCGGGAGTTTCCTCCTAACCAGGTCTCTCCCATCAGCGGGGCATCGCCCCAGCCGGGACAAGCTCTAAGCTCCCGACCGGCCTCCCGGAATATGTGGTAGTGTAGTGCATGTTAGTGTAATGGGAGAGGATAGGACAAGGAAGAGGAAGTAAAGATCCCGCGCGGTCCGTGGCCCGTTTGTTAGGGTACTGCTCCGGCATTCGCCTGGTGTTGATCGGAGAAAACACGAAAAACTACCGATCAGAGCAGCCAGCTGCTAGAATTCTCCTCCAGACAGCGACTGAATTCGACCTAGCTCACAAGCTAGTGTTGAAAATCTTGCTGCCGTCAGAACTCGAACCTAGGACCTCCCGGTCAGAGGCGCTGCAGTGACCTCAGTTGATGCACTGAGCTACCGCTCCCGGTTATTCGCTTGATTGATTAGTGATTTCGAGCCCGTCTATTGCTGAGGTAATTAGTCCTGTCAATGTAGTACACGATTTTTTATCCCGGGAGGTGGCGGTGATCTTTCCCCACCGGATGGTGAGATCCGGGGTCGACCTACACGTCGGCTACAGGAATTTCCCCCAGCCAAGTATCTCATCAGCTGGGCACTGCCCCGCCCAGCACACGCTATAAACTCCCGATTAGCTTCCCGGCATGTCTGGTAGTGTAGTGCATGTAAGTGTGTGTAAGGACGGGGCGAGGAAAGTATAAGGAAGAGGAATGAAAGATCGCGTGCTGTCCGTGGGCCGATAGTTAGGGTATTGCTTCGACATTCGCCTGGTGTTGAACGGAGATAATACGGAAAGTCACCGATCAGAGCAGCCGACCGCTAGAATTCTTTTCCAGATAAAGGTTGAATTCGACCTAGCATTCTAGCCAGTGTCGAAAATCCTGCCTCCGCAGTGCACCGTCGGGACTGGAAACTTATGATCTCCCGGCGGTCCATGGCATCTCCGGCCAATCAGAGGCACTTCAGTAACATCAATCTAATATGTCCTGAGTCACCCAAGCCGTCTCACATTCGGCATACACCGAACAGCGAGCTTCTCGATCAGTCGGGAACTTAAAGCTTGCCCTGGGTGGTGCGGTGCCCCACTGATGGGAGATACCTGGTTGGGGAAACCCTGCAAGAAGTATAGGTCGGCGCCGAATCTTGCCATCCGACGGGAATGATCACCATCACGTCACGCGATAAAAACATGTTCTGCACTTACGGGACTAATGACCGTAACAGCGTTGATGCGCCCGGAAACTCTAATCAATCAACTCAGTCCCTAGCAGCGGAGGTGCTCGACGAATGTTCGCTTCCTTTGATGTGTACAGATGATCGACACGCTGTTTTTAGGGCGGGCACTGAACGTTCGTCTCTCTTTAAATAGCAAGCAATTCGTCCACACTACTGGGGATTCGGCGACCAGTCGCTCGCTACTTGCCGAATTCTGTGGGTGTGGAACCGCCTTGACGTTGCCGTTTAAAAGGAAGCAGTAAAATCTACTTGTTAGACCCATTCGAAAATTCCTCATTTTTTAAATTGTTTTAAAAGTGAAATAAGTTTCATACTGGAACTTAACTTCGAAAGTTTCTGACAAAGTGCTGGAGAATAGGGTTATCTTCCAAAAATTTAATAAGAAGTCCAAAAGGATTTCATTTTGCAGATTGTACAATAACAAACATCACTTGTGTCCCTTACAGAACACGAAAACCTAAGTTTAAGGGCCCACCATCAATTCCGAATTATGCACAATGTCAACGTGTGTTGCAGAAAAATGTGGGTTCCGGGCGGCATATGTGCCTCTCCTTTTCCCTTTCTAAAACATGTGACCCCGAGATTGTATCGTAATATTTGAACAACTGAAGCAAGAGAGAAACTTGGATTATTTTTGCATGTTGTTTTACGGTTTAAGGATATCCTGCGAGAAATGAGTTTTCGGATGAAACCTCTCCGAGGTGTGGCAATCGCTCTTACTCTTTGTGCAGGAAGTCGGCGCACACTCGGGTAATCACACGCTTTGATACTCGATAACTGTAGAGACAGAACAATTAAGAATCCCTGACCGCGTCGCGTGTTAAGGATGAACGACGTTGCTGATTCCGGAAACGCTACAGCTCAATTGTAAAGGCACTCTCAGATTTTACTACATCCACAATCAATTAGTAAAAAAATACCTTTTTATAACTAAAAACATACGTCATGATATAAAATCATTTTGTAAAAGCCAATAAATGAGGAAATGATATAAAATGTAATAAAAATACGGATGTAAATGTAATAAAAATGTAATAAAAATAGGAGATGACAACCCCGGAGAGATAAAGGCCCAGTTCATATGGCAGAGGATTGGAAGATGTGTACGGGCGGTCTGCGCGCACGTACGTGCAATTTCTGAAATACTCGTACATACGCTGTAGGATTCCGAGAATGCAGTGTGTCTAAGCTAGTATAACAAATACGAGGAACTAAATGAGTATAAACAACATGTAACAACTATTGTAACACAGCTTCCGAATGACCCCCATCTCGATCAGGTTTTTCGTCCAGTTTCCCTGATCCATTGAGCAAATGCTGAGATGGCCCTTTGTTTTGCTTCTGGACATAAATGTAACTTCATTTTCTGTGCACGTCTTCTAGAATTCAGTGGGAAATACAATTATTCAAATTATCGTTTCCATGTTGTTGCGGCAGGAAGTCGCTTATTTATCCTTGAAAATAGGGTTTCATAAAGTTTTTTTTTGTCCCTTTCAACCCTCAAAATTCAAATTTATTGCTTAAGTTTTTTGAAAATAGATTTTATTACATGGGAGTTTTTTTTTTTTTTATAGAGAAATTTTTAAAATCGATTTAGTATAGGATCAAAGGATTATCACAACTCTTACAATGTGTGCCACATATTTGGTCATAGCAGTCATTTCTGTTTTTTTTCTCTTTTTTTGCAAAATAAATAAATAAATAAATAAAAAAATAAATAAATAAATTCGACTCCTTCGTGGAATTTGACAACAATCGCACATAGTCCAAATTTTCCCAGGTGGTCGCTTCAGGGTCTTCATAAAATCGCTTCGCGGTCCCAAGAGGACCAAAGATTCTAAGAAATTTCCAAAAATAAGTTTTTAAGCAATTAAAACGCAGTTTGTGTGACTGACTTACGGCTTTTATAGAGATGATCCTTTACTCACTCGATTCCTCTCGAGGAGACAAATCGATTATCACAACTCTTAGTCTGTTCCCCTAGGATATTATGGAAGAATTCTAGAAAATTCTCTTTCACTCTCTCTTTCTGCCTCAATTTATCTATCGATCGATCTATATAGTCTTATATTTGCTGAGCTAATGAACTCTTGTCGCAATGCCGCCGCAGCCTGGAATCGAAGCGGTACTTTCCGGTCTAAAAACCACCAATTGAGAAAAGCCTAATCATCTCCGCAGCTGAATTTGCAGTTTTCAGGTTTTAAGTAGCTGAAGATTTAGGACGGTGTGGGACTTACATGTGGCTGACTTTTCGAAACCGTAATTTTTAAGTGAAGAAATATGTTTAGAAAATTGTATTTTTTTCACCAGTAGAAATTTTATAAAGATAGTGAATAAATCAGCACATTTTGCCTTTGTCCGTGAAATAAACGGCTCCGCTGAGAATAAATCCGTTCTCTTGAAAAATAACAAAATGGTAGATCTTTTACGCTTCTTGGTCACCGACAAGTTTACAAAAAAATGCCGTATTATTAGTGCAATTCAGAGAGGGGGATGTGCCTAATTCGAATAAGTGTTCTGAATTGTTTCCGCTCTAGATTTCTTCGTAGGTTGAAATTTGTATAAATTTGAATTGTTCAAAAGAATTTTATATTAATATTCTAAAGCGATATGGTGCAATACAAATGTGCCATGAATATGTACTAAAATGTTTATCTCAAATGGTAATGAGAATCTCTCAAATGGGAAATAGTAGCTAGGATGCTAATTGATTTTCTAGTTCCCTGAGTCGAAGAAATACAGCAGGTCAGTACCTTACCACTCACCGTGCGATTTGTGATCTGACCATGGTAGCAATTCGGCGGGGTAATCTTTGTGTGAAGGAAATGGCTGCTCAGCGGTTCACTGGTGCGTTACTGTGCTGGCTCGATGTGGAACTCGGGTTCTCAGACATTTTGACGTGAAACGTACCGGTCTCTCTGAACACTGCGCTCTGGCATTCCCAGATCGTGTGCCGATATTCCCATGTCATTTAAGACGTTCTTAAACATTTGTCACTGACATGGTATGGCTGGGAAAGGACGTATTTTAAGTACGTCCAGAAGATTTTTTTCTAATTCTTTTTTGTGAAGGTATTTTCAGTACAAAATATTATACCGATGAGATGTATTCGTTTTAATAACATTCAGACTGGGAAACGATAACTTGTTGTATACAAAAATATTTTGCCATTCTAGTTTAAAATACGTGGGAAAGGAATATTATGAAGATGTACCCGAAGCAGAGGATAGATATAGGGATCCCCTAAGAGTTTGTATGTTTGTATCTAACGACCATGACCTTTAAGCTCATTGCTTTCCACCACTACTGCACGAACTCCCGCCCGCAATCGTTGACATGGCTGCTGTCGTTTTCTATGTTTATTTTCAGAGAATGTAATTGAATTCATAAACAGCTGCGACATAAATCTATTGGGTGTCCTATGTTATCGTCAATAAATAATTTTAAAAAATGTTATAAATTAATTAAAATTTTGGAAAGTTAACAATTTTTAATGTCTTCACACCAATAAAATTACATTTCAGAGATGCCAATCTCTGCTACGATGCTTGATCCGGTCCTGATATTCACGTACATGTAGTTACTACAGGAGTCTTTCGAGGTCACGGGAATAGGGAAATTATCTCAACATCCGACATGCGAGGGGAGTAGGAAAGCAGACCGCACTTGTTTTTCATGACACTTCCAGACACTCCCCCCATCGGTGCTGACCGATCTCGGAAACAGCAGAGCGAAACAGCTAGCGGTGTGTTCTACATAGTATTCCTTAATATACGGACAAAAAATAAGTAGACTCTAGCACACTATTTACGCGCTCCTTTTCGACGAAAAATGTCGGACTTAAAGAGCGAAAGCGCGCATGGGCAAAACGCCTTGTGAGGCGGCTGAGCTGCTTTGCGCATGCGCACGCTCGTTACTACTCCAAAATCGTTCGTCAAAAAGAAGCGTGTAGTTCGGGTCTTGTTATTTAAGGAAGTTTAGATCAATCGATTCCCAAACGAACATTTTCGTTTCCGAGAAAACTAGGTTTCCTTGCTTCCGTGAGCGCAATTAAAATACCCTTTGCTGCACCGAGGCACGTTCTGCAGCTGGGCAATGTTGTGAGTTATCAATCCGACAGACCACGACGCTTAGGGGAAGAGGCAAACCTGCACGAATCGAAGTGGGAACATTCCGGCAGACCACGACGCTTAGGAGAAGAGGCTAACCTGCACGAATCGAAGTGGGAACATTCCGGCAGACCACGACGCTTAGGGGAAGAGGCAAACCTGCACGAATCGAAGTGGGAACATTCCGGCAGACCACGACGCTTAGGGGAAGAGGCTAACCTGCACGAATCGAAGTGGGAACATTCCGGCAGACCACGACGCTTAGGGGAAGAGACTAACCTGCACGAATCGAAGTGGGAACATTCCGGCAGACCACGACGCTTAGGAGAAGAGGCTAACCTGCACGAATCGAAGTGGGAACATTCCGGCAGACCACGACGCTTAGGGGAAGAGGCAAACCTGCACGAATCGAAGTGGGAACATTTTGCCACCGCTGCTTATGGCTTACCGCTGCAGACTACATCTCCCTTCAGAAGAGGTGTATGACGTATGTCCGTGCAACGCATGGTATTTCCTAAGCGCGCCCGACGTCATCATGACATCATTTATTTAAAAAATGTGGAAATTGGAATTTGTTAATACAATAGTTTCACCAAGGATATCGACTAATATCGGTACCGAAAAAATATTGAAACTCCTGATTCTTATGTCATTCCTCCTTGTTTCACATAAATCATTTTCACTTTTCTTTTTCAAGCTTCGATGCAGTTAGCTCTATTTCGTATTTTTAATCAACTCTCTTCTAGTTAACTGGAGAAAGCTAAGCTAGTAATGTTCTGGAAAGCAATGTAGGCGATCGAGAACTATTTTCTAGCATTTCTTTAATTGGACATTATTAATTGGACTTTTCTTGATAGAAGGTAAATAGGAAATGCTACACTTTCAAAGCGAACTGCGCTAAAACCTCTCAAGCGTCAATGTAGCAATAAGAAGTCAGTTTGCTTTAGAAGTATCCCCGTTTACAGATTACAGTCACTGGGAACAAAAGCAATGTCTCTTCGCAAAGAAATCACTACGGTTCTTCCCGGGTACACTATGGACACCAAAGTCAAGTGTTCTACCCCTTTATTTTGCAACATCTATTCATCATACTGATGTGTTTCGAAACTCGGCACGACGACGGTTTGGAGTGTCTATCACCCCTCTTTCTTAGGTTTCAGTAGTGCTCTGTGCTTCGATGCAGCCTCTTATTCTGCGCGAACAACTGTGGCTAAAGCGATTCTCTATGCAGATAAGAACTTAAGATAAGTAGACATATGAAGGGCGTTGTATTAACAATTGTTTGTTAAATCCCATGCAGTACTTCCATCAAATCAAGCAAAAGACGTCGCTGAAAGCGATGCGACATTTTATGCAATGTCGTAATTAACGACGTTTCTGTTTTGGTTGGTTGGTTGTTAGTGATTCCGGGCCCGTCAGCTACTGAGGTCGTTAGTCCCATACGTGAAGTGAAGGTTTTTTCATCGGGAGTTGGCGGTTCCTCAGCTGGATGGTGAGATCCGGCGCCGACCTACCGTCGGCTAGTGGAATTTTCCTCAACCAGGTATCTCCCACCAGCGGAGCACCGCCCCAGCCGGAACAAGCTCTAAGATCCCGACCGGTCTCCCGGAATATGTGATAGTGTAGTGCATGTTAGTGTAAGTGTGTGTGTAAGGGGAGAGGATGGGACAAGAAAGAGGAAGGACAGATCGCGCGCGGTCCGTGGCCCGTTTGGTAGAGTACTGCTCCAGCATTCACCTGGTGTTGATCGGAGAAACCACGGAAAACTACCGATCAGAGCAGCCGGCCGCTAGAATTCTCCTCCAGACAGCGACTGAATTCGACCAAGCTGACAAATTAGTGTCGAAAATCTTGCCACTGTCGGGACGGTCACTGTAGTGACATCATTTGATGTCATTACATCAGTTGATGCACTGAGCCACTTCTCCCAGTACTTTTCAGTTAAAGTGCGTAAATTGAATTGGGCTGGGACGTAAGATTTTAGCTGTTAAAACCGGTAGGTCGAATAAACGGATATTGTTATAAACAGTTCTGACTCTACTTATCTCAATGAATCAAAATGTCGATGGCGTTCCGTTAATGGGAGATATGGCATTTTTTGGGAATATGGAGTTTTGTTGATTAGAAAGTTGTACATGTTAAAGTTTGTAATCTACATCACAAATCTACAATTAAAATGTAAAGGATTAATATCTTTGAAATATTCTGTTTTACAATGATCACGAAATGTCACTATTGATTGGTTTACACCGAAGTTACTGGAAACCGGCAATGTGGGACATTGCTGCCCGGCAGCGAATTTGTTACAGTATTCAGGCCAGGGTGTATGAAATCCCTTGTGACACAGTCAAGGGGATTTTCTGTACTTGTGAAAATGCATGACGAGTTGTCTGCCAAACAGGGGCAATTGACACACGTGAAACTCTTTTTCCAAGGTCTTTTTCTCCAGCCGACCGCCTGTTAACCTTTACGTCCCGATAGGATCCATATTCGACCACCATACACTAGACATCGACACACTTGCAGGGTCCTCTATTTGGGGCAGCAGAACGCGAGGCTCCCGCTACCACACATACTTGAGAAACAAGGGACAAACAACCATGCCCATGGCGGGGCTCAAACCCGCGACCCTTGGGACCGATGCGCTGAGTCGGTACACGTTCTTAGCCATTTTGGCCATCCAGGATCAGCTGTGTAACATTGTTATATCAAATTTCTCACATGTTCATTGGCGAAAATTTATCTCCCATTCCCCTACATGTCCTAGACTATGTGACATTTATTCTTATTCTGTGTGAAACTTGCGTGTACGCGTTTACCACTTGAAACGGATTTATTCTTAATATTACCGCTGTACTATGTGTCAATGTGTGTTTCTTGCAAATGTGCGGTTCGATAGTATTTCGCATCATGTCAAATATTATTTGCCGCAGCAGGTAACTCTTCATGAAAAGAAAAAAATAACTTTTTCAAAATAACAAGATTTGCTCATCACTATAAAAAAATTAATTTTATGATTTATAATATCAGTGTGAAATGTGCAATTGTTACTTCAAGTTGTACTATTTTGAGTAAACCCCGGCGACTTACATAGTATATTGACAAAAATGTTTTGCTTCTCATTTTGAAGTTTGTAAATATATAAAAAAGGAAACATTTTAATCAGTTAATTCCTCATCTCTTTGAGTGTCTGTACAAACAAAATATTTCCACTCCTTGGTTTCATAATAATCCATTTATGTTAATGTTGCATCGACCGAGCTAACTCCTACAACACTCAGTACACAAGTCTGTGAGTTATTGGACACCCTCTAAGTAGACCAGGAACTCTAAGCCTCAGTGTCTGCATTCGAATAGCGAAAAGATAAAGATTTTCTACGGCTAATTATCACGGTCGGATGGGTTAGTGCGGCAAGAAAAAAAATACCGAACACATTCGCTCACACAAGACAAAAACACATTCAGTGGTTCTAATAAATTCCTTGAGGATTGCAGCCCCAAGAGAAAAACATACATAAACTGACTTTAGAATATGATACATTAAGATGAATTCCCAAAGTAAACAGCATGTTTGATGATAACTGAAGAAACACCAATTCTGTTAAGCGTTATTGAATAGTTTTTAGTTTGCAGCTTTGAGAAATTACACATTAATTTAATTTATAAAAGTATTCTACCGCATAAGTATAGAACTTTCGCCATGCTGTAAAGCGACTACTAGTAGGCAGTAGTAGGCAACCAGCACTGATTATTGGGACTCACTTGAGGAAACTCAGTTTTACTTTCTCGCTACAGATTAAAGAGAAAGTTAAGTAATTCTGCGCAAAATACGGCGAATTTTCGGCAGAAAAACTTTTAATACAGGGCCCTGGAAACGAAAAAGTGCTAAATTTAGAAAAAAATTCTCTAACACTTGGTGTGGCCAGAATCCGTTTTGTGAATCCTTCATACCAAAAAACCGAATGACAGCAAAACGAAAGTACGTCCATCCGTCCGTTTGTCCGTCCGTCTGTCTGTCTCTGCCAATCTATCTGTCCGTCTGTCTGTCTGTCCGTCCGTCTGTAGACAACGCTATCGGCTAAACCGTTCACACGATTTTCTCTAAAATTGATATTTCCCAATCGATCTGACTGATGTCGCGGCCCCTTGAATTTGAAACCGATATTATTTTAATTTTGGGGTTCCATTACGTAAAGCCCATGGGACATTTTCAAAAAAGGGCTCCATCGTTTTTCATTAAATTTCGTTGTTGGATAGTATGAAGGACGTTTAAGAGAATGGTATAGGTCTCATGTTAGTTGAAAACCTAATTCCAAAACTGCAAAAGTTCAAATTTTTTTAGGACACTTCCTATAACTAAAATATTAAAGATCGATATTTTTTCCTTAATGAAATCTGTCCCTTAAAGATATATTTGAAAATAGGGTCATGTACAATTTTTCGAAAATATGAGTACTTTTCACGGAATTTTGCGTGAATGTAGGGCGCAAAAGTACGTGCTGTTTTAGCACCATTAGTTTACTCTTCTCGATATAGAACATTCTTGGGAACTGAAAAGTTTATTTTCATTATTGAATTTGATTTACAGTGAGTTATAAAAATTACATATATTAGAATATATTTAATTCCGAACAAAAATTATTAATAAAGTCAACCAAATATTGTAAGTGAAGGAAATAACACTCCTTGCTATAGCAAATTATTGTAACCATACCAAGAGGCATTGGCAAGGGTACTGTTTGTATTCGCGTATCTTCTCTTATGATTTAGTTTTAAATTCTACAACCTTTACATATCAAACAAATTGTTTTAAACATGTAATAACGTAAAACCTCATACGACCAGAAATTTTATTGTAAAGATTCTCTCAACATGTATTAAATAACATTTTCTATAGCACTTTCGTGGGCGCATAACAATGACAAGACTATTTTGATCTGGGGATTTTTGGTTTCTGCCCAGATGCTTGCAACTCAGATCCGATGCAATCTGTGACATAAATGAGCCTTTATCAGAGTTATTAATATTCCAATGAGAATCAATAATATCCTAGGCGTTCAGCACCTTTCGGATTTGATTTATTCGTATTTATTTCATGAGTTAGTCTACATTTGCGTGCAGCGATAATTAAACGAATAAATACACTTTCTGCGACTTGTCATTTAATTTCCGAGAGATTAAAGCGACTGAATACCAAATTGATCTTCTACAATGTTTTTGAGCTATACCGTGTGGTAAACTAAAATTATACTATGAGAATTACGAACGAATCGTCAAATAGTTTTAAAATGGGCAAAACCATTTACACAAAATGGTTCTAGGGCGCCAAATAAATTTATAATTTGTTACTGTGTTGTGAGAGTCGAAACTTGTACTTTCGCAAATTAAATTATAGGAACGTCGTACAATCTAAACAGTAGAATATATCGTTTTTCCACCAGCTTTAACCGCTCGTTGGAAAGAAAAAGAAACCAACTTGTAAATCTGGATTAATGACTTCCGTTCTACAGAAGGCTTTTGTCTGCACGGAATCAATAGGTGTAATTTGGCACTTACAATGATTACGAGGGTGTTGGCCTTTCGCTGTAGTCAAGTGACTGGCGGCTGAATCACATCCGATTCCTCATTTGTTGTGGAACTAACAATCAATGCACCAGCGCTTCCCGTGCGTTAAAAACACGCCACTCGTTAAGGTGAGCGAAATTACGCACCGTTCAGCCAAACTAGTATTTCTTTCTCGTGGAATTGAAACCGAGCAAAAATTTAGCCTCGAATCCTTCGAGCATTCTTGTAAAAAATTGAGTTTTCGGAAACTCCCGCTAATCAAGTTTTTCTTCTCTGGGAAACACATTTAATTCGATTTATTTTACTGACACACCAAAAGTTTCCACACGTAATACTTCATTTGCTTCGAAATTTAAGCCCTCTTGAATGAAAGTGACAATGCCATTAGAATATTAGTATTTCAGTTTTTGTATTAAATTTGTGACAATTAGTCACTGGCCAGTTATTATTTTACAATATTGCATGATACCTACTATACCGATGATATACATATGCTGTATTGAAGTTAATCCACATAAATGTTTGATTTATTTTTAATAACAATGTCTATAGGTTACAAATACATTGCTATATATTATTTTTTGTAACTAATCAAATCGCCTTTGTAGGCTGTTAACTTCTGTGTCCAGAGTCGGTGGAATGGCTCTTTATTACAACCCTGTAATAAAGTAGTTATCAATTGTCGCGATAAAAAACAACAAAACTATTGCCAGCGAACGGAACAATTTGATACACACAAAAACATTATTTTATTGAGAAATGAATATATATATATATATATATATATATATATATATATATATATATATATATATATGTATTTACTGGGTAGTAAATCTTCCATAGCTTTCTCAGCTTCACTTTTAATACTTTCAGGAATATCTTCCATTTTCTCGCATAACTGCGACTCTCAACTCAAATATACCTTCCAGTACCGCAGAAATCAATATAATACCATTCATCATTACGCCTACTTGTAGAAGACATTAAGTTCAATATGTTGCAAGGAAGATCAGATAAGATAAAATATAGTATATTACACGTGGCTGAAAGAACATTATGTGCTCATTAGTGATTAAAAACTCGACCTTACGCGCTCGTGAATAATTAACTAACGTGGACATTATGTTCTATTTCAGCGATTTATAAAATAAAATACTATTATTGGTTTTGAAACATTTTCCTGTTGAAGAGTGCCTGTGATCTTTAGAATTGTTGCTAGTTTTAAGTAACTAATCAGATGTATTTAACATTGTTCTGCTCACTATGTTAACATTTTGAAGTACTAATTAGGCCTATTATACTATATTGGCGAAACCATGGCTATAACATAACTCGAGATAAACCGAAAATTGATTTTCATCAACTTTTTGGGATCTTCAAAGTTATCATTCTACTAATTCTTTGCAATGGACGATTCTAGTGTCTATTGGGTAATGAGTGAAAATCGCAAACGTTTCATATTAGCGTTTGCTTTGACAGCTCATTTAACTTGCATACTGTCCTATTAATTCTCATTTCATTGTCATGTCATTATCAATCAACATGGCATCAATTATGCTCTACAGCCAGACATTTTGGGAGCGAACTTTTAACTTATGGAAGTATACAATTGCGACTGGCACAAAACCAGTTTGAAGGTTTAAATGACATCAAAACTCGTAACACGTTAATGGTTCATTATTTGTCAACAGCTTACATAAAGATCCACGTTCGCGAAGAACACTAATATTGTTGATTTGGTTGATTACCAACTTTCAATTTCATCAGAAAAAGTCAATGAAAATCAGTAAAGCTTTTCGATTAATTCTGACCAAACATGCACTCAATTAATTCGGGACGCCCAAATTAGAGTTAACTCACCCCGTAAAGGGCACTGATCACGCCATGGGGCAAATTTAAACTAGGACTTAAAGGTCCCGTCGTTTCCCTTAGCCAACAGGAACCCTTTGGTGACCTACTGAAAGTACACGTAAAATTCTATTCGTTATTATGACGTAGTTCAACAGCTAAATAATGTCATCGCATATCATTGCTATGAACGGAAAACCTCCTAGTCTGGTGCTGTAAGTTAATTTAAATATTATTTATTCAGTTTATGCATTGCAAATTCTCATTCACTTTATAGTAAACTAAATATATGAGTCTTAGGAAACGGAGCGGGCGGGACTGTTCAATATACAATCGTGAAAATAACCGGGCAACGCCGGGTAATCAGCAAGTCCGAAATAAAATCAAAAGATTCCCACGACCGTCCACATTTACATGTCAAGAACTAGTAGTCTATCGTTTGTACTCGAAGCCACATCACACTCATAATCCCTTCAAAACAGAGAAGGGTGGATCCTATTGATTTTCACTAACCACCATAATAAAGTAAACTCTTCTAGTTGTGTGTTGATGCATCAGTGAGGCTGAAGGGACCATCATACATATGAAGTGTCAAACCAGCAGTTTAGACGTTACTTGCATGCACGAAAGGAAATATATTAGAGCTAAAATATTTGAGATTTCTCAAATTTTAGTATTTTCACGGGGTTGTGAAAACAGATTTATTTCTACGTGTGCACCTTGCCTAATACCTAAATGCTACAGAGTGCCAGGAAAATCTCTCCGCAGTGGTACCTAGTTGGTGAGAGTGCTAGCAACAGAAATTATGTTGGTAGCTCGAGCTGTAGCTTGTAGACAGAAAATTGGGTACTCACCGCAAACATAACAGTTACCAACATAAGTACAATTTTTAATACGAGGCTCTGACTCGGCTCAGTGTGCAGAGACTTTCCTGGCGTACTTGTCCACTGCGGAAAACACAACTAATTAACTACACAATAAGACCGGTGTAATGATTTATCCATTGTGTAATGCATTTCAAAGAATATAAACATTGATTTTATGATTAGAAACGTCGAGGTACCCTGCATTTCTTGGAACTGTGTACAGTGCGTACGAAACTAAAACAATACTTTGAAGCCAGCCTTCTAACATACACGCCAGCCTTTTGACATATACACATGCACGTAAACACATATAGACGAATTCAAAGCTACTTCATTAATAGACAAATCAATGAAAAAACTGTAAAATACTATAAATTAAATTAAATTGCATTTCTTCTCGGAAATATCTGCTTCGTTAGCCGTCACGTGGCAGGGAAAATCGAATATTTTAATAATGATTGGTTTAGATGATAACATGGTGCCTTTATAATTTCGTCTTGGCGATAACATATATTTTTCTTACAATAATGAAGTGCTCTTATAAGAGCGAGAGGGCATTTTTCTTCCAAATCTGTTATTTTTGGGAGGTGATCGTATTCCTGAGGAGACGCCGCACTCATGCCCGTTTGGATCGTGATCTGAAGTTCTTAAGTTGTGTGATGTAGTACCTGCTGAGAGTTTCATGACGTACCGTGGCTTTTTTTTTTGCAATACATATTTTCATCTTAAGTACATTCAGAATCACCCTCCAAAGTGCTAAGCTGTTTCGGTTCTTCAGGACTGTTAAAGTAAAATGTTTGTATGTGTGTTATGTATTCATTATGATGTTTTTAAATGAAAATATAAATGAAGAGGATGAACAAATAATCTGCTCTAATGTATCCTAATTCGATTGATCATAACTAATATTTTAATTCTGTCGGGACCAAATATGGCGTCTCATTGTCACTACCAATGGCAGTATACTGGAACCGATAAGGGCAGTACAATGGTCGTATACGACGGATGATAGTGGATAACCGTATGTAAGAGGCGTTAAGTGATGCTAATTGCTTAAGAATTTCTATTATTTGCTACAAGTTAATCAGCAAAGCAGGCTCTTGCATCAGAACGTTTGTATGCAGTTTCAAGTGTTTGGCGTATTTTTAAGTGTCTGGTGCATCACTGACCAGAATAACAACTACCGTCAAAACACTGGGACCATTCAACAAACTTTGCTAAGAATTTAAAAAGTATTATATTAATAAACTATCTCGTGCAGTAGAATAATAATTTTAAAATCTTATTTTAATTTGAGTAATTTGCAAAATCGTAGTCGCTTATACGTATGTGCAAAAATTCTTTTAATCTTCAGAGTTTTAACAATAATTTGCTGAACCCATGCGAACATTCAAATCTTTGTAAATAATTGTTATAAAGGATAAAAATCATCATTATGGATGTTCGAATGTTCTTAGAATCTTCCCTCGCATGTTCACCATACGTTCTCTCGCATTTTCATCAGATGTTCTCTTGCTTGTTCACATTTTCCCTCGCATGTTCATCACATGTTTCTGGCATGCACCTCCACACGTTTTCCGTGTGATCCCCTACAAGATCCTTCCATGTTCATCCCAGGTACGCACATGCTCCCACAAATGTTATCTCAAATATTTTCTCAAATGTCCACCCCCAAAATTCCTTCAGTTGTTCCCACAAAAGTACTCATAAATGTTCCCTAAACCTTTCTCACAAGTTCACTGCATGTTCCAGCAATTATTAATACGAAAATTAAACTGGAAATAAAAAATAATTTTTTTAAATGACGAAATCTATAAACGTCATGACGCGTATGCGGCAATGCCTTCCCTACCAGACGAAAGAGAAAGGTCTGAAACGCTAAAGTACCATATCCGGAAGAGCGAAAACACTCCAGATTAAATAGAATTATTTCGAAAAAAATTGCAATCTCGAAAAAACAGACTTTTTTAAAACATTATTTTGAAAGTGAAAATAGCTTCACACAGCAACCCAACTTTCAGCGTTTCTGGCAATACGGGCTGCAGGAGGAGAGAATCCACCAAAACGTAATAGAACGTTTCGTAGATTACTTATACAAAACATAACTTGTGTCCTTTACAAGGAACTGGTTACTGGACTAGTAAACATCTAGTTTTGATGGTCTAGGACACTCCGTTTTTTAGTTACACCCCCCTTTAGCGTGTTGATGCCAAATGTGTGTTGCGGGTTGCTTATACGCCTGATAATAGAAATATTGCATAATCTGCGAACTTCTATATTTTTCGTCTTAAATCTGATGGACCGCTGGGCGTAATTCACTACCCAGCAGTAATATACATACTACCTATGGTTAATTTTAAAGAACTTACCTGCCATCTTTCGTTAGTGTGTTGTCCTACCTTGGCGTAACGTCACGTAACTACCTTAACGTAAATTCAACGTCGCAACGGCTAATTCAAAGCATTAGTTCTTGTCATAAATTTGAAATGCATGTTTTTGATTGTCAGTGACCAATTTGCAGTATGTAAATGCACACGTATTCCTCCATTTCACGTGTTCGAGATTTTCGTTTGTGCGTTTCCTTGAAAACCTGGGTTAGTCACAAAAAATCTAAACTATCGAAACCAGAATGTGCTATTACATTCTCACATTACCAAAGTGATAAACAGAAAGTATTGTAATAGGGCGACAAAAAAGGCGATTTTTGATAGAAAATCCCGGTTTTTGGTCCCTGGTACTGAAAAGGGGATTATTCTTGTTCTTATATGTAATAAATAACGTCCTCTAACACGTCGTGTAGTCATAATCCAAATGTGGGCCCTTGATACCAAAAAATTGGTTTACGACAAAACGCCTATTTGTGGTCAACGCTACCACCTACACCATTCAGACGATTTTCCCACCAAAATTGACGTTCTCTGACTAATCTGTCCAAATTCATGGCCCTGGGAATTTAAAAAGATTTTTTTAATTTTGGAGGGCAGGGGAAACCTTCAACATTTTCTCAAAATGGCTTCAAATTTTTTGTTTAATTTTTTCTCACTTAGAACAAAAGACGCTTAAAAATGCCGGTAATCGCATTTTTGTTGAACTCGAATCTTCGCGAATTGTAAAAGTGAAAATCTTTTTCGGCCTTTTCCTTCAACATATAAGATTTTAAATTTAATTAAAATTAAATTAAGAGTTTCTTCCTTAATGAAATCTATTCTTAAAAGATAGATCTTTAAAAAGATCAGGTACAAATTTACGAGAGTATGACTAGTTTTTGAGTAATTTTGCGTGGAAAATAAGCAATTTTTAAAAATTGTCTCAAAATGGCTCTAAATTTTTGAATTTTTTCTTGAATATATAAAAGTAGGCTTTTAAAAATGGCTCGATGTTTATTTTCCTTTCAAAATAAGCATTTCCTAAAATTGCTAAAAATTAACATAAAAACCGATTTCTGCGAAAGAAAATATCGCAAAGGTATCGTAGATCTCAAAATATCTAAATGGGGCCATTCATTACCATTACCATCTTCATTAAGGATTGGCGGTTGTTCACATTCTGGGCCTTGATTTCGGGAACCACGGTGCGCAACAACCGGGTTTGCACCAGTCGCACCACGCACCAGTCTTAATTACGTCTTTGTGTATTCTCCCCGCATTTAGAAGAAATGGCATATGGGCCATATGCCACCCGTTAACTCTAACACATGAAATTTCCCATGAGATGTTAATTGGTTAAATGTTATCATTTTCGGCCCCTCCACTAGTCCGAGAAAGTTGTAACATTTATTCTAAAACATCTATATGCAAGTTGCATGGTGAGCAGCTTTTGATGATTTCATCCGATATGGCAACCGGAATCCAGAATCCAACTAAAGCCAGCATTAGAAGAAATGAGATGATGGCTAAGCCATCAAAAGCTGCTGTCTATTTAAATGATTACGTTTGAAAATGCGATGTTCCACTAACATCATCACTGCATCACTACATCTTACAATAACTATGATGAACAGGTAGTAAAGTTCTGTCATCGAACAATATATTTTATGATTATTTAAACGGTGATAAAATGTTGATAAAGACGATGTCAACTTATTTACTACAACTTATGGTAACTGCATTTACTAGAATTGAACATTGTTGGCAGGGAACTAGATCATTAATTACCACAGTGTAAGTAATTACCTTTTATCAGTAATTAACGTTTATAACGAATCTCAATAACCGCGTTTTTTCTTCATTATAGGGAGTTTTCATTCTATTGAAAGAATGTATCAGTGTTTGGATTTCATGTAGTTGTCTCAGAATAAATGCTACAATCTTCTTGTTCATGGTTTCGAGTTGTCGGAAAGATGTTTAGCCTCCCTTCCAAACACTAATGCACGAAGAGTTGCCTACAAATTAGGGGCGAATTTCACGGGTGGAATTTCATTAAACCATGAGATTTCCTACCACATGTTAATTATCACAAAGGTAATCATCTTTGCCTCCCACATGCCCGAGAATATTTGTTACATTTATTTTGCTCAGAGAAAACCCAACCTAACTTAAGTAATGATTATGTTATAGAAAGTTTTTATGTTATATAAAACACACTCTCCAAAGAACGAAAACTCCCTGTGAGGAGAGAAAGTACTCGGTCCATTGGGTTACGTTACAAAGGTTTATATTGCAGTAATTATTGATTACCCCCACGGGCAGCTCACTTGTCAACAAGCTCGCTTTTCATGAAGCGACCCCAGGTTCGATTCCCGGTCGGGGCAGATTACACTGTGCACTTTCCTTACTATGTCCCAGTATATGTTGCTGTGTGACGTTGCGAAAGCTCACTTCTCAGATTGAGAAGTCCAGAATACAGCGTGGGGATGCCTATGTGCTAACCACACGTACCTCTAAACCCATGACGCCTTAACCTCATAACCCGGGACGCCACTGGTAGGACTTGGCCCCATCACAGGCTGGTGTACCAATACAGACAGGCAGAGAATCACTAGTTCTTCAATGAAAGCATCCAGTTCTTGTTTTTGCAGTTGCCATAAGTTCTACACAAAAAAAAAAATTCAGCAGCCAATCAGTCCGCATAGAAAGTAGGATACCCGCCAGAGGCGTAGCGTGGGTGTCAGCCGCCCGGGGCGGAAGAAAATTTCGCCGCCCCTTATTTAGGTATTTCAATTTAAAAGAATAAAATATACAGTAATTCTAAAGAACTTTTCGGCAAGCACAATCATTATTTTGTATTTTTTTAAAAAAGTTATCTTATTTCAAAAAATTTTACACGTATGCTACTTTCATTGATATGACACGTCTAGAACACTTATGATTATTCCTTGACGATCGATAAGATTAATTTATTACTGAATATAAAACACAAATAGACTTCCAACTACACTAGTTACTGTTACTATTTCTATTTTTATTAAAAAAAGGTATAATTGTTAGAATTAAAAACAAATCTTCTGTCTTCAAAGAAAACTTTATTTGTCTACTTTTTTAAGAGCAAAGTGTTATATTGCACTATCAATTTCTATACCATCACATACCTCTTGTTCAATAGACAAGATAGCCTGATTGGTTAGTCTTAAAGCACTCATTATTGATCATAAATCATTTTTTATCAATTTCAATTTTGACAAACTCCTCTCACAGCTGGCACATTGCTTATGGCAATTGTGGGGAATATTCGGAGTATTATTATCATATTGGGTACAGTATCTTCTAGTTTAGATTTCACAATAAATTTTAATAATTCAAGTGGATCCGCATAATTAATTCATTTTCGTTGCCCATGGCAGCAATAAAAGTCCGCAGTCAAATTCGTTTCAGCGTGAAGTCCGGCTCGTTAATTTCGACAGATGCATTGTCTAGATTGCATTTATTATCGTCCGAATTTAGTAATAAAGATGACGTTAGATAAGCAAACTTATTCACTAACTTCTGTAGCAGCTACAGACTTTATTACAGACTTATTAATTTGTACCAGAAATAATAATCATTATTATTTGTGAAATTTTGCCACCCGGGACGGACCGCTCCTCCCTCCCCCAATACGCTATGCCACTGATACAGTGGCCGATGGTGGGTTTAAAACTAGGGGCGGGGGGGGGGGGCTAGACAAATTTATGCACAGAATCATGTTGTGAAGTTGAAAGCCAATGACTTTTGTTTAACTGGTAAACTGTTATTGGCGACTTTCCAAATAAGAGAATCAGATTCAATATTTTTCTTTTAGGACTACTTCTCCGCGAAAACGGTACGTCCAATAAAGATTTTATTGTGTCCACTGAAATACTGGGCCTGCCACACAATGGATCCATCGCAACCACAGAGCACCCACTGTGTATGACCGCAACACGCCTTCACAGGAAGAGGCCAGACACGCGAGAGACTCCGTCGCAAACCAACTCCAAAGCTGAACAGAACGAAGCTACTCTTTTCTTATTGGTTGAGGGACGTTGTCATGACAACAGGGGAGGCGCGCGTCAGCCTGGGCCGCCGGGATCTTGCAGGCACAAGCAAGTACTTGGTGGTGCTACTTATGTGTAACGCATAGAACTGCTTGGCTTCATCTTGAATAGTAACGCTATGTTTGCGCAAGAGAAACGGCTTCTTTTAAATATTTACTCGCCAGTTGTAAACATTTATGTCAATTTTAGACAACGATAATTCTAACAGTTGACTTCTTCGCTGTCCGGGTGACGCCGCGTAGTGGGCTGAGAGGCCGACGTTTCGCCTGACATGCCTGACATGCCTGACATTGACGTCAATGCCTTGATGAAGCCTGCGACATGTCAGGCGAAACGTCGGCATCTCAGCCCACTACGCGGCGTCACCCGGACAGCAAGAAGTCATCGACTCGAGCCGCGGAAGCCTACGCGTACAATTCTAACAGTTGTTAAGTTGGAAAAAATCTTTAATATGTTAATCAATTTCGTGGGGAGGCCTGGCCTCGTCTGAAAATCCGATGCGTGCTCACCTGGGTACTTGACGTAGGAGTCGTAGAAGCGGTCCATGGCGCGGCGCACGTCGGAGGGCGCGTGGAAGGGCTTGCGCTCGGGCGCCAACAGCGCCATCTGCAGGTCGCGGTGGCGCGACTCGGCATCCAGGCGCAGCCGCTGCTGCTGCACGTTGAAGTCGGCCGCGCTGGCGTCGGCCGCGCGAGCAAACGACGCGCCGTACCGGAACTGCATCCCCGGGATGTACCCTGCGCAGGCCCGCGCTTAGATATAGAACGATTTTCCTAAGGATGAGCCAAAGTGACAGTTCGCGAAAACAAGTGAACATCACATGTATTTCAGAGAAGTATCCCTCCGCCGCGACAGGTGTTCAGTCATGCCCCTTCTTAAAGTGATAATGGCTCCTGTGAAAACATCCCTATGCAGAAGTCTAAGAGTTTCGCTGAGGTATATGCACGTACGCGAGTCCGCGAAATATTTAAATTTAATAACGTATGTGGAAAATCTCTTAACATGCTCTCACAAACGGTAAAAGAAAACTGCCGCGAATGTAAATAGAAAGAAAAATTCGCATTCAAGTCTCGGATTTAAAATAAACATAATATTTATCACACAAAAAGTAAATTCAATGTAATACATAAACAAAAAAAGAATTTTTACAGAAGAGCACATTACACCGCACTTCCTAATATCAATTATTTCTCGCAGCGCACGATATTTTTGTCGGACAAGGACACCACGAAAGGTAGTGTCGAAGCCATTTACAAGTTAGCCAACTGCAAACGAACGAGTGCGGGAAGATAGTCTAATGGGCTCGAGGGCACAACGACCACAGAACAGAGTTGTTATGATGCCAGCACTAGCTGTCACTTTGGCTCAACCTTAAGAAAATCGCTCTATACAAAGGTGGTTCCATGAATTTACGGCCTGACCAAGATAACGCTCATCTATGAGAAAACCTTTTGAGCGGTATATAATCTTTAATTGTTTGAATGCTATAACTAATAAATATATTTGCATCCGACATCTCACTCAGTTTTGTGGAGAGAGATACTCGAGTTGGGTGCGGTGCGGGAAATCAAATAGTCTTTAGTTTCTTCACGACAACGTACCTGTGTTTACTCCTCAGATGGCAAGGAATGTTGTGAATGACTATGGCTTTAACGAGTTGGACCATTCTCACTGCAGTACAGATTGGGCATCCTGCAACGTTTACCTCTTATCAAAACTGAAGACAACCTTCGGAGAGACGGGAGTGACGTGAAAGAAACAGCTTTTAAATATGCTGCCAACAAAACCTCGGAGTTTTTTTTTCAAAGGACTATAAATGTTAATATACAGATGTGAAAAGTGGCTTCGAGTAAAGGATGATTAAGTTGAAAAATTACGTAATTTGTGTCTTTGTAACAAAAATAGAAGTTAGTGAAGCCAAAACTTATGGAACTTACCATGTATTACGGGGACCTCCCAAGCACTAAATCTTGTGAGGGCACCCCTCCGAAAAAAATATCAAATATTTAAAGAAATATTTTTTAATTTTTAAATTCAAACAATTTAGTACTACTATACTACTTGATTTACAATTATTTTAAAAATGAAAATATATTGTGTTTTTTTCGAATATTTTATGAATTTTTCCCTGGGGGCGAGCCCTCCATGGAAGGCCTAAGGAACTGCTGCTTGAAGGTAAATCCGGCCCGGGACTCTGCGGCATGCCCAAGATGAGATTACATGCTATTCTGTCGTCTCTGGCTGTATAGCTACTAGAGCACTGACACCCGAAGCGAATGTTCGTGGGTTCGATTCCGCTTGAACGACGGTGTTTCGAAGGGCGGAAAATTCTCTGTAAGCCATATAACACTTGTGGAATGTGAAGGAACCGGCAGATAGCTGAAATAATTAAATCCCACCGGCAATATCCCGTCCTGACGAAATTTCACGTTCTATTTTAAAATCACCAGACAGTTTGGCTTAAGTGGTTCAGGACATCTACTGATGTCACTGCAGCGCCTCTGACCGGGATGTCCTAGGTTCGAGTCCTGACGGCGGCAGGATTTTAGACACTAGCTACTTAGCTAGGTCGAGTTCAGCCACTGTCTGGAGGAGAATTCTACCAGCCGGCTGCTCTGATTGGTAGTTTTCCGTGGTTTCAACACTAAGTAAAATGTCGATCAACACAAAGTAAAATGTCGGAGCTGTGACCTAACAAAAACGGGCCACGGACCGCGCACGATATTTTGTTTCTCTTCCTCGTCGTATCCTCACCCCTCCCCTTACATACTTACACACATTTACATGCACTATAGTACCACACATGTCGGGAGACCAGTCGGGAGCTTAGAGCTTTCTCCGGTGACAGATACCTGGCTGGGGAATACCCCGCAACGCGACGGGTAGATCGGCGCCGGGTATCGCCATCCAGGTGGAAAAGATCACCGCTACCTCACTACCATACACATCGGGAGCTTAGAGTATGGCCCGGCTGAGGCGGTGCCCCAGCTGGTGGAAGATACCCAGTTGAGGAAAACCCGCTAGCCGACGTCCAGGTAGGCACCGGATCTCCCCATCCAGCATTGGAATATTACTGCCTTTCGAGGATGAAAGATGCACTACCTACGGGACTAATGACCTTAGTGGTTGATCCGCCCGGAAACGCGAAATAATCAATCAACCAATGTTGTTATAGTTTTAATAAGGCTCTTTACTCAATTTTTTTTTGTTTAATTTTCCTAAAATATATTTTTGTAGAGATAAATCAATTCAAAGATGCACTACGCATGAAGGAGAACTTCATCGTGAAAAAAAAACACCCATTAAGTTTTAAGTTTGTCGGAATGAAAAATATGAATCAAGGGGTCTGAAACACACGGGCTTAACCCTGCTTGCATACTTCGTTTCAAAGAAAATTCGAGAAAGGGTTCATGAGACGAAGACATGAGCATATCAGAAGACCGCGAAAAAACACGTACCTTCGCGGATGTAATCGCCTATGTGTCAATGGCAGCTTCTTCATCCTCGAACTCATATCATGAAAACGTCACTTTCACGTCTGTAATTCTAAATCTACGAACACTTACGGAAACTTCTCGTAACTGTTTATAAAAAATCTTAAAACAATTGACACAGCGAATAACACTACGTCCAAAGGTTCTTTACAATCTTTAGTTCAACCTTCAGCGATTGTGAAGAATTATGTGATGAAAATTGAAAATTCAATTTCATTTATCATTTTCACTCTTACGAATGAAAAAATGGAAGATGGATGTGACACTGCTCGTAAAACATTGTACAAATTTCATTTATGAGCGAAAAATATTGTGCCAAATGCTGAACCCAACTGCTCATTTCACGCACAAGTGAATGTTTCACACGCTTTGTTTTCAGAAGCACAATCGCTGACAAAAGGTACTAAAGCCTTTTTCATTTAAAATGTTTCGCCATATAACAGACATTAAAAGTTAAACTAAATATTTTTTTACCATCATTACATTACTTCCTTTGCTTATTACAAATCCGCACATTTTGCTGACGGGCAATGGAAGTGTTGTACAATTCCTCTAACCCAACTGAATGTTTAGCACGGTAGGCGATCGACCCGTCTCACAGTAGTTCCGTAAGTATGCCAGACGCTCACGTGGAAGTTTTGAGGAACGCGGCAGCAATTGTCGGATGCCGGAATTTTAGAAACAAACTTCTCGACGGCACGAAAGGACTGTTGTCGATCTAAATCCTCTCAAAATAAAAATAATACCAGTCTTGTTTATTTTTTAAATTTATCCACGAGGTTTAGTAACGAATGAATAACGTTCTCACCGAGAAACTAATTCAAGTTCTTACAAATTAGTCACAGTCCTGGTGGGAGTGTCACATCTCACTTTATTAATCCCAACAGAGCAGAATTCGCGTTTTTCATTCAACTCAATTCTACGTAATGTATATCCATACAAAAAAAAGTTCGTATAGCATTAAAATTTCTCTGAAAGGGCAATTTAAAGAGAAAACTAATTCCAAAAACTTTTTGCCTAACAGTTTAAAAGAAATGACGAATATGAATACATTAATTTCTATGAGCGTTTATGATTAAAAATCATACTGACTTCATCAAGACAGTATCTGTTTTTACAAGAAGTAGATTTCATACATTATCATTCAGATTTCACATTTTTGAAGAGGGTATAGAAATGTGTCAGCCATTTCACTCTTATCATAAAAATTGTTGAAATCTTAAATTATGGGCAGTTGGCACCCATAAGGGGGAGGGGAGATCATGGGGTTATGGGACTTCACTCCCTCCCCAGAAGCCAAAGCTACATATTAAAATATAGCTTTTACTAATTTTCTATACTAACGAAAGTCATTCAATATACCAATTGTTTACGTTATAAATATTAACTGTAAGTTACCAAATACAAATACATTTTATATTCGACGTAAATGAAAAAATTCTTATAAGAAACATCAAGTTGGCTGGACACCTATGCCTGCTGCTAACAAAAAAACTGAGTGCGCCTCTGATTATAGGTACTGTATATTGTTAGGACTACCTGTGTACCCAAGAATGTAAGGACGGACTCTGCTTTTTAAATCCAAAGCATAATCTTGCATTTGGCCCTTCTCCCGTTGGATAGGTTTCAGAATTTCCTTTGAGATCGGGTCATCTTGACGGTATGGCTGCAAACGTAAGGAAACTCCTTTAGTTTTCAGCTCCTGAAACCGATGAACCAAAATTTAAGCTTGTCTCCTTTTTATCAACCTAAATGTTTTCTATGTCATAGACAAAAAAGTATTTTTTTTGACATCAACTTTGACCTCTATTTATTTTACGACAAAAACAGTTAAAAACTGTGTGACATACTATGGGGAGAAGTGAATTCTGTGCATGTTTTCAGCATTCTGCGCTCCCTACCCTAAGTCATATACTACTTGAATTTTGAATACAGAAAGAAATTAGCGTTTTTTGCAAGATTGTTAACAAAAGTATTCGCTCCGATATAATGAAATCTATTTTCAAGGGTAAATCAGCAATAAATTTGGGCTCTTATCCCTCATCATGTCCTTCGTCAGGGACAACTTCCTGCCGCGACAACATGGAGAATGATAATTTGAATAACTATATTTCCCACTGAATTCTAGAAGACGTGCACAGATGATGAAGTTACATTTACATATAAGTTACATTAGATACATTTAATAGTTTATTTTAAATTGAATTATTAATCGTTCCAAAAATACAAAACTCCAGCGATTCGACGTTAAAGTACTAAATGCACTATTATCTGCAAATATAAAAATAATTCGATATACATTCAAACAGTAATATGAGGAAAAAAGGATGATTATTTTATGACTTGTATTACGTAGTGGAACTCCGAAAAATGTTATATTTTTAAATTCCAATGAGTTACCCCATCAGCCTGTTGCAGATTTTGTTCGTACGTTTTCTTTCGAGAGACGCGCAACGCAAAAATAACATAATTCGAGATTTAAAATAATATAAAGATAATAAATTGAATAGCAATGGCTACTTGAATTCTTTCATGAAAGAGTTAATTCAAACTCATGATTAAAAAACAATGTAAATACTGAAGACCATTCTTTTACAAAAACAGTTATGATTATTTGAGAGTTCTTTCTTGGAAATCAAATTTCTATTTCAGGCAATTCTGGGGTCCTTATGGAAATATGTAAACTTTTTTTCAATTTTTCAATATCCGAAAGAATATGTACCTGAATAATGTCCTTCGTGGAAGCACCGTAGCGCTTGCCAACTCGAAAGCGCAGACTAGGACAGTGGCCAGTGTACCTACGACAAAACGATGACACACCTTCACAGTAACTCCGCCTCGTATTGTGTAGAAAAAAAAGATTACCTATTCACAGATTATTCCACATTCCCATTCACAGCAGCACAAACCACATTCTTTTGGCGCCTCGTTTCAAAACACCTCCCACAATGTGAATGGAGATGCGCTGAATGAAATCCAGATTGAAAAGAAAATTAAACATGCACCTACCCGGGTACGAGACACGGCTCAGTCTGTGTAAGAAAAGCCGCTCGTTCCTCGGGCCGCACATTCATAGCTCTGCACTGGACTTGGCTTCACCCCTCCCGCTGTCATTAGTAGCCCCCAACGACGGCGGCGTCGGTGACTGGTGGTAAGTGGTACGAGAGGGAGGGAGTGAAATCCCAGATTGCCTCTAGCGGACGACGTGGAAACTATAATCGACCCATATTCGATAGACAATGAATGCGATTCTAACATTCTAACTTTCAGCGCGAGACTATCTTCCTAGATTTACAGCTAGTATTCATCCGTGCTATTTTGTTCTGCACAACAATCATCCGTTGAAAAAAAATCTATATTTGTGGCAAAATCCAGAGTTATATACACAATACAATTTTTGTTGCCCAGAAGAATAACAAGGTTCACTTGCAGACCTATTAACTTTTGCATTTAATAGTTTTGCAAAATTTGACTCCAATAGTAGACTTTTCAAAATTGAGAATTGTTACACTTTTAAAGAAAACAATATTGTAATTATATCTAACTCAATAATTGAATAATGATAAATATTAGTCCCTAATAGACACTGAGGTGCAAAAAAACCTGTGGTACTCCATCCTGTATCACAATTTCCTTTTTTTGTCAATAAGTGCACTCACACTATATTTCAATAAAAATGTTTGCATAATGCACAGAACAAACTTCAACTTTCATCTTATATGGAGGGAAAAAAGGGAAAAATTGAGCCATCATTAGAGCTGGGAAGTTCATGAAATTGTATGTTTTTTGATTATGGTCATATTTTCCTGAAACTTCAAATATGTATATTTCATGGCAAAATATTGAAAATAAAGTAAGAAATTTTTTGCATATTTTTTTGACTTTTGTCTAATATAACACTAAAATCATGATTTCAATGAAACAATTATTAACAAAAATCATGAACTTTCTTGTTGCTTCAAATACGTTAGTACGGTGAATTTCAGACTACTAACAGCCAGTGCCACTGAAGTAATATCTGCTCTAATCGGTTTATCGCCAAGACTTGACACCTCACACTTTTCTTGGACATCCTCAGATTGGCTTTGCATAGGAAGACCACCTCTTTCCTAAACCTCCCCCCACAAAAAGCGTTGCCCTCCCTCCCTTGCTTGCTTGCTTATTCCGGTTCTCTAGGTGGTAAAAATATTTAATATCATTGTAATATATGTTTCTGTGAACAAATGCTGCATATCTTAATAATTTATGAGCATATTTCAACATTTTTGTGGGATATTTGCTTGTATATTTCGGGCCTAAAAGTTTGCATAAACTTCCCAGCTCTAGTCATCATACATTTGTTAATCCACCCTCATTGCTAATGCTATGCAACTATTGGAAAAGAATTATTCAATAATAATTATGCATTGATTTTCTGTTAATTTGACAAAATACAATTATAATGTTTATTTAAAGAAGGAAAGTGTTAATGAAATAAAATAAAAAAGGCAAGTGTAATATTTCACCACCGATTTAAAAGTTGCCCATGAAACACATTTTGTGTAAAGTGTGTAAATTTATTGTTCACTTTCTTTGAAACATGTACAGATTTAACTTTTTTACATATGCACAAAGAAATATAATAGACATTAACTTTTTCTAAAACTAGCATCGTAATTCCCCATAACACAGTAAAATCGTTACATTTTTCTCATGAACACAGACAACACTTTTTAAGAATTTTGCACAGTGAGAAAACAAAGCAACTAGTTAATTTTTCAATGTATTCTGAAATGAACATTTTGTTCCACCACATTTTTCCAGGAAAAATGCTCCAAAATGGTAAATCAACCAAGGTTTCTTCTCTAAAACACAAAAATTATAGCAGTTCTTTGACAATCTCACCATGCAAAAATAACATATAAATAACATTCAGAAATTATTTTAATCATGCACCCTCAAGTGACTAGAGAATATATTATCTAAAAGAACAAATAATTTTCATGCACCAGGAGTGAACTATTTGACCTGTAAAGATGTATTCCTCCTAAATCTGAAGCTGCGCTACAGCATCTTTTCTAAAACATTTCCCAACAGATTGGCTGTATTTAGAAGACCCATTATTTACCATTTCCTAATCAGAATATTACAACTAAAATATGACTAACTTGTACATTTTGTACATAACAGTCACACATAAAACACTTTATGAAATAAATACTGATATAATTGTTCTAACATGATTTTATAGTATTATCAATATACAACACAAAGGTACTTTTTAAAGAGAATTTGACCAATACATTAGTATTGGACATTTTAGGCATGCATCAGGTAAACTAACTACTAATTATATTTACAAAAGCCAAAAACTCATCAATAAATAAAATAAGTAGATAAATTCAGACTTCATTTAATACTGAAATTTGTATATGAAATACTTGTGGGATATTGAATTAATATGAGATATGGAATGTTTTGGGCTCACCCTTCCTAAAGTACAATTTCATTCATTCACAAACAAGTATTCAAAAGACAAGATATTTGTTTAAAAAATATTACAAAATAAGAACAGAACTTCACTCTTGAATAAGAGTCAGGAGCTAATAGAAGGCAAGAAGTGAAGCGAGATTAATTGGACTCCAAATGAAATTAATAGGGCATTAACATCAGTCACGTCTTGCTATTAGTTGTGTACAATACATGCATATTCTGGATTCATTCTACAACTGAAAAAGAAAATATTGATCATTTTATTTAGGTTTAACATTGGGTATGGAGTAATATTGTCAGAATAAAATAATCTCTGAAAATGTAATTTTGTTATGAAAGAATTATAATTTTTTTAAATTAATAAAAACTATTAAAAGAACTTAAACCTTTTATGAGTATTTTGACATTACCTATAATTCAGGGATTTCATTATAGTCTCCAACTATATGCCGATTCAAGGATGTTCATTATATTCCCTAACGATTTTCCCAAGAATAGTTAAAATTAAATTTTGAAGAAGAAGAATAATGAATCCTGAGAATTCAGACCACCATAAATCTTTCATAAAAGCAGTATTTGTGCATAGATGCTAATTAATATTTTCCAAATTACTGTTTCTCAAGACATTTTTTCATATCCATATATGCAAATTATGTAGTACAATATAGTAAATTATATCAATATCACTTCTAACACATGATTTTTAAAGAATACATTAAGATATTACAATGATCAACATTTTAATGCCAACCGAATATAATATTTTGGTTTTATTAATAATAAAATTCTGGAAAATATTATAATACATCCACTGTGATGACATTATTATTTTACAATACTCGTGTTTGGTGAACTGAAGATAATGTTTTTTTTTTGTAATTAGCACAGAGGAACCAAGATAGTTTCAATAAAATATTTTGATAAAGCAGGACATTTTCATAATAAAGAGACCTTGATGTTCTAAAATAAATACTATTTATCTACTAAAATAATAAATCACAAACATTTTCTAAGGATATTCACAGAAACAGATGCTTGCCAATAAAATTAGTTAAAAAAAGAAATTTAAAGAAAAGATTAGCTGAAATATGACTAGGCATAAAATGGAATATTAGTGTTAAGAAATTCAAAATAATACACATCATGCACCTCATTTACATAATTCCAATGTCCTTGCTAAGCCTTGTTCTACTCAGTTTAAAATAATTTCTTCACAAGGTTCCTCTTATGTTAATTATTCAAATTGTCAGTAAATTACAAAGTAGAGTTATTACAAAGTGACTATCCTTAAAATGAATAAGTAGATAACGCAAGAAAACATCCTTTTAACTCATACATTGGAATCTCATACGATATGTATCTATAAGCAGCATATCTATGTAAATATTCTTTTGTATTCTCCACATCATAGGACACATATAAGTAATGGTTATAATTAATATTCTGCAAGGAGTGTGAATTGCAGAAATCTGTATTTTATATTTGCAACGTTATAAAATACATTAGATGTAGCAAAATATTCATACGAGTTTTGTACAAAATACATCACAGATATTTGCCTCTTCTGACACAGCACAATGTCAATAGTGTAAAGACATCAACATAATATATAAACAGCACACACACATTGATGCAGCAAACTCCTATAAATAAACATAACAAACATTATAACCTGCAGCAAACCCTATCATAAAATATAATTATCTGAAAGCTCTTAAAGAGAAAATTGTATGAATGTAAAAAATGAAAATAGTTTCAATACTCAGAATTACAGCACAGCCTTCCTCTGAGCAAATATGCTATAATATAACACTTATGCATAATTCAATGCAATACACCAGTCATTTTCTTCATATATACACAGCAAAATAGTCAGATGTGAAAAGAATAATCAGGTACACTGAAAGTGTTCTGAATCAACAGAGAAGGCTGATGTTACCATTATCAGAACCCAACAACAGTAATCTATTAAGAGGGAGTACAGCCATTGAAGTAAGAACTCCTTTGAAGGTATCAGATCTTAATCTAGTGGATGAAAATGATGCTTCTGCATCAATTGCTGTATGGACTCCAATGCGACTGGCTGTAGTTCCTGAAATCAATTCTGAATGGTAGCAGTTCAAACAATGAACTGGTTCCGCTGGGCCTCTGAAAAATAAAAAAGAGATGAATACATTTTATAATTTTCTTTCAACATTTTTCCATTAAAGAAATTATTTTCTATTCATTTGTAGAATTTTTGTGCTTCAAAGGCAGAAAAAATGTTGGAGAGCAAAATATGGAAAATTAACATACTTCATATGAAAATTAAGTTTGCCATCAAGAATGTTCCACGCAGAGACTGTCTGGTCCAGTGAGGAACTAATAACACAATTGTTATTTGCTGCAACTAGTTGTAACACTTCCCCTTCATGTCCTTTCCATGAAGACATAATTAGGCCAGTACGTATATCAAGAATAGTTAAGGTTCCAGAAGACTGTCCCACTGCCACCCAGTGTCCTTCTGGACCTACAGCTATGCAACGAATGAGGCCAGCAGGATTCATAGAAACCTAGTCAAAAAGACATGCATTAGGTTTACTTAATGTTACATAAGCAATCATAAGTACATACATAGTCATTATTTTGAATAAAGTATAAAATATGAAAGGACACCAATATAAAATAAAGAAACTATAGGTGAAACATGTAAAAAGAAAGTTATCACTGTGCATGTGCTACAATTTTGATTCGTAGTTCTGCACCTTCCTCAGGGAGGGTGCAGAATTATGAATGCAGAAGCCAATAGTTATCTATCAATTATTAACATTTTCTCCTTATTTCTCAATGATTCATTAAGTGACAAAACTAAGAATTACAATAGAATATTAAGTAGCAAAATAGATATAATATTACAATACCTTCAGTTCATTAATGAAACTGCATGTTCGGCCATCTATGATACGTAATGTAGCATCAGTAGTGGATGCCAAAAGACATGTGCTTGGAGGAGGCATTGCTTTCAAAACATTTATAGGAGGGCTACGTGAAGAATCTAATTGCCCAAGAACACCACCAATGAATGGATCCCATAAATGTACAACTGAATCACAAGATGCAGCCAGACGAAGAGATTCAAGAAATGAAATTGCCATTACGGATTTACGATGACCTGTGTAAGTCCACTGACAGTGTGATACAGAACTTCCATCGCCCTGAAAAATATAAAGATACATTAATGACATATCATCACTCATCTTACAAAGTTATTACAAAGTATTACTCTTCTTACAAAGTATCTCATTAATTGAATAAACTTTCCAATGAGTTACATGAAGTAATTATGCGATAATAATTTACTTTTATTAATTATTTAATTACCAGCAATTTCTTCTATCAAAAAACATCCTTTGCAAAAATTTCCACTCTTCTCTTTCCACTTATTTTTCCTAAAGGTATTTATAAATGTCTAAACTTTATTTCATATCTTTGTTGTGAGCAGTTAATTGAAAATTTTTTCCATTCATTAATTACCATGACAAAATTCAACATTTATTGAATTTCCAAATTTTGTAAATCTTACAAGAGTTAAAAATAGCTAATAGTAGTTGTCAAAGAGGTGAAGTGAATTAGAATACTTCATTAATTATGTAATTACTGTAATAGAAACAGCACACAAACAATTATTTCTCTTTAAAATGCTCCTTTATCTTTACATGTAAGTGTAATACACTAGTTTCTTTAAACAGAAAATAAATTTAACAATCAGGAAGTTTGAGAATACATAAATAAAAGTCTGGGTGTGTCTGATTATTCACCTGCTGGTTTGGTGCTGTTTGAAGTGTCAAACCCTAATGGAATATCTTGTTTTGAGGTAAATTTAATATTTTATTAACCCATAACCACAGACAGGAGTCAAACCGAGTCCGCTCTCTTCTATATTTTTATTGTTTTATTTTGAAGCTTATACTATTTCCACCAGGACTTCAGTACCTTTAATCTAACTCTTCACTGCTGCATATGGGGATTGTCAATTTCATACATTTTGATTTATCAGATTTATTTCCTGTTAAAAGTAGCTTTGCGTGTCATGAACACATGACAAGAAAAACATTATTTGTTGATGCTACAGAAGGCAGGCATGTATGAAATATTTTTAATGTCATGTGAGTTATATTTACTGTAACACATATATTTTTTATTTTTCAAGCTTTGTACTTGCTATTATTTAGACATTTTTCTCCTTTAGCGCTAATGGCATTAGTAACTAGGCTGGATTTTATGAAAACTCTAGCTAAGAAATTAGTACACAGTTACTAAGGAATTAGGAAAGAGATTGTCCATCACACGTGTTCAACAAATCATCCGAATTTCAATTAAGAAAATGATTGGTAGAGAAGAGAAGGAAACAGCAAAAGAGGATGGAAAACTATCAACAAGAAAATACTGCTCTATTTGTCCTAAGAAACTGAAGATCAAAAATTCTATTTGTTGCTCTTGTAAACAAGCATGGACTATGTTCATCGACAATATGTACCAATCCTAAAAGCAATAAAACATGAAAAGTATTTATATAATTATTTTAAGTGTGTTTAATCATTACATTGGCATTACATATTTAATATACTTTACTACAGAGAGGCAATTGAAAAGCAAATAATTATTAATTATCATTATCTCAAAAGCTTTTCAAACAATTTTTTATTATTATAAAAGTCATTTCACAATGTACACAAAAAACTTAAATTAGAAAAAGTAAATTAGTAAGACATAAATCCTAGAGGAAGCATGCGGAGTCAGTTTGACTCCCTGTTTTGTAGTTGCATAACATAAATTCATGTCTGTGGTTGCGGGTTAATGATGTGTAAGACTGAAAAGTAAGAGTACACATATTAATGTTTGTTTATGTGTATTGTTAAAATATTATTATGTTACTAGCTTGTGATTTTCAAGCTTGTAAAAACTGTACTGCACAAAGGTAAATCAATGTAGGGGTTACTTTATTATGATTTTTCAAATATTTACAAAGACGACCAAATAATTTTCATGTACCATCATGATACCTTAAAATATATTCGTGGGCTACCAATCTTTGCCTTGTGGTTTAGGATTTTTAGAAGGATAAAATAGTAATACAAAATGTTTTTACTTTCTCGTATAAGTACATAAATACAGAGTAATATATGCAGTAGAGAGAAAATTACGTAATGCTGCGCGAAAAAATGGAGAATTTTCGGGGGGAAAAAATTCATTGCTGGGCTCTGGTAACAAAAAAATGCATAAAACCAGTGGCTAAATTAAGAGAAAAAAATTTCTCTAACACGTGGTGTAACCAGAATCCCTGTTTTGTGGGTCCTTGATGCCAAAAAACCAATTGGAAGCAAAACATCCGTCCGTCTGTGAACAGTACTAATGCCTAAACCATCAGTTTTTCCAAATTTTTCCAAATCTTTTCCAAACTGAAGAATCCATTGTCGATCTGGCTCTAGTTCCAGTTTTGAAATTTTGAAAAACATTTTTTAAAATTTGGGGGTACTTTACATGAAAGGCATTTTCAAAATTTTCTCAAAAATGGCTCCAATTTTTTTCTTTAAATTTCATGAAAGAATAGAGTAAAATACACTTGTAAATGTGGAATAGGTCCAATTTTCACGGTTAACTCTGAATTTTCAAAAATTGCAGACGTTTGAATATTTTTCAGCTTCTTCCTACAATGACTAAATTGAAGACAAAGATTTTTACTTCAAATGAAATTTGCTGTTCATAAATAGTTATTTCATTAATGTCATGTAGATTTTTTTTGAAATAGTATTTTTCGTGCAATATTAGCAATTTGAAAAAATTACAAAACCAAGATTTTCTCAAAAACGGCTCCAAATTTTTTCTTTAAAGTTTTGGTAGGTTTAGAGCCAAACAAACCCTATAAGATGACATAAATGCCATATAGCTCTATACTTTTCTTTTTTCAAAAATTTAATTTTTTTCACTTGTCTCTCAGGTCGGTAATATTTACATTCATGGCAATTTCTTCATATTATTATATTAATAAATACATGGGCTTTAAATAATGTCAAATAAAGTTTCTCGAAAACTCGATAGTTTTTTGATAAAATGAACTCAAAATTCCGAATTTCTGGCAACACTCAAACGCCATTTTCTCAAAAATGGCTCCCAATTCATTTTTCAAGCTTTTCCAACAGATAGTGGTAATGGCACTGTATAATATGACGAGTTAATTTTAGTGTATCCTTTTGTTTTTTTCAAAAATTACACAAATGTAATTTTTTTCAAAAATATGTCTCATGCTGTTAATATGCAGATTTTCATTGATTTGTAAACATTATGACATTTGTGAGTGGAAGTGCTTCAAATGAAGTTTTTTGAAAACTCAATAATTCCTGTGAAAAAGAGCTTCAAATTTCGCATTTATAGTAATGCTTAAGAAATGCTACAAGAAAGTCTGTGTCGTTCTGTAGCACCTCTGGTTAAGATTTTTATTTTGTGTTTAGGATGAATTTTGAAATTTTGTAAACTACCTCAAAGTGACCCAAAATTTGTTCCTCTTTAAGATCAAATAATTTTGAAGCTTTGATAAAGTAAGGGCGCTCTTGTCTAGGCTATACAGGATGAGCCGTGTCTCTGTTGTGGTGGCTATTTTGGCCAACATGTCATGGCCTTCCTCAGAGTGTAGTACTGGTTCAGCAGTATCCTCTGAGGAAGGCCACATACCAACTCCTGCCGTGGAAGCCTACGTAATCAAGTAAGAGTGCTAGTTTTACCATGAGCTAGCTGCCTCATTTTTGATGTCTTCATTTTGTGATTTTGAGGGGTAAAGCAAAATATTTTTGGTGCCTGAAATTAGCTTAAAACTAGCCTAAAGTTTTAGCGAATGCTTTAGTTCTAAGGCAGTGGACATGCCACTTAAATTTTTGTTTGCAATATATGTTAGTTGCCTTGAAATGTAAAATGATTACTCACTTCTGAGAAACTATATGACACAGTGCAATGATCACTGCCTTATCAGATGGATTCACTTCACAGAAATAATAAGAACAACCTGGCATATATGAGAAATCATTAATTGAACAACATCACTATATATTAAGAAATGTCAATGTTATTGAAATGAATGCATAATGCATGAGGTTCTTTTCCAACATACAGAGCAACAGTGACTTAAAGAATGGAGAAGTGAGTTAACAGTGAGTTAAAGCAACTGAGCCAGTAGCAGGTAGGCTCTCTTTTTGCCCGCTATGCCTAACACACTATAGTTACTGGCTTACACTATTCAAAGTGAAATTGTATGATATAAGAGAATGCATGGTTTTAAAAATGTGATGTTTTAATTTTGAGATTGTTAGGTCATTCTAAATATTTGAAGTGCGACAATGTAATCACAAAAACCACTATCAGCAGTCCTAGGCTACATCCATTCTATTGGAAATACAGTATACACTGATTATCAGAGTACACAAATGTGTTTAGATAAATATTTTGAAAATCTTTAACAGATAAAGGAACCAATTGAAACTAGTCTCATTTGCAAATGAAATGAATATGATTGAAACAATCATAAATTTAATTGATAAGAAAATGAAATGAAATTATTTTTCATACCTCACTTCTAAGGGACCATAATTTGACGGTCTTGTCACGACTTCCACTAATGAAACTGTTTTCATTGTCAAGAGCTTGAATCATTCTGACACTATTGCTATGTCCGGAAAAGGTCTGTAGCTTAATTTGCTTGAAGTTGAAACGTGTGTCTTTTTCAGCACGCCCTATTTCATGTTCCCAATATGCCAACCAGTTGCCTCGAAGATGTCTGCAGAAGAGAAGGATCACATCATGAGAACTTGGAAGTTCAATTATATCTACTTCTATGTATTAAGAAATCTCTGCAAACCTTTTTGTGTTTTCCATTTTTCTACTAATGAGTGCCATAAATTCTTCAGATGAAGATGGTGGAATAACTGACGGCACATCTACTCTCTGAAAATATAAAACCACAAGTGAAATTGAGCTCATGAATTATGTAGAGAAATTTTGCAGACACAATTATTGATATACCTGCAAATCAATTCTGTTACCGACAACAGATACATTGCTTCCAAAACTTCCAGAACCTCTATCAAAATCAGCATGACATGTAGGGGTCAAATAGTCTGACAGGTATTGAAGATTTACAGGACCTACAAAAAAAATACAACGTAATTCCTAAGAATAGCAAATGCTTTTCATTTATAGTAATTTTTGAAACATACCAATTGGTAGTCTACCACTTCTCATTTCATACCTCCAGATGTTGATTGTTGTCGCTCTTGCTCATATTCAAAGCACAAATCTTTAATAAAATCCTCATTCTTTAGTGACTGTTCCATTACTTGCTCTCCAAGATAACGTAAAAATGACACATATGATTTGTGAGCCAATTCAGGGGTAAAAGTACTCTTCAATTCTTCAATAGCCTTACAACAACCAGAGGAAAATTCATCAGGAATGATATAAAAGAAGGCAGAAAAATTTTTTTTTTAGAAAGTAAATTTCTTCTTCTGTAATGTGATCCACTCATGCTTAATAAGAATACTCCATTGCAATATGATGCATTGCAATCAAGTGAAGTAATTGTTTTGAAGAAGTTGAGTTAAAAAAAAAAAAAAAAAAAAAAAAAATACGTTGCCTTTTGAGGGCAGGGCGAGGGTGGCAGAATGCCCTTTCCTAGATCTACCACTGAACTAACACAAGAAAATTTCTCTGTAAGAAAATTTAAAGTCTTCTATTAACAATGCACAAGAATTTAAAACGGTCTTCTCTGGTAAAAAAGGTTTATATAATTCAGATAATGTTTATTATATCTAGAAATCAAATGAAACCATTGAGCACTTTCACACATGGACCACATCTATTAACTTACTGGCAAAACAAAATCTTTCAACAATTCCCGCTTTTATGACGTCTCAGGAAAGAGTGATGTATGAATGGATAAATGTGGCTGAGATTACTGAGACAATGAGTAAATCTGGGAGCCTTTAATGTGCTGTATTCACAATAAAGCTCATTTAAGACATGGACCATTGGAATTCTTTCCAAGAATTTGGGTAAAGAAAAAGAAAAATTTAACATACCCGATTCCTGGTTTGATCATGATCTCCTTCAGAACCCATTCCCAAAGGAGGGGAATACGAATCAGCCGAGTCACTGTCGCGAAGCCTGGCGTGTGTAATCTGCAATGGTGTTCCTTTGACAGTCCATTCAGCAGTGGTGCCATCTCGACGAATTTCTAGAAAATTATAATCTTCTAACGATTTTGAGATATTGGGACTTTCCTTTTTGCTGTCCACACTTCGACCCATGTGGCTCACTTCTTCACTTTTCTTCCTTCCGTGAGCCTTATCAAATGCAAGAAAGAATCTCTGAAGGGAAGGAATAGCTAAGTTCTTTCGAGTCATTTCACATCCAATTCGCAAGGCCAATATATACACTGCATCAACAAATTTACTAGCTACTGCAGCTCTGGCTAAATATCCTGAAGGGAAAATAAAACGTGTTGTGGAAACTAGACGCACTGCAGGATTTAAAATTGTTTTTAGAACAACGTCCTGTAAAAAAATACATTAAATTAGATCATTTACAAAATGCAACACATGCAAATAATACTTTTAAATAGGAACTACATGAACTTAAGAAATGCAGATTATTATACGTAATAATTGCAATAAATTGAGAAAGTATTTGCACTTAAATTACTATAAATACTATAAAATATTTTTAACTTGTAACTTATTACTTGTAACTGGTCCATTAAAGTAGCATCAGAGAGATATGGAATTATGTATCGAAGTAAAGCAAGACACCCAACTAGTCCTCCTTCCAAGTTAGCCGTTAACTTTCTCTTGCATAAAGCAATCAATTCTCCCATATGAGGCAAATACTGCAGCACAATTAACTGTTCACCATAAAGTCCTTAAAAAGCAGCATTTAAGAACATTAATGAATACAGAATTAAAAATAATTTATTTAATTTCTCAGTTAAAATTAGATGTAGAAGAGAACAAAATATGAACAAAATTTATATAAATGAAGCTCAAATTAATGTGAAAATTAGTTGATTTTTTAACTTCAAATTGATTTACCTGCAATTGATGTTAAACATTCAAGGACCTTCTGAGCATTTTTGTCACCAATCACATTTCCATTAGCTATATTGAGGATGTCACCAGACTCATGGTTCTCTATTGAACTGACACCTGATAGAGGGCTTAAATTTTCTTTTCCTAGGTAACACAAAGTTAACATTCTAAGCAAGTTTCTAGATAAATGTCTTGATGTAAGAACTGGTCCCAGTCGATGAGAAAGCCAGAGTAAAGAATCAGCACTCATGTCTGATACCTGAAAATTTTTTGTTTTTAATATTAAAAGACAATTTATAAAAGTAATAATCTGAATAAATCATGTTCAATTTTAAATTAGTTCATATTTCTTTCTTTACTTTGTACTGGCCCATGGGTTTCTTGATTTTTTCATCTCTGTGATCTTTGACTGCATCATCTTCTGGCAATTTTGAAGATGTCTCTGGAGTATGAATTTCATCAGACACAGTGGGCTCTGTATTCAAATGTGTCATCTGTTCTGCATCCTTTCCACTGTGGTAGGCATCAATAATGTCATTTGCTTCCTCAATTTCTTCTGCTTCTATTGTCTCTTCATCTCCTGGAATAAAAGAATGAAATTATAAAAAAAAGTGGTGCTACAATACAGGGCCCTTCCCGTTAAAAATATTCCCTTCCTGGCTTCTATCTATCAGGGACTAAGGTACCTACCAGGACCTCCTGCAGTAACTACTGCTCCCCCAGGGTCATTTCTAGGCACAGAAATTCTTTGTGCTCCCCAAACATCAAGCTGAGATAACTCTTGGCTCATCTTTGTGCTTGTACCATTGTTCTTCATGTAAGGATCCAGTTCCCCAATTGAAGGGGTCAGCACAATAGTGGTCTAAGCCACACGTTAAGAAAATGGAAAAATCACGGTAAAGTTACATAGTTGTTGTTAGAAAGTGTAGGGAAGAAAAAAAATAGAAACTACATTCTTAACTTTCTAGAGGAAAACTGGTCAAACCAAGAAAGATTATTCACCTTCTTAGACAACAAATGGTGTTAATATCTCATTTTTCATATTTTTGGGTTAGACCACTATTGCACTTATCCTTTCAATTACACAAAGATAGATCGCACACACATCTCACACAGTTACAGGCCACGCCAAGAGATTATAGAAGAATTAGGGTATTAATGTGATACTGTGAATATCCCTCACACCATAAACACAACTGACAACATTCACGCTTTCTGCAGGTTTCGAACTCACAACCTTAGGGTCAACATACTTTTGCTCATCTGCTGTAAGACCCATTTCATTTACTCATTAAAAAAAAAATAATTGAAATACAAAATTTGAAGACAAATTTTGTCATTTATATACTATGTTGGGAAAATATACCACAATTTTCTTTAAAAAGTACCTCTCAAAATTAAAATGATTGAAATAGAAAAGAAAGATAAAACAACAACTACTTCAACAACAAAGAAAAACTATGATTTTTCTTTACTATATTCACAAGAAATTATTGAAGTTTGTTTTCTTCCTAGCAATTGTCCACCCCCAAAAATATTATAATATTTAATACCAGCTAGCTCCAGTGATGCATTATCTTCTCCATCACCAGAAGGTTGAGGAAGATTAAGGTCCAAATGATCCATTAAATTGTACAATGGTGCATCACTATCTCCAACAGGTGATTGCCTACCCACATCTTCTGACTCGAACACAAAAACCTCTGAAATACAAAATTTTGAATATTTTGAGCCTTTATCATCACTAGGGTATGGAATTTATTGTAATAAAAAAAGTGAAACATGTAGATACAAATGTATTCATATTTTCCAGTGTAAGAAAAAAAAAACAAAAAAACATGTAAAATAAAAATTAATTATAGTATTTAAAATTGGTATACATAAGCATTTTCTGAGTAAAACACATCGTCAATCTGATTTTAACATGGATTCAGAGCGGCTGAAAGATAGTTCTATCTCTATAGACACAATTGTACAGTTGTCACCATACATAAAGAGTTTTATTCCGAATATAAAGAAAGTTCGTTGTATGTACAAAGATTACAAGTAGCCGGTAGGGATGGACAATTTAATCGCCATTTGTACAACAACTGATTATATTATATGATTAATCGAGAAATTGAAATCGATTATTTTTACACTGATTAATGTACACATTGATTAATTTGTTAGATTTTAAGCTTGATTATGTTAATTTAAATATTAATTTTCAAGATGAAAAAAATAAAAAGTACATCTCTACTTTTGAACTTCAGCAATGGAATTCCTCATCTCTCTATTCGATATATTTCATTTAATGATCTGTTATTGAAATTTATACTATATGAAAACGTTTTTGTAAAAGATAATTTTTTTTATTTTGTTGTTTATTAGAAGAAAATTAAAGGATTGAGATTTGTTTGATTAAGTAATTGCATTTTATTTGGGCAAAAACGGGTGTATTAAATTCTTCTTATTTATTTAATTTAAAAATGTTAAAGTTATTTTAGTCGATGAACATGCTTTTTCTGATTTCATTAAAATAACAAATAAATTTGAGTTTAATTAATAAAATTTAACAAGTCAGAAAATTGAGAATGATTCGCATTTTTGTGATAGATTTTCTTAAAATAAGTTACAACTTGATTCATTAATTTACAAATTACAAATTAATTATTTTATGCATGATTTAGAACACATTAAAAATTAATCAATTAAATAAGATTAATTTGGAACAATTAATCGACTTTATTAATCTAATAAAAATAATCATCGATTAGATATTAATTGATTATTCTTTAATAATCGCTCATCCCTAGTAGCCAGTGCTCATGTGAATAGTAGTACCGTGTAGCCTTTGATGGATCCCAGAGGGGGAGGAGGGTTAAAGAACCGCCCCTCCAAATCCCATAATGCGACTAGACAATGACCTCTAAAAACCATTTGTTAGTTTTTGACTGAGTTGCTTATTGGCTCTGTGAAACATGATCAAGGTCATGGTTCAAAAATTACTTCTGCCTCACAAACACCCACTCATCCTTGATTCCAAGAAGCAGGAAGGAGGGGAGGGTAAGTTTGAGAATTCACTCAAGAAAGATGATTCGAGTAACATATTTGCAAAGCCACATCAGAAATGTTCCGTTTCAAAAGTTTAAATACCTATATTAAAATGTAATGAAATATACAGAAACAGAATATAATGAAATATAGAGGAAGAAATATGTAGTTTTAGATAAAATGTGTAATAATACCAGAATATGTAAAAAAATGTCAATTCAAAATGGTTCCTATTCATTCAAAATGTCTAGTAAACTCTCAAAAATTGTATTGAATACGGGTATCTTGTTTCTGTAGAAATATGTATTTACATAAAATTCCGTTCCCTAATGATCATTAACTAGTTTTCTGCTCCTTGACAGGTTCTTGATATTCCTCCTCTACTCCCAGCCGCCTTCTTTGATTCTTCCTTTCTAGTATATGTATTTTTCATTCAAAATTTGAACTGGCAACTATTGTTAACCATAAATTAGAGAACAAGAAATATCTAAAATAATTTACATCTCACCAGGTTCTAAGTCAGCATCTTGATCTTGTTCTATAGGTTTCTTATTGTCTTCTTCACTGTTACATGGTTTATTTTCTGAATCTCCAGAAGAGTCTTCATCCAAGGGAGACAATGTTCCTATAGGTACAACTTCTTCCAGATCACATGTTCTTAAATAAAAAAAAAAAAAAAATTAAAAAAATTAAGTTCTTTGATTTATCATCATCTTGCACTAAGTTACTATTTAACCATTTTTAAAACCATATGTAAATAAACTTATATTTTACAATGTGCACAAAACAAAGTGCAAGGAGGAAAAAAGCTGTAGATATGAAAAAGAATCTAAAGATTGTCAGTCTTCAGAAAGCTGCTATATATTCTTAGGGTTAAAATTATTCCAAAAACCATTGAAGAAAGAAAATTTTGAAATTGTGAATAATCAGAATGTTCAGTAAAACAAGAAAGAATAAAATACATACTTCAGATTTGAAGTTTTACTTCTAAATTCTGCTTGCTGTTGAGTAAATCCATGGTCTGTTGAATTTACTTCTCGGTATCCTCCAACTGCTTCCACTAATGGTGTAATGAAATTTTCAAGGAAAGTTTTCAAACCTAGACGAACAATAAGTTGCAACAAGAAGCTTCGATGATACAATTTGACATGTTTATTTGCACTTCCTGTCACACATTGGTCTTCTGAACCATATTCATATAATTTGACAATCGACTCCAGTAATACAGAACATGTTTTATGGGGACCTAGTACTTTGGCAATTGGGTCAAAGAGATACCAAGCAGCTGATATAGATGTACAAGAATCCTCAAGCAGCTCCTTTATGTATGGTAGAATTAATTCAATGCTTTCATATGATCCAGACGTTTGTATTTCTGGCAACAAAATCCCAAATTCTTCACAGGCAGTTTTCACTTTCAACTCTCCAACTTTGGAATTGAACAATGCAATTTTAATTGATGAATCACTTCCCAAATCTTTAGATGTAGCAGTAGTGTCAAGAGAGTTTAGAAATTTGAGTTCACGAGTAATTGATGTGTAATCATGGAACTTTTGAAGAAGAGTATAAACTCCTGAGAAAAATCTAGGGAAAGGGAACACTGCAGAGCACAAAAGAGGCTGAAGCATTTGATGAGCAGATGGTGGAGGTAAACCTTTATCTGTTACAACACACGAATGACCATTCAGAGGAGTTAACTTCCCTTGAGGAAAATGTGATGAATCAAGAATGCTAAAACCTGAATTAATGTCTACTTGCAACAGTAACGATACAGCATACTTTGCGTAACGTGGCAAACTATCACTGGAATATGCCAAAACTGATCTACAAGCATGCAAACGTTCTTCAAATGAAAGGCAAGTATGATTTCCAAAAGCACGAAGTTTTGATGCCATAAGAAGTTCAACTATCAAGCAACCAAGAACCTAAAACAAAAAAAATTAACTTATTCTGGAAAACTTCTTCTAAGTTTCCTTCAATTATGTTTCCTCCATAATAATGTTTTGAAACTCCATTAAAAAATTGTGCTCAACTTACCTTCATATCAAGTGAACGAGAGTGAGAAACATGTTTTTTATGATCTTCTCTGTTATGATGATCAGAATGTTTGGAAGTACTTTGTGTTTTATGGCAAAATGTTCTTCCCAGAAAACCATATAAAGATTCAACATTTTGAAGTGCAGCAATTGGATTATAATCTCTAGATAAAACAATAGTAGATCCACCATTTACTGTAGAACTACTAGGTTTTTGATCTATCCTATCTTTCTCTTCCAACACAGCAAATGGAGGCTGCAAACAATAATTATTCCCATGAAATACATAATTTAAACAATGTACCATACTGTAAATGTACTGTCAGTAAAATTGTTTTTAAAATAAGTAGGAAAAGTATTGGCACTTGCATAAGCAATATTTGAAATATAATTTTTGGATGAACAAGTAAAATAATGTATATAAACATTTGGATATTTCATCAGCCAGATTTGCAGTCTTCTTTAGTACATTGTGTTTGAAAACTCAAATAACAAAAACAATCAAACAACACTGTGATGTGACACAAAGCTTGACATATAACATGACTATAACTTAAAAGCATACTTACAATATTTATTAAATATGGAAAGATAGAGTTTAAAATTTACGGAAAAACAAAAACCCTGATATCTACTGATTTTTGACTTTTGTGAAATTTTCTTCTAGCTTTCTGTACTTTTTGTATATTGCAAATATGTTTTCAAGTTTCTTATTACATGTAAGTATTGTTTTGATATTTTTATTATACTTGAGTTTTTATAACAGTTGATGTAAATCAGCTGCTACGGTGTCATCCAATCAAGAGCTAAAATGTCTTCACGGTGACATTACTGTGGTGACATTTAAGCTCCCAATTGGACGAAACCGTCAACAACTGATTTGCGTCAACTGCCAAATAATAAAATCCCCAGTACATTTGAATATTAATGAATGAAGCACTGAAAAGGTTTTCAAATCTTACAAATGAAATGTCTGTATAAAATGTTTATATACCCCTCTTTGACTTGCTCAGCTGACAATAAAATTTGAAATAAATTGTTTTTGTTATTGAAAGAATTGCTAATTTTCATGTATATCACCTTTATCTCCTTCATCTATTTTGAAGATAATCGATTAATATAATTTAGAATATACCTTTAGAGCTTCATGAGAATCAAGGCAAAACGATACCTACCAATAGTGAGCCTCGAGATCTACTGAGAAGGCGACTTAGAGCTAATGGTGAGGAACGAGACAGATTTGGCGATGCTCCTTGTTCTTCCTCCTCAAAACCAGAACTATGACCTTCATCTTCACTTGATCGTTCACCTGTTTCTATGAAAGAAAATGTTTAAATTGAAATAAGAAACAAAATCTATAAAAAAATCAAATCTATACATTTTCTAATAATAACATAAGTTTATAATTACAAAACTAGTGCATAGTTACCAATCCAAAATATGGAATAGTAGGTTTAATAATAGGAGGATGAAGATGATAAAAGAACATGAGATCACATTTATATGATGAACAAACAGAAATTTAATCCTAAAGTAATGTATCTGCAGTATGTAATAGGAAACTTTCATCTCAAGAGTTTAAGACACTTCTCTACCCAAAGAATGATCAAATTTGCATTTTTTATTTTTATTTTCAGCAAATTATACGTACAATTACTTCCTCCTATAAATAGTAGTTTTAATTTCTTCTTACCATATTTAGTTTGAGAGATATGAGCACTTATTTGGGATTGTGCTTCACCGTCCTGAGAACCAGGAATACATATGTAATGTCTCTCTTGAGTTCTGGTTTTCAGCAATAGATCTATTAATGCTAAAGGTTATCGTGCATTTTGAAGGCAATGTTGTTACTTCAACAAAAACTGAACTAATATCATTCTAGTAGTTTTGTTTACCTATGACTTTCATGGTTAGTTTCCTTAGAGCCCGTTATGTTTTCGAGTTTTTTCAGTGTAATTTGAGTTGGTTTTATTTGCTTTTTTTAAAGTGGTAAATGTACAATGGAGTTTGAGGAAACAGCTAGAAAATTGCGTGGAAACCAACACACTGTGACGAAAAGTGCAGTGCATGAAGATGCAAGGGATGCGTTTTCAATGCAAGGTATGATAACGGATTAGTTACTAATTATATATTAGACTAAACTGTTTAGGTATTATGTTTAAAACTTGTGGTGCAGAACAGTGAGAAAGTAAAAGATCAAAGTAAGTGTTACAACTAGAGGAGTACTGCTTAAGTTGCACAACCTGCTTACGTTGTTCTATTAGGTGAAAGCAAAAACTGTGTATAACAGTATTGCTCTAATTCGAGTCTACTCACTACCCCAGAAAAAACAAGAATTTACAAAAGGTTGGCAACAATAAATGACATATTTATAATAAAACAAATACCTGAGAAATGTTATAATGTAGGAGTTATAATGAAAAGTAAATTATGAAATATTATGAAAAAAGAAGGATACCCAAGTCAACTAGTACAAGTGATGAGAAGTATAATTCTAGTATCGCAGTAAAATCATGTGGGTTAGTGACTGGGAAGAGGCATATAAACAAAGAAGTAAGTCAGGGAGACGGTCTTTTATCAATGCTTTTCAAAAATTTTTGAAATATATGGAAGAATATGATATTCTCAGAAAATTATGCCAAAATAATTTTTAAATATCCTTTTTTAAGCTGTTGACCAGGTAATCCTGCAGGAAAATGAAGAGAAATTGTAATAATCAATTTATCAGCTGGAGCAGATTTTTAATGAGTACAAACTAATAAAACCAATTTACAAAATTAAAGAAGACTTTTTTAAAGAAACGAAATCAGAAAGGACAAAGATTGTGCACCAAAAAAATAAAACTATGTTTTAGAACAAAGGATTCATTTTAAGTATCTAGACTGTATAAGTAAAAAAGGTAGGGATGTTAACAGGATAATTAAAATACCAACCAATATTTGGAACTACAAATAGAGCTTTTTAAAAGAACATAGCAAACTTTATTACAAGTTTGTGAAGTCATAGTGCTTCCAGTTTTACCCCAAAGTTTCTTGGTACAAAACCAAAGGATTTTAAAAGCACTGAAATAGTGGAAAAGAGAATTCTGAGAGAAGAAAAGTGCTGACCATTATGAGATCAAATAAGTGAAGATTTTAAGAAGGGTTATAAGAGAAATTGAAACAGATCATGACAAAATAAAAGAGTACAGACAGCAATGAATGTGTATAAGGGAAAAAAATGCAGTAACACATATACGGTCTACGAGGAAAAAGAAACATTGCAAGGCCAAGAAAGAGATGGAATGAGGCTGGAACAGGCAACATGTCTAATCCTTAAAGGAATATGATAACAGAAATTAATATTTTTGTCATGTGATACAACATTAGTGTCACTTTGCAAAGAGATTGAAAACTATTAGATATTATTTTAGATATGGTGGTAAAAATAAACTCCTATTTTTAGCATAAAAATAAATATTTTTTAAAAACAAAATTTTGAACAATGTAATAAATCATATCAAAATAAACTCTGGATAGATAAGATACCTTAAGGAAACAAGACAATTACCTACAGCAAATTTCCTAAGAGAGTTCAAGATATGGAATTTACCAATTTACTTTCTTAAAATGTTTCTTTCTCTTGCTTCCCTTCTACTTTTCTACTTCTCTTGCTTAATTTCTTTATTACTTTTATGAACTTTCAATTGTTTCTTCATTTTTATTTTCGTTAGGACATCAATTGCAGAAGACAGCATTTAAAAACATTTGAATCAGAGGTCAGAGAAAACTTACTTTTTCTTTCTTTTCGGATAGGCTGAATTTTTGGTGCTAGCACACTCCAGTATGGAGAAAAACCAAGACGTTGTGGATGAGGCTGTATAAACAGCTGCACAACTCCTGTGTTTCTTAATGAAGTGTGGCTATCCACCAGTTGAAGGCACACGTTTTTGGACTTAATAGCAGCACTTCCAGACAACCTAATAACAAGAAAGGAATTTTTTATTTTGTTTTGTTTATTTATTCATGCCTTTAATGGCAAAAATGTGTGCAACTACATTCATTTTTCAATTTGCTATTTGTAAGCCCTGGATTTTTAGTTTCTTTGACTTGAAAATATGGTATCATCTAGGCTATCTAGGATGAGCCACATCATGGTGGCTAATGTTTTGACCAAAATGTTATGGGCTTCCTCAGAGAGTACTGCTGAGAAAGGCCACAACGTGTTGGCTGAAACATCAGCCACCATCAGAGATGCAGCTCATTCCAGATAGCTTAGACAATACAAACTCCAACCATGGAAGCCTACGCTACCATATCTTGAAAATACGTTATTTCCAGTCCACCTTTTAGGTTATATTTGTTTTAGCAAATATAGGTTTCCGTGAAGAAAACACAACAACCAACCACATACACAAAGAGCTGAAGATGTTCTGTTAGTTAGAATGTTATACTTCCATTAGGGATACACTTTACTTAAAACTAGTAGTTGCAATGCGTTTCCCAATTAAATAAAAAAAATAAATGTTCTCCAACAGACCATCAATGAAGAATATATGATAAATCACACATGAAAACTTTAAACTCATTTTCCTCATAACTGTGTTTTAGGGGTTAAGCCAGTCTTCCATCCAACTCTTCCATTGCTGAAGCTCTAGCCTACCATCAGTTTTTGATGGACAAGAATTTCTTGAATTTAGATGTGGGGAAACAATACCTTTATGATGATAAAAACCTTTCAACATTGCATGTAATTAGACTTACAAAGTCAAATACATGAAAATACTTACTTATATCCAAATGTAAGGTCGATCCAATGATGAAGCCGTTCCGAAACATAACAACTCTCAAGAGCTTCTTGATGCTTTTCGATAAAGTCTTGAGTAGATGAAGCCCATGGAGGCACCTCCAGATCAGGCAAATCTTCATGAACAGACTGAAGAATTTTCTCAGAGGATGTTTACAATTTTGTAAAATCACTAATGATACATAGAATCATTTACTCAAGAACATACTTTAAAAACTGTAGGATCTGTGAAGAACTCAGGAATACATTCATCAGGAGTCCATTCTTGAAGTCTTTGAATTGATGAGGGATATTCAGCAGGAACCCATTTTGTTCGAACATATTTGCACAGAACTGATCGAGGTGTGCGTCTGGCCATATACACATAATAAGTTATTTCAGATAGAACATCTGATACATGATGAGGTACCTGAAGAAAATATACAGGGGATTTTTCATAATTTCACATTAAGATTCAGAAGAAATGTTACGGATGAAGTGAAATACCCAATTCTTTTCCTTTGATATATGTGATCTACAATGTTTAATTTTTCCTGTCAAAAAATATTTTGGTCAAATCACATATTGTATTATACTTTCTGCATCTAAACAAATTTCAATATTGAGAAAATCTTTACATTTTAAAATTTACAAAATTTCAAATTATAACAGTCGTCATTTAAAACAAATATGATTTTTCCACGTTCCTTTGAGTTAAAAAAAATTAAATTTATCTCAATAATTTACCTGAGATGAACCTGGTGCAGTGTCATAAGTAAGATCAAGTTGCCTGTCCCCTTTATTTAAGCGAAACTTTGATCGTGTCAAGTCTCTCCAATTTCCTCCATTACGTAAGGTAAAGTCAGTTACCCAAGGCATCACATAATGACATGTAGGATCACCAAATCTTCGTCCAGCAAGTTGATTCAAGGCCATTAAATATTTGAAATTAGATATCTGACCTTTAGCCCACAATTCACATAAATATTCTAAATTGTTGGCTGAAACATTTGTATTTAAATGTGGATCTGTACTATCCAAGTTTTCACTTTGTAAATTTTTAACTTCATTTTTAACATCAATTTTCATGTCTTCAGAACTATTATTTGCTTCTGAACAGATGACACAAAATGTACTTGCTGGTATTTCATGAAAAGATGCTGCTTGTCTGTGTGACATACTACTTTTGGAAAAACAGTTTTTACAAATTTTTGTCTTTGGCATTTTGTTTCTTTTGCTTTGGTCCCCTTTTTTAGAGTAATTAACTTCAGTCGAATCATCAAGTTTACTTTTAGCTGCGGAATGTATGTTACGTGAGAGTTGAGGAATGACCTGAAAATATCCAAAAAAACTTAATGACTGTGAAATGCAATTTCATTTGCCTCAAACATCAATTGCAGAAATAATAAATTTTAATAATTAGAAATATTCAGGGTGTTAAAATTATTATAGAAAACTTTTATAATTATTAACACCTTCAGAAGATTTTTATATTTAAAATCCTACCTTGATCCAAAAATTGTCAGTTACCAGCACATCACTCAAAGTGACATCTCCCAAGACTAAGCCTCTGTCATGGAGACATCTCATGGCTTGAAGCAACTGGTATATAATAAATAAGGGTTTCAAATGTGATGTACTTAGAATAGCTGGGCTGAATGTGACACAATCTTGCAGTGAGTGACTGATAAAAGGGTGTTGCACAAGGAGAATATAATGCTCAGTTTCAATAGCACACAGTGCAGGTAGAATGTTTGAATGGACTTCATAGGCTCTTGTGTTCCTGCTTGATGCTTGTATTTCTGCTTTGTTGATGTTTAAAGGTATTATAGGACATCCAAACATACGTAAAATAATTTCTCTTAAAACTGAATCATGATCAACTGGTGGAAGATGATATTTACTTTCATATTCACTTGAAAGTCCTAAATAACAGAAATATTAATAATTCAATACCCTTCATGCATAGAATCTCTTAAATAAATTACTATAGAAGAAACTGAATTTTAAAATTACCATTGGCATACATGCTTTGATGTTTCTTGAAAACATTTTTCCACAAATTTTTGTAATTTGTTTGTGATATATAAGCAAGAAGTTGTGTATATGAGAGTGGATTTTCTGTTCTGATACTTTCTACTCTGGTTCTTGGTAGAGAGAGAACTTCATCTTCTTCCTTTTTGAATACCTGAAACACAAGAGCAGTTTCTAATACCAAATTTTCTTATTTAAATTTATCAAATTTGAATATTTTGCACAAATTCATTCATATCTAAAACATGGAATAATATCCTGAAGAAATTCCCCAGGAAGTATGCATATATTCATAATCCAAAACTGAATACTGAGAACAATGATACATTCCTAAGCAAGTCCAGCAAACCAAATCAAAACATTTCAAAAGCCTGCAAATTCTCTTCACAGATTTGAAATAATACTCTTCACAAAGATCCCCATGGGAAACAAGGATTTTCTTAACTTTAAAAACAGAAATTCATCATTAAGAAATTCGAAAAAATAGATTTAGACCGTTTATAAACCGTCGAAAAAATTGATTATGACCGAATCCTTTCAACTGAAACATTCGTGATTATTACTATTATAATTATAAAATAGTACCCTAATAAAAATTTTTTGCCACCATGGTTCAAATTCTTCTGCTTGATGCAGGGAAACTGCCACTTCATCTTGATTTAATGTATCATGATAAATAAAATCTGAAAGTTGATGAGATCTCAAAAGGGACCTAGAAAAAAAAATTGTGTTAGAAAATGAATAAACTTCACGTTCTGACGCTCATGGTAAAGAGACACTCACTTCAACCATAATCGGTGTACGACGGTCAAAACACGATCTTGTCGTGAGGTGGTTTTGATATATTTCTTGGGGATGGCGAGCTCTTTTGATACAATTGCAGAGGCATCCATGTCAAAGTATGAGTTTGTTTGTGGTTTTCCCGAAAAAGAAAGGTCTTCAGCACTTTCAGAACACTAAGCAACATGACGGAACTACATGAATTTCATGAACCATACTATTATCTTTTCAACGCAACTTTCTGAGGTAAATTGCAATTAAAATTGTTCGGGTGTTTGTACACATCAAACTGTCATTCGGCAACCATAACACGCACTCTACTTCACTCCTCTCCTCCCGCACCCCTCCTATCAAGCTCCTGTCACCCTTTCCCAACTAGTATCAGCTGTTCTGAAGACAACCAACTGTAGTAATGTAATTGTATTTTTTTATGAGTTCAACTATTACTGTAGATTGTTTATACTATTAAAGATTGTTTACTTCGTCAATTTATTCGTTATGTACGAATGGCTTTTCACGAAAATGATGTACCTTCAATCAGGAAGAACTGAAAAACTGGAAGGAAAATATTCAGAATAATTATCGTTGTGTTGGTGGACATGCTGTAATTTATCAAGACTCTCTTATTACATTTATAACCAACATCGTTGCACATACATCAGTGCACATACACGATAGCGGTAGACAACAGGCAGAGGGAATGTTGATAGAGTAGTAGTTTTCTGACGAAGTACCTCATGTTAGTGGAGTTTCTGAAGAAGTAGCTATGGAGTGGGATGATGTTGTATACTTAACAATGCTATTTATTAGCATTGGGTTAGGCCATTATTTTCAGAAAATAAGTGATAAAAATGTGAAGAAATGGTCTGCAACAATTATTGGAATTTTATTGGTTTTTGTTGTGTCTGGGAGGCACATTCTTCATCCACTGGTGTGCACACTTGTTAATGCTCTGATTGTTACATTTATAAGCAAAAAGTGAGTTTAAAGGCAATACTTACTTCAAAAAATGGGGAACTTACCTTTCATGATGCAATGAAGTCAGAATTAATGTATATAGTGTAGTATTGATAGTAATTATAATAATATAAATGTGTATTTTTGTTTTTAGATCTTGCCATATAGTGAGCTTTGTTTTCCAATTTCTATACTTGTTATTTTTTCGGTCTACTATTTATTTTGGTATACCATATCCACCACCACATACTAACTTGGTGCAGATGATGTTAACGTTAAAGGTTAGTATTTCTAAGCAACAGTAGCAAATCATATTTTATATATTCATATATAATAAAAATAAAGTAAGCTGATTTCAATAATTTATATATAAATCCACCAGAAGAATATTGCTGTAATATTCTTGAAAATTTTCTTTTGAACATATTTTTTCTCTTTCTGAAATTTTTTTTGGCACTGTATAAATATTGATATTTTATTGTTGTATTGTGTTAGTGTTTGTATTTTATTTTATCTGTACTTATATCAACTACTTTATTCACACTATCACGTTCTATCTCTACTTACTACTTTCACAATTTCCATTTTCTACATTTTTGGCATTCCTATTTTTTCCAACTCTTGCTGATGTGTATTATTATTATTAGTAATGTTCACTTTTTCCCAAGTGAACTTATGTATGAGAAATTAATATTCTCTTTTAAACTTTCAAGCTTGTTGGATTAGCATTTGAAGTACATGACTCTGCTGTTTCACGGAAGGTGAAAAATGATGATGATAAAAGAAGTGAAGCAGAGATAGAGACAACATATATTAATCCAGGATTTCTTGACACATTTCACTATGCTTTTTCTTATGTTGGTGTTCTAACAGGTTGGTACTCTTGAACATTTTAAATTCTTGTACTAGGTATTGGTGAAAAGTTTCACAAATTTACTACAAAGTTGCAAATTTCACCTTCAGAAATTGCATCAGTTAGATTTTATTTTGAGCTTGATATATTAGCTTCATTTCAGCAAACTTCTTGATTTGTGGAGAGTAATTACACAAATACGTTAATATAATTTTGGCATGCTCAATAAAATAGCAACTAGTAGCTTCCTTATTAGCAAGCGTTATGTACTTTTACAATCTTTAAAGTTAGGACCTACTGTCAAGTTATCAATTGGCTTTTAACTAGTTTTTTCATAATTTGCTGTTGTAAGGTAACTTCAAATCACAATAAAGTATATATAATATTATTGATTAATGTTATAAAATCTAGCAAAGAACATCATTAGGTTTGTAGTCATTCAAATCATTCTTGTTAAATTACAATAATTTTTCTTTCTTTGGAAGTTTTTAAATTAAAATTTTGAAAGTCTTATTTGTCTAAAAAAAATTAACCATGCTTTAAGATTTTAGGAGTTTTGTCTTCATTTGTTTTAAAATAAATTATTTTATGTTAAATAAATTTCTTTTTTTGGGTTAATAGTAAGTGTTAGAGATGGAAGTATCAATCAGAATTCAACCTGAAGGTATCTTAGTTGATACCTGGGTATAGCATTTTCATTACCAATGAGGCAGTGGGACTTCCACATCTTAATCAAATCAGATTTCAAAATTCCTTTTCCAAGTTACAGCTTATCAATGTCGCTTAAAAAAAATGAAATGGATGCTTTGCCATTTCACTAATGTCACTTTATGCACTGCCAATGCTTTGGCTACATATGAACCTTTTTATTTTCTACAATTTGTTGCTTGAATTTTTATTTTATTGTATGAATACATTTTTATTTATAACAGTGGTCATTTGCTTAAGAAAAATTGGGTGTTATTTGTGTTTCAACTTCAAATTCTGTGAAAAGTTTTGTCTTGTTTCTTTCTTTATAGTTTCTTATTTTCTTCTTAGTTTTTTAATTCTTGAAAATATTTTTGATCACTTAAGTTCTTAACAATGTTTCAGAACTGCTAAGAAATATTTTTAAAATTGTACATATTTTACATATTTTCATTTTTCTTCCTTAAAATTCATGTGTCATGTCTGAACTGATGTTTTCTAAGTGTAAAAATGTATTGTTTTCTCTTTTTTTTTTTTCAATTTTGGAGATATTTTAATTTTCCCACATTTATCACTAACACTGCTTCATCCTTTCATGCATTTGGTGACATGCTTGCTTTTCTTTCAAAACTTCCATTGAAAGAATGTGCTTTGATGCTACTACATTTATCTGCTAATGATGTTTCACAAATCACAATGTAGGAGAAAACATCAAATCATTGGTAACCGTTTGGTTATGAAATTTGTGTTCAGTTTGGAACTAGCTTGAAAAATGTGTAAGAGCTTAAGCAAAAACACCAAGTTGTCAGTAGAAGTAATTTGGTGCATTTCAACTTGATTCTGTTTGTAAAGTAAAGTGCATCACCAACATAAAATAGCCATGATGTGTTTGTGAATTTCACTTAGTATTTCACTGCTTCTTTTTGTTGGTCACATATTTTGAATGCTGTACATTTCAGGTCCTTATCATAAGTATCGTACTTATTTGGATTGGTTGGAATCTCCATTTGCTTTGTACGCTCCATGCAAAGATGCAACTATTCAAAGACTTAAGTACATACCACTTTATGCTGGGTTATTTTTGCTTGCTACTTACTTTTTTCCTATTTCGGTAGGTTGTTTATTGTATGACTGAGGAAAATCTTGTGAAAGATATTTTTTTATGTTTGATTTGAATTATTAACATGTTTAAAAAACTTTTCTAGTATGCTGATACACCAGAATTTTATGAAGAACGATCAGTTTTATATCGCATATGGTATATAAATCCAATGTTCTTTATTTTCCGTATGCGAATTTATACTGGTTTGGTACTATCCGAGTGTGTATGTACAATGGCTGGTCTTGGAGCATATCCTATTTTAACTGAGCCAAAATCAGGGCAAGGCCCTAGTAAAAACTATGAAATATTGAAGACCTCGTAAGTGTTAATGTGTATTGTAGTTCTTTCTCCATGTTGATGAAATTGTTGATTTTGGCAACCTCTTTATTTTACAGATTAAGTGATTCCGAAGTAGCAAAGAAATCAACCTACAACTTCGCAGCTATTCACAATATTGATCCATATGGTTCAGATTTTTGTGTAACATTCCGTGAAGCTATGAAGTGCTGGAATTCATGCATTCAGTATTGGCTGGCAGTTAACATATATAAACGTTGTCCTATGAAACAGTTCAGGTATAGTATTAAAATAAATAAATTATTATTATTATTATTGTTATTATTATTATTATTATTATTGTTATTGTTATTATTATTATTATTATTATTATTATTATTATTGTTATTATTATATTTTTGTTGATCTGTAGGTTTTATTACAAATGTAACTGAAGTGTGCACAAACACACAGGTAATCTGTGTATATTATTATATTTACATGTGAAAGTTTGGTAAATATGTTTCATGTACCTTGCACAACTTTGAAATGTACTAGTCAGAAATCTGATAAACATGAAGTTTTATTTCAATAACTTAATTTTTATTTTTAGGACATTTTTAACTATGTTTGTATCAGCTTACTGGCATGGTGTGTATGCTGGATATTACTTATGCCTTTGTTCTGCTCCAACGTATCTTCCAGTTGAAGATCTTTATGTTAAATTGTTCTACAAAGATTCTACAGGACTGGTAAGTAATACACAGAATTTGTTTTTCTAATTAAACAAGTATTGCAATAGAATTTTGAGAATTAAAACAAACTAAGTATAAATTTTAATAAAATTGTTGGAAAAATGTTAATAAGTTTAAATTAATTAAGTAATAAAGGCTATTGAAAAATATTTTTTACCCTTCTGGACAGACTTCTTAAATCTTTCTTCTTTTCAGTATTTAGTGTATTATGTAGTTTTTAAATTAATTCTTAATAACATTGATGTTCATTTCAGGCGAAAGTCATTTGGGACTGGGTAATCTGGTTTTTCAAGATGCAGGCATTCAGTTATATGGCAGTAGCATTCTTCCTACTTAATATAGAGAAAATCATTTTCTATTGGAGATCAATCTATTTCTCACACCAAGTAATGTGGATTGTACTTTATGGCATTGGTGTTGTTATTTTGAAGACTCGGAAAAGGAAACCAAAGCAGACATAGAAATGTGGAGATTTAATTGAGCTACTATTTCTTTTTAGTTCATGAAACATATCCATTTGACTACCATATTTTACTGTATAAGGCAAATAATATGTAAGTAGTGAAGAAATTGATTTTACAAAAACTTAAAACTTACAATAAACCTACAACTAGAGGCAAATTTTACCCATAGCAAATGAAATTTGCATACTTCCATTGTCACTTATCAATGAACCTATATGTTTCTCGAGTTTTCTTCCATTATAATTAACTACAAGTAGCATCAGGATGTATTTTTTTGAGGTAGCTACATTTGTATGTCTTTCTTATTGCTTCCTTTTTAACAAACTACTTCCTTATATTCATAGATCATAAAATTTTTCCATGTACACAACAAATATTTCATACTCCTTTTTAAATGACACAGAAAATATGGCTCTCACTGTTTGAAAAATTGATTCATGTAGTGTGCAAAGGCAACTATATATTTTCTGTAAACATATTGGATGTAGGTGTGTTTTATACAAATTATTCTTTGTGGTATATGTAGACCTTAGATATTATAATATATGATACAGGGAATAATAAATCTTGTTGAGAGGAACATGCACCAACTGCATCTAGAGTTGGGAAAAAAATAACTTATTGAGAATTGAATAAGTTATTATAACCGAGAGTTAACAT